>JAOYRR010000267.1:0-439229 GCA_038994665.1 Podotricha telesiphe
GAACATTTTTTGGTCTTCAAGGAATTTTTTTTTTACGAACGCGCCGCAAATGTTCTATACAATAATTATATACAGGTAATTACTTTTGAACTGTAGAAAAACAATTATGATTACAACTTAGTAATTACTAGTAATTAAGTGACGGGGTTACTTGACCGTTGATGTGTAACATTACGCGTTGCCTTAACGTATATGTTACCTTTTACAACAGTATACGTGAAACTTGTAGCAGTGTGTGTATTATTTATCTTGATATTTAAGTGTCTGAAAAAAAGAAATTATCTTTTTTGTATTTCTTCTGTGTATACAAATTTAAATACTCTCAATTCCTTCTCTCTCCGTATTAATAAAAAACTTTCTTTTTTTCTACCTCCTTTTATATAGCATATAGCAGAATAGGCGAGGAGACCATATTGTCAAGACACTCTGTTCTCCGCACTCTGTCCAAATTCAACAGTATTCTATATTTATTCAACAGTATTCTATATTTATTATATTTAATTATATTAAAGATAAAACTTCATGGATAAATAAATGAATTTAATCCAATTTTCCATGAACAAAATGTTACTTTTGCAATTTCTTTGTCAGCAGTATTTACGTAAGAGTGCACATTGGTTCTATTTGTAAAATCCACACGAAGAGTTTCTTCTGAAAGATAATATCCTGGACATTTTTCTTGAGTGTAGCAATTAATAGTTTAAATGTTCTTAGAATTGCTATCATCAATTCTAGCGCGAGTTCCGAGTAGCGACGATTAATACCATCTTATCGTCCATTATTACAGAGTATTAAAGATTTATGTTATAGATGTGTCCCATAACTGCAGCTGGCTGTTGTATGAAGAAGGAATTATAATGGAGTTAGAAATACTTAAATTCTAGGGCATTCTCTGAATTTACTTTTTTTCACTGATCGCATAATCCTGAAAAAAAGAAATTCTGAAATTCACCGAAACCTTTTTGACGCCAGTTGATTTTCAAAGCTAATCTCCTCACTTTATGAAACTGCTGAAAGAACCTAAGCATACATTTGATCTTGATTCAAGATATTTAAAGTGGAAGAAAAGTACAGACAGGTGTACATGATATTTTAGAGGCCATCGTAGTGTAGTGGGATAGAATCTGATTGGTTTGGAATAAACGCGATTGATTGTGGGTTCAATTCATATTCGGGCGAATGATTATATTTAAAATATTTTTATTTTTTCATTCTGGTACCTAAGGCAAAGTCACGCAACAACAACACGCAAAGGCGGCGCTCGAATTCAGGCGGTAAGCGGAAAACGTAGTGTCTTGACACTAGGATCTCTCTAACTGTGCGGGAAAAAGCGTAAAACTGAAAAAATAAAAATGCATGGACATTTTTTCGTCAGCGTGAGATGTCTTCTTGGTACGGACATTAGATTCATACTGTTCTATATCTAAGTACGTGTGTAAATAATAATAATATCTTTGAATTCGAAACGTGTGTAAATTTTTTGGCAAATCAGACGGCAAAACAAGACGGATAAAGATTTTTTTTTTTTCATTGATAGATAGGTAGATTTTTTTTTTTTTCAGATTCAGATTTTTTTCATTTCATTGATAGATAGGTAGATATATAATTACGGTGTGAGTTAAAAAGGGCACAACCCAAAAACAGTATCATATGTTTATGATAAAAAAGAAGTACGATAAATGAAACAAAAAATACATATTCATACATAAACATTTAGTTCATTATATTTGTATGATCTATTTATATTCAAATGTCCGTTGAGAACTATTGTCAGACAACACTGTACAGTAGAGTAACAGAATCAATAGTCGCTTGATAAATTAGAGTCACAATGGTTTAAATCTGCAAGTCAAATGCGATCGTGCCAATTTATAGTTTGGAGAGCAGTTCGTGTTTTATGTGCTTCCACTAGAGCCTGTCTGCTATTTTGTCTGTTTTATATTTTTTAAGTAGCGTAGAGTTCTTTGCTCTACCTCCTTTTATATGAAATGTGACTATTATATTCTTGGGAATTGAGTAAAGAGAAAAAGGACTAATAATCAGTAAATTATTATTAAATGATATAATTTTGTATCTTATATTTTAAATATAATAATTTTCCCGAGTATGAACCACACCCACAATCAACCACGTTGACAGTCAGATGCTGTCCCACTGCGCCAAGATGACATCGCTACATCATTTTTAAAAATATCGAATTACGAACAAAGGTTTGAGTCCATAACTTTCGCATTCAATTAGAAACGTTTTTGAGATTTTTTTACCTTTTAACGTGAAATATTTCTATAAATATATCTTCTGTATAATGATTAAATACTATAATAATATGTACCTTATGTCAAACAAATATGTCGAAAAAATAACCCAGACGAACCTAAAACAATTATATGATTTTGATTCCAACTATATATACATTAATTATATATATATAGTTGGAATATACATATATACATATACATATATACATATATACAATATATATATACATATATACATTAAATTAAAATTGCACATTGACCTCGACTAATCATATCCTCTTCATTTACGCCAAAAGATACGAAGCCATCGTGGCGCAGTGGAACAGTGTATGATTGTAAAGACAATGATAGTGGGCTCAATACCCATTCGAGGGAATGATTAATTGTATTAGTTATCGTTGAGTTTCACTTCTTAACGCGCTATATCTCCATGTGGAAAGTGGATAACGGAAAGTTTACATTAGACTCTGGTTACCAACTTTTATATATTTTTTTTTGTTCTACAAAAGAACAGCAATATTCTATGTCGCAGCTGTTTGGTATTCCCAGAAATACCAATAGGCTTGGTTTTCAACAGACTGATCAGAGCGGCAAATTGTACCGTGTATGAGACCTATTTTAAATGTTAGCAAGTCCGTGCATGTTAGAAGGCAATATATCGCTATTGCATTGTCGTGGCAACTATGTTGGGTCGATCGATCTTGCTATCTTTTTTATTTCATGCATGAATTTTATTAAAAACTGTTTAAAATTAAACTTTAACATGTTTAGGGTTTAGGCCCAAAGAGGACTAAGAAGTTAGTAAAGGGTGACCATACGTTTTTGGTGCCTGTCACTATTCCAGTGTCTTATTTCGTTTAAACAGTTTGACATAGGCATAATTTTGTACCTATTTTTACGTGTATTTTTAAATTGAATCATTTAAAACAATTTTCCCGTTGTATTTCCTGGTAGTCCTGACGAGGAGATCAGGTACACGCTGTAAAATATTGTATTCTCATCAGATCCAGACACATTTGCAAATTTACATAAAATAGAAGGACAATATGTGAATCAAAATATTGTTGTAAGATTGTCTTACATCGGCAGACCGAAGGACAGGATATTTACTTTTATGTATATAATATTCGTATGACACATAAAAATATCTACAGATAGACCAAAGCCTTTTTATTCAAGTTAATAATTATTAACTAATAATTTCCATACAAATATATTTTTTTATTCGTTATCGTTATATATATAGCTATCGTCATGACAATTCACCGGCTTCAGCACATAAATAACTAATTACATTAAGTAATCCAAATAAAACGTAAAGCAACTAACGTTCTCGCCCCTACATACCGTATACCGTACGCGGCGACATTATAGAGAATCAAATTTCTAAAACTAATTTAGCAATTTAAGCTATCGCATTACAGGCGCGCCAGCATTCGGACTGTAAACCGCAATGGTCGTGGATTCAATCCCCCCACGCGGGGGATTTCTATTTAACTACTGTAGTATGGCAAAGTGCGGCATTGAGCTCTACGATATTTAACGAACAATATTCCGCTGAACTCCTCACACGGACACCAGGCTACTGAGAGTCATGAGACTAGGTTTCTCAGCCTACGCACCTTTGCTATGCACGCACAAAGTGTGAAAAAAAATGAAAAAAATGCGTTATTAAATTTCTAAAAGTAATTACTTAATACTTTTGTTACGCGAACAATAGGATTTGTCAGCTTTTAGCCTTCATCTATCCCTCTAGTGTATAACCCGACGAGTTAACTTACCCTTTTAAACTAAATTACCTTTCCTGAGCCCACATGTGTATTATATTTGAAATTATAACTTAGGATTATGAAATTAAAAATAAACTAAGGTTTTAGGTTGTTTTTGATGGAAATATTGTGATACACATTTTTGGTATATATTAAGGCAGTTCAGGGTTTGCAGAGATAACGGGTAGAAACTATTTACAAGTTAGAAAGCAAAGAGAATGGATTTATTAAAAAAATCATTACGTATTCCACATTTCGGCTTTTTAAGAGGTGTTACACAGCGGATGACAGCAAAGGCAAGGACAGTGCTTAATCGGACCGTAGTAAAAATAATGAATGTATCTGTGATGAAAAATGACATACAAAATAAAAGTAAAACTATTATAATGAATTTATCATAAGCTTGTTTTTTTTGCTTTTACGTATCTTCCACATATACAGGGTATGTAAAAAAAACCGAGTATTTAAACCCTATGTTCTCCACTTTCCATCCAATTACGAGACAGCGTATTGAGTGACGCAGCCCAACGCCGTGTTTTTGCCAGATCAGGGAAGTTAATATAATTTAAATAACACGTTCTCCACGTGGGGATTGAACCCACAAACATCGCGCATACATTTATTTTTTGAAAATATCGACAATGAAAGAAATTATGTATATAAAACTTGAATACGTGATACGTTTTCTCTGACAAGACAATACATTGCGTATTAATGAGCAGAATGCCGCGCTATGTCTTAGGTACTAGAAAAGTAAAAATATTCTTCCGAGTGGAAATCGAACCTACAACCAAAGCTGTCCTACTGCGCCACAATGGCGTGATGGCAAAAAGTAAATTTTACGAGTAAAATAACAAAGCATCTGGAGTTCTATTCACATTTTGTGGTTATTACGATTTCGTTTCACGATCAACTTTGTGGACGGAATGTGTTGAATTCCAACTTCCAAGTTGCCTTCACGTAGCTCAGCGAAGTTTGCTTAAGTAATGGAGTTACCGTTGAAGTTCAAGTAAGTTCATATTGCGAGATATGGATGTAGTTGTACCTTATATAGTCTTGCGGAATTTATGTAATAACCAACCTAAATATACTAATATTTAGAAGAAGCTAAAAGTTTGTCTGTCTCGAGAGTATCTTTCATTAACAGAATGTAGGTGACATTAATATTTAGAATGTAATGTACTGAAACAATTTAGAAATATTGTAATAGTACGTGATTTTTTAAATCCATGTAGAGCAGAATATTTTTGCATAGATATATATAATTGGGTTTCAAGTCCTTTTTCGCATAGCAGGGTAGTCGTTTAAAATAAATTTTACCCATACTACCGTGTGTTTGACATACACGTTCATAAAAAGTGTCATACACGTTGCTAAGGTAACACGTTGTTTCCGCGTCAGCGGGACATCTAGTAATAGTACAAGTGGTGCTACTGGTAAGACTACTGGGAGTAAGCGAAAAATCTGAAGGCCGTTAAACGTCAGGATAGCGTTGCAAAATTTGATTCATAGATACAGCTATTAAAGCGTGTTAAATATGTTTTCAAGCGATTAAGCAGTAAATTCTAATATCTATAAAATAAATATATTACACACGTATTACTCAATTTAAAATAAAATGTGATACCATTACGTGAAGAAATATACATATAAATTTGTTACAACACTATGTTCTGACCATCTAACCTTATTTTGCGTTTATACAGCCTTCATAATATATATAAAAGCTTCACACTAGCAAACGATATTGACTCTTATGACTTTAAACGTAAGGCTTATAAAGGGGTTTAAGTACTTTAGTGTCTAGTTCTAGAAAGCAAATTAGAAACACTAAACGATAACTTTAGCAAATGTTCTTGGAGCTTGGTTTACGAGCCAACTGAGGCAGTAAAGTTTCACCGCTATTGTACAAATGTATTAGATATTTACATTTTATATGCATTTGCGGTATGTTAGGAGAATTGTTTGTGGAAAGCGCCTTCATATGAGTAATATGGCTTATTGAGTTGAAGATCATGGGATTAATTTTCTTTGCAGCTTCACGCTTTTTCCGTATGTTAGAGTGAACATATTTTCAAGACACTCTGTTCTTCGCTTTCCGTCCGAATTCGAGGCATTGTGTGTTGAGTGGAACTCAACGCCACGCTTTGTCTTAGGTACCAGAGCGGAGAAATGAAAATATTTTAAATATTCCACCGAGTGGTAATCGAACCCACAATCAATCGCGTATACAATCCGACGCTGTACCACTGTGCCACGATGGTCTCCATTTTCATTTAAAGAAAAAGATTTTACGGTGAGCACAAGTTTTAAGCATTCATTTATCTTTTACGATAAAGTCTCTACTATGTTCTACTTTGAGTAAGAATTTGAACGGAGCAGGACGCGATCTCTTTGAATTCGTCTAGACAATTAAGCTATATGTTCGTATCAAACTATGTCGTTGTCTGTTGCCATTTACTTTTGTTTTTACTATATGCCTTGGGTTGTGGCTTCGATTCCCACTCGTGGGAATGATTACAATTAAATTATGTTAATTTCTCTCCTCTGGTGCAAAGGCAAAATCACAGTGTTCCTTGCCGCAATGATTCAATGTCAGGCGTTTCCGGCAGACAGTGGAGAGGTCCTGCTATGCTGGAAAAATTGTGAAGTTGAAAAAAATAGTATTAAATTGAAAAATACATATTTAGAAAACGTATAAAAATTGAACGCCGCGGTATTTGAGCCCGCGCCTCTAGAAAACAAATCCCGTTTCGTTCAAATTTTTATACGTTTTCTAAATATGTATTTTTCAATTTCCTTAGTTTGCGAATAACACTTTAAAAAATTTAAAAATATATAGATATATATATTATTAAATTCTTTTCTACGAACTTTTAATTCTTATAAAGTGAAGATTGGATGAAATTCATCCCAAGATCGAGTAATTCTCAATTTCAAAGGCTTACTAAATTTGCAACACGAGACGTCAAGTTGGCAGCAAAGTTGGCAGTGACAACTAAGTCGCCATGAAACTTCCATACATAGATATATCCATATTAAGTATATATTATATTTGCAATATTATTATGTCAACGTCGAGAAAATATAGTTGTTAGATAATCTGTTCTTAGCCTTTCGCCCCAAATACAAACATGGCGTTTTAGGTGGCGTAACCTAATGAAGCATTTAGTCTTTCGAGAGCTTAGAAATCAAAGTAATTTAAATGTAATCATTCAGTAAGCGGGGGTCGATCTAACAACGACCCCGTGTCGCACAGACTTTGTGTGGCGTCCACTGACGTCTGTCTTCATTGTATGTGTATCTATTCTGGTGGGACATAGTTTACGAGGCCGTCGCCGAAGGGTTACCAGTCGATTTATGTTTCGACGGGTCTCGTTAAACGTCATACATTTTTATTACTTTATTCACCGTTATTTTTATTACTTTGCAAATAAAGCGATTTAATTGTCACTGGTCTTCCACGACGTTTGCATTAAATAACTTTTCATACTCACCGAGTTATTGTGATTCGCTTAGCTGGATGTTATAATAGAACAATTAGTGGAGCTGTAATGATTGTGTTGCCGTTCGTCTTCTCCTTAGATACTGAGCAAAAGCAGCTGATATTTCATAAAAACTGATATTCTTGTATAGTTGAGTTCACTACTAGCCGCGTTGACGAATTCGTGTATGTAATTTTGTATAAACTTGTATATCAAACAAATGATATATATATATATTTTTAATTAAATGTATTATTTATTATAAAAATTTTGGCTTTCTTCACTTCTTCTTCATATAAACTTCAAAATGTAGACAAAAATTTCGCAATGGAAAAAAAATAGAGAAATAATACTCTAGTTTGTATAAGAAGGTATTGATCTAAACCACAAAGCGGAGCTACCTCGAGTGCACTTTTGTGGGGTAGGTCAACGAGCCGATAGCTTTGTTGTAAGCGGCTGTGCTTAAGTGCAGTCTCTACAATAAATTTAACAACAATCATTTTGAAAGTACATAAATAAATATATGATGACGCCATCGCGGTGCAGTGGGACATAGTTGACCGTACACCTGGTGAATGTGTGTTGAAGCTCCGATCTACTCTGGGGGGAATAACTATATTTCCTTGCTCTAATAAAACATAACACATATTCTATTAACACTGTGTTCCTTCTATATACCCTTTTATATACGACAGAACGCGTGATGCTAAAAACTATTTAAAACTAGTGTTTTCTATATTAAGCTGTTCTATATTAAAGCGGTAAAGACTTTCAGTCTAAGGCCCTTATGAGTAATGTATTATGCATACTATCGGGCGAGATTTCCATTTCAAAGTAGTGGCGTAGTGGAGGGTGCTCCGCTGGGTCAATGGGCCGATTGATCCGAAGGTCAGAAAGCGCTTGTAAATATAGTTCAAATACAATCTTGGATGCATTTTTAGTAAAATTAATTTAGAACCAATTATTTCATACTTGGTAACTTATTTTGATATTTATTTATATATAATAAGTAGTTGTTAAACTTTAAACCCTATACTTTTCGGATAAAGTTTCTAATTTATCAAACAAAAAGATACAAAACGATGCACAGGTATAGCGGCCAGTATAAATAAATCCGATTGTTTTACAACTATACAGTAACCTAACCATCAATATCGCTTATGGGCGGAAATTGGAGAGTGTAGATTTACTAATAAAGGTATTTTCTCTTTATCTCAATTAAGGAAAATACGTTAGTAATAAGTATATAGTTTTTTTGCAACTTCGCGCTTTTTCCGCATACTATAGTAGGAGAACTAGTGTTAAAACACTCCGTTCTCCACTTCCCGCATATTGCATGATATTGCGTATTAAGCAACGGAACTCACTGCCATGCTTAATCTTGTCACTAGAACGGAGAAGTAAAAATAATTTAAATATAATCATTTCACGAGTGGGAACCGAACCCACAACCATCGCGTACACAGTAAGACGTTCTACTTCTAGTATTACAAGCTTTTTAACAAATGCGTATAGCAAGTTCAAAACCTACAGTAAAATATCATCCAATAAAACGTTCTCATCTATTGTGAGATAAGAAAAAGCCAAAAGTTTATCGCGTAAAGGGTACAGTTACCGCTTTTATAAAGGTCCCGCCTAAGGCAAGATTCCATTATTTTGTTGGCGATGGGTGAAATAAACAAATTTGAACTTTGATGTACAATTTACACAACAGCTCCACACATAGAACATTTAAAAAACGAATTTAGCAGCTTCACGCTATTTCAAGCATAGCGGGGTTGTCAGAGAGAACCTAGTGTCGACACCTGTTTAATTTTTTAAGTGGCGAAACCCTCAACAAAATTAAAAACAACCAAAAAATTATAATATAGACCCGATCGTGGCACAGTAGGAGTGGTGGGATCAATTTTCATTCGGGGGTATGAAAATAATCAAAAACATTTTGCTCTGCCAAGAGCATTGTGTTTTATCATTTAACTGTCTCGAAATTGGGCGAAAAGTGTCTGAGTGTTCCTCTAATAACACATCGTTATCGGTACTTTGTACCCTGTGATAGGCACAGTACTTGTATTGTAGGCACAGGCACTTTGTAATAGGCACAGTAACACATAATTTGTCCTGTTTTAGGTGTTAAAACCACACATTTTATGTAATACTAGCTGTTCCGCTGCTGCCCGCGACTTCATCTGCGTGGAATTTTAAAATAAAAGCAACCAAGATTACTACTTATATCAGCTATCTGCCAATTAAAGTCCCGTCAAAATCAGACCAGCCGTTTCAGAAATTAACCGGAACAAACAGACAGACAGACAAAAAATGTTTTTAGTATGGTTTGATTCGATAATTTATATAATGTGCGTCTTTTACGATTACAGACAAATTTATATAATAATTAAAACCAATAAGTGACTCTATACTCCGTTTTTTATCCGTTAGAACACATCGCTTAGTAAATGTAGTGACGCAAAGCAGCGCCTTATCGACTAGACTGGGGAAATTAAACTATTAACTAACTAAATAACGTATACATTTTTAAAAACATATAAAATCTTGAATGCAGTTGGACGTGTAAATCAGACATATGGAAATTTTATTTAATAAAATATATTAACTTTCTGCAATCCTTCTCAAAATAAAATATAACTGTACCAAATTCATTCTGCTCCGTCTGCGTAATTTTAGTAAAAATAAGTTTTATTTTAATATATAGTTATTAATAAAATATATATCCTGAGGTAGTATTTTAATCCAAAATTATCATATAACATAAATATCTAAATTACAAAATTATTTTTTAATTCTTTTCACAAACTTGTGAGGCACAGTATTTGGCATCTTCGTCTGAAACCGGCAGCGGCTTGTAAGATCTGAGGATAGGCTTTTTGTTGGTACCTTTGTGACGTGAAGGCAATCTTTGATATCATATCGTAGTAAATCTTATCTTTGTTTTGTTGTTTGTAGACAAATGCTTTGTGAGGAAATGAAATAGGATTCTTGGAAGTGATCTAGCTACCGTCTGAAAATACGCTAGCATTTATATGCCTTTTCCCTTTATCCATTTATAAGTAATTAAGGTTTCCAATTTTATAAAAAAGTAGCTTCACACATTTTCCCGCATAGCAGGGTAGTCAGAGAGAACCTAGTATCAAGACAATCCGTTCTCCATTTTTCGCCTGAAGATCGAGACATTGCGTAATGAGTGGCCGAACTCAACGCCGCGCTTTGTCTGAGGTACCAATGCGGAGAAATTAAAATATTTTGATTATAATCCATCCCCCGAGTGGGAATCGAACCCGCAAACAATCACGTTTTCAGCCAGAGGCTGTCCACGACGGCTTCCTATTTTATCCTATAATTATATGGTGTGCTAAAATTAATTTGTCCATAAAAAAAATTACTTGAGCTGAATTAATACAATAATAAGCAGAGAAAATCGGGTGTCAAAACACTATGTTTTCCGCTTTCTGCCTGAATCCGAGATAATGCATATTAAATGGCGGAACTTAACGTTCTACGAGATCCGAAAAAGGAAAAAAAAGGTATAATCATTTTCTCAACTAGGGATCAAATCCACAACAATCGCTTTTACAGTTGGACAATATGTGACATATATTGTATTCATTTGAACATAGGGACATTTATAAAATAAAATATTTATAAAAAATTGTTTCTTTAGCATACATACTTACTTAGAACACTATCCCCATACAATTTTCATTCAATACAAGTATCATTAAAAGTGACTAAGTTTTACTTACGAAACTAGATTAGTTTTGTGAGATACGCCCTGGCCCTCATACATCTTCCTTGACATATGTATGTATGTGCGGGAACAAAGGAAATTTATTGGTTTCACTGTTCTACGATTTGTTAAAATCTAGGAGCAAATATGCCGATTCAATTTGTAAAACAAGGTTGAATGTGTGTAACGTTTCTTTTTGTATATAAGTCCTGTTTTTTTCAGATAAACGCTTTTTTTCGCAAAACAGCGTAGGCAGAGAGAACTTAGTATCAAGACTTTCCGTTTTCCATTTTCCGCCCGAATCCGAAAAATTACATGCTGAGTGGTGAAACTCAATGTTACCAGAACAGAGAAATGAAAAAAATTAAAATATAATCATTCTTCCGAGTGGAGATCAAACCCACAACACTGTGCACGATGGCCTCTAAGTAAAGTATGTTTGTATTAAAGTTACATATTTTATGAATATATATTATAAATTTACGAATATAAATGCCATAGTCTGTGTTCTTTTAAATATATAGATATAAAATGGTAATATTAACTTACTTATATGTGTTACTGCACTAGGTATTATCTGCCAACCTGGAATCAAAATAAGGACAACTTTGTATTTTATTAAACATTTTTATATTAAAATTTTGATTTTTAAGATTAAATTGTTTAGCAATTGAGTATTTGTTGAGTGTATTTATTGTATATGATAGATTATTTTGCTTAGTGTCTAGCTAGCATTACTAGGCAAGATACGTAAGATATTTTTTCTCTGAATATTTCTATACTCTCCACATAAAAAATACCATAAAAATATAAAAGCAATGTATGGTACTCTACACTAATATATTTAAAAATTCAAATCATCTCGTAGAAACTTAATAAAGCTTGATAAAGCGGCTATATAAATAGGAGGTCCCTAATGAACACATCTATACTGTATACAATACAAGTACGTTATATTTGTACGATATTTACAGAAGGTCTTTAATTAAATATGAAATCCCGCATTATTCACCCACACGGCGGCAGCGCGTCTTATAAAATATTCCTCGCAAACGAGATACTTGGTAGCGTAGCAGTCGTAGCGCTACGCCTTTGTAGCGACTATGTAGCACCTAAACACAGTAGCTCCTACGTTTATGTTTATGTAGAACTACTTTATGGTTGAACATGTTTGCCCTTATTGTGATTTTGTGAACAATAAACATAACGTATAGAACCCAGCCTATAAAGATATAACTAATAACAGGCTAGATTTTGTGTAATTAAGTTTTAGCATTGGTACCCAACATGCATGATAATAATTAAATAATTTATTTTAACATTTCCTTATACATATAAATAAAAGTATAGTGTAACTCTGTTATGGATTTACTATATTTATTTTAATTTAGTTTAAAAGTATAGTAAAATCATATTACATACATTGAAATAGGGAGTAGTAGAATTTCTAAATTTGCTCTTCTTTAAAACGTATAGAATATGTAGAGCCTTCGCCTCAGATAGTATGTGATACTACTCTAATATTACTTATATAATATCATTTATTATACTCGTCGCACACTGATATAAGGCAACTAAAGACAGCGAACAAAAAGAAAAGAAATTGGTTGAAACGATAAAAAAAACCATTTGAAAATTGCCATTCTCATTATATATTATAATATAAAATACAAATGAACATTTTGTTTTCTTAATGGATTTCAGCTCTGTTTTACTTGGATGACCATTGCGCATTCATACACAAACAATACAATAAAGTTCTTACCTTCTAACAATTAGATAATGGAATAATGAAAAGTGTAGTTGTTATCATTTATTCTAAGCGTTTGGTTGAAAAAATTATATTTTTTTAAATAAATTTATTTCAGATGCAACTAGATTTGACCGCACTTATCCATACGAGTAAGTGGGAAAATATTTATTTTATTTTTTTTTTTTTTTTTTTAGCTTCACAAATAATATTTTAAAATTATTACAATTTAAGCATTAAGTCGTTAGGTTTTATTAATCAATCTTGATACAAGATAAAAGTTATCGTATTCACAAATATGGGAGGGTCGGGGATCGGGGTTGGGTGACTAGCAGGACTATATTATGAATACTTAATAAGCATTTCCTTTTAGCTATATTGAAAGCGAGGGCACCAAAAGGAAACTTCAGAAAGCAAATAAGTACTTTTTCGTTTCTTATATTTACGCTACAATTTTCAGGGTAGGAAGAGAAACACAAGTTAAATATCATTTCTCTATTTTACGTTAATTTAAAATAAAATTATTACGTGTTTGGTGACGAATCCCTACCCCACACTTTTTCTATCCAGATGTTGTGAATGAAAATATTTTAGTATACAAGTTCTCTCGAATCAGAATCAGCCCACAATTATCGCATCAAGATCATTCGCAGAAGCGCCACTATGATTTCTTCTTTTATTAATAATTTTAATTAATAAATATATATGTAAACAGCAAAAAGAGGTTCAACGCAATGTCTTGGTTTCGGGCGGAAAGTGAAGAACGGAGTGTATTGACACTAGGTTCTCTTCGACTAACCTACTATGCGGAAAACATCGCGGAGTTGCTACATAGTTATATAACATACATATAGCTAAATCTAGTAATATTCATTCTCAAATATTATTATTTAATATTTTTGCTACCACTTCTTTTGCATCTCTCTTGAGGAAGGCCGACTCAAATGACTATTTAATTTCCACTTACTAGTTACAAAACCCTAACAACGCTCTAACTATATATGAAGAAACTAAAATTTACACGATTACTATAAAGAAACTAAAATTTACACGATTCCTCGAGGAAGGCCCAGCTAGGCGATCAGCGACCGTGACAGTAGCTTAGGAGTCCGGGTCTATCACTACTAAATATACTTCCCAGATATACCGCTTTATTCACCTGTTCGAATATCCTTCCATTTACCCTTGTCTTGCATTCCGTTCTCTTTTCGTCTTCAATCACTTTCAAATTCGTCTCTTTCAATTACTGGCCTCTTAGTTTTACTCACATTCATACTTAGATCATTACTTTCACACCCGTTCTTCAGAATAGTGACCAATGCCAATAACTCGCATTCTGATGATGCAATGAGCACTGCATCATCTGCGTGCAACGGGCAATTAACCTTTAAGTCACCTATGAGTACTTTCACTCCCATTTGTGTCACTCCTTGTGTTGAGTTTCGGGCGTCAACTAGTATTTAATAAAAAAGGAGAACGGAATGCCTTTACACCGGATTCTCTTTGTCAATTATATTATGCGGGAATAAGTTCAAAGAGCTAAGAGAGCGTTGCTTGTTAGAATTCGAAGCCAAAACACAAAAACTATTACTAACTAAATTATCCACGGAACCTATAGCCTACGTAGTATGTTTACTATGCAGACAATACATCTGTGAGAATTTGCGTTGTATGTATATTTGTATGAAAAATGTGTGCATTATTGCAAAGCGGGAAGAAACGACAGATTGATAAATTATTACAAATTTAATAAAAAAAAACAGCCAACAGGCGTACATCGTAAGCTCATCTCTATCTTTTTATGCTGTATCTTGTTATTTTGTTATTTTTACAGTCAGAGATAACCTGATGTCAAAGCAGTCTGTTTTGCATTTCCCGCCCGCCATCGAGACATTGCGTGCTAGGTGGCGGAACTCAACGCCGCGCTTTGTATTACTTAAATAATTTAAAAATCCTAAATTTATCTCGTAAAACTCAATGTCGCACATTGAATAAACAATTCTGTGAAACTTATGTAAATGTTACCTATTCTGACGGTTAATTTTGTACACTTTGTATGTAATAAACTTAAATATAAAAAAAACAACCGACACTATGATTGTGTGATTATTATAAACTAGTTGATGCCCTCAACATCTTACTTAACCAGTTACCACCTGTTGTCGTCGAAACTTGGACACAAAATTATAATTATCATAGGTTAAAATATCAGCCTATTTAATTAAGCATGCATGTATTACTAAATTATCTCCGTCTACTCAATAAGATCATAAAGGTTCGTAAAAATTAAAAAAAATAGTAGAGTGACTCGTAATTTAACATTTACTTTGAATTGAATTCTAAAAGCTAACACATTTTTGAATGAACAAGCTCTTAATATCTACTCTACACCACTCACACGTTACTAAAAAGTGACTGTCAATAAATGAAACGAAAATCTGTATTAGATTATAAAACGATGTCCTCTTAACACCTGTAATATTGAAAAGGGTGAATGAAACATTCGGAGGTTCTCAAAATCGTATGAAGGTCTGAAATATTTTCTGAATTTCCCAAGGGATGATATTTAATCAAACTGTTAGAATCCAGTGAGGGACGAGAACACATTTGTAAAATGTATTACAACGAAAACGTCGACGTCCAGCGCCCACATCGCGCGTCGCGTCGCCTGTAAATTACAAAGTTTTGTAAACATTTTGTTTACCTTGTTTCATACAAACGCCTTTAATTTATAGCCATTTTGTGACATATGACTATCAAAATTTTATTATTGTAAATTATGTGGCCCCATTTGAGATTGCAATTGCGATTAACACTTAAAAAATTGTTAAAAAATATTTAATAAATAGCATTCTCTCTTGCCAAACCATTGTTCGTAGAATAATCTTTCAATAGCAGAAAATTGTAAAAATCTCTCTGCAGAGATGCTAACAACAAATATAAGTTGTAATAAGCGTATAAGAATTTCGACGTAGCTGGATGTAGAACGCATGGCTTAGCCGTCAGAGCGCTTGGACGGTTTTCAAAAGGCACGGGTTCAAACCCGCTGCGTTCAAATTTTTATACGTTTTCTAAAATATGTCTTTTTCAATTTAATTTAATTAAATGTTGTAAAACAGAGGTTAACATTTAGACAAATTTAAACAATTTGTTTTGGGTAGAACCCACAGTGATAAATGCCCCCAATAATATTTTTTTGTCATATATGTATTTTTTAATCATCTTCCATGTACAGGCAGCGATCACTTACATTTTTATTATAGTATCCATATATTGCACCTTGATAAATGAAGCTTGTGAATTGTAATCCAACTCGTTAAATTATTTATAGCAAATGTATATTGAAATCCGCATATATATATATAACCGCTAAACCGTAGCATTAGGTTTCACTATCTGTACGTAATATGGGCGAGTGGAGTGACTTTACACTAGTCTCCCTGCCTGTCGCATTGTTATATGATAATGTAAGTTCCATGTAATACGGTAATTCAAATAAGACAAAACAAATTTTCATAACTGGAGATTTACTGCACTTAATTTCATATATTTTTGACTAGTCGTTCTCTACTAACACTGTAGTCCCTACAAACAAACCCACCAACTAGATAGTGTATTTGTTAACCTTATGCGATTCAAGCTGACATAGTCTTCATAAAACCGCCGCTAACTGAAAATCGATTTATTAGTACTGGTAATTTTTACAACTAAATTTCAACCTTAAAATATAGGTACTAGAGTCACATTTCCTAGTAAGGTGGGGCTTGGCTTGAACTGGCACCAGGCGCAGTCACGCGGCGCCACGCGTGCTTCTATGAAATAGAATTAAGTGTATTGATAATATTATTATTATATAAAGGCTTCGTATATATGACCTTTTGACTTTTAATTTATAAATCATCATATAAATGGAATTGTATGAAAATATTACGAAAACTACACGTTTGTTGATGTGACTTCTAAGTAAGTATCTAAGCATAATATAAGCGTGGATTTGTCTGTTTGCTCAAGCTTTTTTCGCAGCTTATCGTTTTCTTTTGTGTTGCGGGGTAGGCAGGGAGAGCCTAGCGTCATAGCACTTTCCGACCGAATTCAAGTCATTGCGTATTGAGAGGCGTTTTGATATACTCCACGCCCCGCCACGTCTTACTAGAGTGGCGAAATTAAAATAATTTAATCCTCCCCTCCAATGGAGATCGAAATCTTTTTCCACTGTGCCACAATTGTCTCTGGATCAAGATAACTTTAACATGGTCCTGGAACTATAATTCAATGATTCATATAGCTGCTGTGCCTTATCAGATCGAATTATCAAAAAAGATATACATAAGTATATGATTCAACAGGAAGTAGAAATGCAACCGATACTTGTATCATACAACTCTATAGCGTTTGCTGGTTAGCTTTTGACTTTTGACATTTTAAGTCAAAAGAGAAGAAGAACAAAATGGAGAACAGAGTATCCTCTTCATGAACAAACAATACAAATGAAAATATTATTTTAGTACCATCCTTTATAAGCAAAACTCTAAAAACAATAGCAATAATACAAACAAAACAAATAATATTTATTTGATAAACCACCGCGCAGCCACGGCCGCAGCCGCAGTCGCGAGCTACTTTCAATAACACTTGCGAAACAATAAGTTCTCTCTCAAAGTATAATATAAATGAGGGTCAAGCGGCGCTAAGAGCCGCCTCGTTGTAATAACATCTGAAGTTATTCTGGGAAATTAAGTCGGTCGGTGCTTTGCTGCAGCGGAAGTGAAATAATGTGGAACTTTTACGGAAGGCTCCATTTACAATAGAGCTTTAAAGATAGAACAAAAAGTTTGGTTTTTATATTTTTGTTAAGAATGAGCGCTGTAGCGTAGTTGAGATGTATCCGAATATATATAGCGTTTTTAGGATTTAAGTACCAATGGGGGTAATGATTTTTAAAATAGGACTGCTTGTCAAAGTCCGGCGTTTAGTTCCACCAGCTAAATATGACGTACACTTTCATCATTTTCCCTTCACCCATTTCGACGTTATGTGTGCTTTAACCGAACACTACATTTTGTCCAATTAGACCGAAGAAACACACACACACAGTACTACAGGTAAATTTTTGAAGCCATCGTAGTGCAATGGGATAGTGTCTGATTGTAAACGCGACAATTGTGTGCTATCGATCTCTACTCCGAGAAATTATTAAATTATTCTAATGTCTCTGCTCTGGCAAGGCAGAGAGCGGCACCGAGATTAGCCCTTTTTTTTTTTTTTTTTTACGTGAGGAAATCCTTACGGATACCCGCCCGATTGGGAACTCGGATGCGGTTATGTGTGGGACTCCGGACCGGCAGATATGGGCCGTCCGTTTACCCACTAAACCTCACGGTGCTCCTCCACCGCCACTGGCCAGCCACGGGAACTACAATCTTCCGCGACCCTGGCGGACCGAGATTACTCCCTACTACTCTTACACAGATTGACTAGACTAGGCTCCTTTTTGTCCACTGCTACGCGGATAAATAGCAAAGTAAGATGAAATAACCGCGGTTGGTTATTTTCGCGATCAGGATCGAAACTCCCAACACCCTGTCAATGTACCAAAATATGATCATATTAATAACTTAATTTATTTCATTTTTACATACTAAACGACATAATGAACTGCAATTACAACGATGTATTTTTTATATTTTCTTATAAAAATCAGTCCAAAATGAGAAGGGTAAGCTTGGTCGTGGCACGCGAAGAATTCACGCCAACCTACGAACATAACGAAGCGATGACATTAAAGATATATTGGTAACAGCTAGTTGCGTGACATGGCGTTGCCTGTGTAGATTACAGGAGTAGATAATTATTGTAGTGTAAGTAATTTACAGGTGAGACTATTTAAATTTCGGTACACTTAAAAATATATGTATTCGCAATTTACGTTACCAGAGCTTACAAATAAATAATCCTCAGATGCATATGGTTAGATCCATATATATATATATACATATAACCTTAGATGAATAATTAAGCCTTAAATGTAGAAATTAATAATAGCTTTATAAGTATAGAATTGTAGGCGACAGTTGTATAAGAAGCCTTACTTGAGGTATTGGCTTTACCTTTGCGTTGCACAATACAGATTATGCGAACGGAGTCACGGACAAGACCTTGTTTTATTTAAATATATCACAAAGTGATATATTATAAATAACTAAGTGGTATATTATATATCTAATTCTAATTCCTGTGAAAACGACATATTTGTAAATTGACTAGCTTATTTAATTTATTTATGGGATTGACACCTACCTGTTCTGATAAAGTTACACCTGATGAGATTATACCTCTTCATAATAACCCCAGTTGACTGGATAAGCTTAGTATAAGTCTGAAAGCTTTAAGAAAGTTTTGTGCTTGGATAATCAAATCACTTTGTTTATTATGAAGCTTTAAGGTCTTAGTTACTAACTGTGTCCACTGTAAACAACATGAGTGTAATATCAAATCTTTTAGTTATAATACCTTTACACTTTATCCCGCATAGCAGCACCAGGGTAGTCAGAGAGAAATTAGTGTCAAGTTACTTAATGGGAGCATGGGGGTAAAGGGAACATCGGGTGGAAAGTGGAGATTTTCCACTTGAAATCGAGACATTTCATGTTGAGACTCAGAACTCAAGGCCACGCTTTGTCTTAGGTACTGGAGCGTAGACATCAAAATAGTTTAAATATAATCATTCCCCCGAGTGGGAATCGATTCCGCTGCCAATAGCGTTTACAGTAAGACGCTGCCCATTGCACCACGATAACCTCAAATAATAATGTACGGTGGTTTCAGTATATGTATAGTGTTTTTTAAGGTTCACAGATTCTTCCACATATCAGGGTACCAAAATTTTCTAGTGTCATCCACTTTCCGTCCAAAATTGAGAAAATAGTGTTAAGTGGTCGAAATTAAAAAAACTATCTTGTCAGAGCGGGAAAGTGACAACAATTTAAATAATACCATTCCCCCGAGTGAAGAGCATTCAACAATCACAACAACCGCGTTTACACCGGGCTTACAGGTCAGTGACAGGTTTGTTTTACAGGTTACAACTAACGAAAGTATAAGCATATAGGAATTTCGACATGAAGAATACATGGCTTAGCGGTCAGAGAGCTTGGACGGTTAACAAAAGACGCGGGTTTGAATCCCGCTACGTTTTAATTTTTATACGGTTTAAATGTTTTTTTTATTTTAATTTTTTTAATTTTTTACCGTAATGTATATACCGCATATACTCAGTAAACCGATGACAAAAATTTAAATCGAACCCACGACCATTGCATTTTTAGTCAAACAAATAGTACCAGATAATCTAGAAAATAGAACTAACTAACTGATCACCACAATCACCTTGTTGCTATAATACGTATAAAAAATGAATAATTATTTATGTTTGAGTTCAAACAAAGACCGGCACGAACGGGCACCACCCACCACAATTCATGCTAAGCAACAAAGTTTGAAAAAACATCATGAATGGCATTTAATAATATACACACAGTTTTATCATCCATCGATTAGCTCAACGTCTGTCCTGACTAGAGTTCATTCTGTTTTATTATACTAAAAAAATGCAATAATTACAGTATATGCTACATTCACGTGTCGTTTGCTGTGCTTTAAATGAGCAAGCTTCATTGCGGGTCTCCTTCCTTAAAACATAAGCAACGCCCTTCTAACATGGTAAGGGATAGAAAGTATATTGGTATAACCATGTAGCTTTAACACGAAACCCAGGCTCCGCACGTGTCTGTCGCACGATCGATACCGCGCTCAACAACTGTTGCGCACAAAGCCTCTCTCTTTCCAGCAAATACAAAAATCCATACGCTGAAGAGACAGAAAGAAGGATTCCACTGGCAGCGCATGGCAGAAATTCCCCGATACCGGATATTTTGTCTCGCTTCTTCGTAGATATGTTTCTGTATATGTAAAAGAGAGGGGTAGATGCGGAGGAGCGTGACATAGAGGTCGCGATGAATAACAATGCGGACTGCGGAGTGATGTCCTTATCGACGTACGCCTCGGCTCACGCTAATTGGGGAGCGATGTTACTTTACGGATGTAAGACGGCCAGAATATGTCAGCGGCGAACTGCATCCTCTCTTAGTAACATGCTAATTGGAAATACACTAGCTTGTTAATATTTAATATAGGATAGTAATTGGAATATTGATCGGTCACTTTCGACAAATTTTGGGCTTATATTATATTAGGCAATAAATAATAATAGATGAAATAGCGTAAGTAGTAGTTCTATTATTCACCCGTTCTAGTAGTATACTATGTAGATATCGCAGCAAAATGCAGTTTTTCAGTGGGTCACGGCCATACAGCTCTGCCCCAATTTCGGCAAACTGTAATGGAACAAAAAGTCATCGAAAATGGAGTGCTCTGCGCTTTCAGCGTCAAAGATATAACGCCCTGAATTCAGCCGAACCTTTATTTGTATTCATAATTCATACTCCTTAATTAATCAGTCGACATTAAAATTAATTTATACAGAGTTATATATTAAGTGGTTCATCAATTTTGCAGAATAATTAAATGCGACATTGTTGTGGCGTAAGTTGGCGCAATACATATGTATATAGCGTTATGGTTGCCAGTTCAATTCTCACTCTTTGTTTAGGGTAATTATGGTGAAATTAGAGAAAAAAGGAGAAAGTGGAGAGTTTTTTACATTTGTCCAATCAGCAAAATGCTTTATCATGAAAAATAATCTCATGGTGTACAATAACACTGTTTGTTCCCGCGTTGTTTCGTAATACTGCAAAGATCTAACTATTTTGCACAAAAAACTTTTGCTGTCCTCAGCATCACTCAAAACTACCTGTGTTTTAATGTAAGAACTAACCAGAAAATAAGTTGATTTTAGCATAAAGAATACTGCTGTGTTGGATGTTATCGAATTACGCTGATACATAGATATATTCATTAAGAATAGTTATTTATTTTAAAATTCAAATTTTTAATAATTTTATGAATAGATGGACTAACATAAAAACAATTATTTTCTATCATTTTATGTCTCCTGGATTTTTTTTGCCATTTAGAGTCAGGTGCCGTGTAGCTGATCCCAATGCCGCACGCACAAAGTCGTGTAAACTTCTATACGATAAACATATTATGTAAATGTACTTCTGCATGCATTTAACTCAAATACCTACTGCGTTCCAATAACACAAAGCACATAGTGTGTCAAATGGACGTATAAAGTTTTTAATTAAACACAATTTTGTTTCTAAGATTGCAAATAAATTAGTCAATGATGAAGCGCAAGTACTTTTGAGTTCACATTTTATATTTTATATTTGTATTTTTTTATTTATCAAAGTGTTTCTTTTTAACTCACTATATAATGTGCGGATGATAAGATGGAGAATAAAACAATAGTCTCTTATTTCTAAACTGTATATTTGTGTGTATCTGTGTGTGTGAGCGTAAAAATAGGTTAAAGATTTATAGACTCATCGTCGAAATTTTAGTTCAACTGTTAAACTGTATTATTTGTGTAATATATATATCCATTCGTTCGTACAAGTAATTACTTATCGTATGAAATAAAGCATTAGAAAAATTTATTTACCCACTGACATTCATAGTTTTTGTGTAAGAAATAAACAAACTGTAACTCTCAGGCCAGTGAGGCGCAAAAACTGTTAAATGACTTAAGTACTTAGGGCAAAGTGTTTCTTTAGTTGTATCACTAGTTTGTGATTCTGTTTGTTTATCGCATTTAGTGGGGTAGACATAAAGAAGCGACTACAATTTATTTATAAAACGAAAACTATAATAGGATAAAATCAAACTCCATTTTATATTGTTCCTTATCGTAACATTTAAGTAAAATAGTACTAAAAGTCTTAGTAAATAAGCGTAGCTCAGGAAACGTCTAGTTATCATATAGATTGCATTGTTGCAGAGCTCGCGCCGTTTTACATCCCTCGCGTCTCATTAGCTTACAAAGTGCAGCATGAATTATGCACGAATATTTATTATAATTACAATATTTCTATACAATTTTTTATGTATTTTATCTTTATATAATTTCTATGGGTAACATTTTGTTAGACGCTCTAGTTTTGTCTTCTTTTCCTTGTAAATCCACTTTAAAGGTTCTGGAAGTGCCTGTATTTTGTTTTTGAAACAACCTGCCTTTGAGAGAAAAAAATAGAAAGAAGTTGTAAGGTAAATTTTAATACTCTGAAATTACTAGATACAAATAAGATTATCTATCTGAACATATTATTATGTTAATCTTTGAGACACAAGGCGGTGGTCATTTTCGCTATTTGTGAACAAAGTATTACTTTGGGTACTAATTGATTTTGTCCTGAAAATATATTCACATACGTAAATTAATACTTATACTTGTAATATATAAAATATTTTAATTTATTTTCTTATTTCACAAATTTCAATAAAGCACTTTTTGTCAAAATGAAGTAAATATAGTAGTTTTACTAATTTCACTCACGTGCAGGCTACATTTGGAATCAGAAAATGTTAAATCTTAGGATATAATAGAATTTAAGAATACATTATTCATAGCGCGACGCGAGGCGACGCGACGCTCAGCACAATCGTCGCCAGCGGCCCTTCTTCCGACATCTACATGACAATGTATGAGAATTACTCAATTTTAAAAACTATTAGAATACATCCTTCTATAGACATGCTGATTTCAATAAGTCCTACAAAAAAAGTACCTTGAGGCCCATCCTAGCGCAGCAGTACATTGTCTAGATGTAAATATGATTGGTTTTGGGTTCGATTCTGTGGAAGCGGGTGGACGATTATATTTAAATTCTTTCCGTTTTTCCACTTTGGTAAGACAAAGTGCAGCCTGACTTCCGCCACTTGATTTACAATGTCATGTCAAACTGGAAAACGGTGTGTAATGACATTCAGTTCTCTCTGCCTTCCGCTGAAGGTTGTCTTTCCTACCCCAGAATAATCTGGGAAAGCGATAAATGAAAAAAATACTATATTTTAATAGAATATAATTTTACTGGAAAAGAATAGACTGTTGCAAACATAACAGATAGTTGCAAATGAGGTGGCAAAGAACTGAAGAGTCCCTCCGTTATCAACTTACCAACTGATATGTGGCATTTAGTAAGTGATTTTTCACTTTCTTTCCATATAAAAACGTTAAATACAACGTATCATATCCCATCATAAACTCAAACAAAAAAACTATATAAATACTAATTTTAAAGTAAATAATATTTTTTAAATAATAATCTTATTTATAAGAACCCAGCTTAAGTTAAATAAAATGAAAGCTAATCTTCCTCTACTAGCAGTATATATAAAACTCATTGTCTCAGATAGATGCTTTACAAATACGTTTAATATAGATAAAAAACATTATGCAGATACCTTCCAAATGCGCACAAAGGCTAAAATAAGGTAATAAGTTTAGTGAGCATCCCCCTATCCTATACTTACTATCCTATACTTCACGTGTTCGTGATATAATAAAAAAGTAGAAGCGACAATAACTGTAAAAGGGAAGGAAGAAAATCCTCGTAAAAGCAGGAAAATCGATAAAGATCAATGTACGCCATCTTATTACAGAATAAATTGAAGCCTTAGACGTATATAATTAAGGGTGGTTTTCCTTTTAACGTGTTAGAGTTCGATTAATAGGCACATTAAGTCATCGTAGATTGAATGAGCTAATGGCGTCGTCATCAATTACGCTACAACTTTTTTATCGGAAGGCATTGATTCAAATGTATACAGACAGGCCATGTAATATTATGTTATATAAGTTATTTTATTCCATTTTTTTGTTAATATTAAAATTTGACTTTAACTGTTTAATATAATTTAACGTAAATCTATACATATATTAAAAAATATAAATTATAGCTGTCTGGACATAAAAGATATATAAGAAAAAATATTATTGGGGCTTTTGTTAACGTAATAGAACCTAAAATAATGTCTTTTAGTTGCTTTTCTCTTTGTCTGCTTGCGTGTGTGTCACACTAATCTCAGCAATAGCTAAGCCGATTTAAATGTAGTTTTGACTTTTATATTTTGGTATACTTCCGTTAACATTTAGTGTTTATTTTATTTCAATCTTTTCATAAATAAAAATACATCAATGTTTAAAATAGTCGTGTAGTTTACGCAGTTACTATAAATTAGTTTGACAATATTTTAAAAGCGTTATTAGTACAGTTTAGAAACAACGATTGAGAATTAAAGAAGGGCTCCTTTTTTATTAGATTAGATTTAGAATAAATAATTTATCAACGTGTTCTCTATACTTGTACTTGTGACTATTAATGTAGGTAAAGTTCACCGTGGAAGAATTAATATTTTTGATATCTTAACACCTTCTTAGGAATATATATATATACTTATTAATGGACATATATACTTACTAAGGTCATCGAACGACATAGATATTCACACACTTAGGAAATTTAAAAAACAATTGAAAAATTTCAACGGAACGGGATCAAAACCGCGCCTCTTGGAACGTATAGCTTAGCGGCTACAGCGCTTGGACGGTTTCCAAGAGACGCGGGTTCGATCCCGCTGCGTTCAAAGCTTTGTACGTTTTCTAAAAATGTATTTTAAAGAAATAAGTCTAATTAACATTGCAAGATTTTTTTACATGGATAGATAGATACAGATTACAGGTGAAGCAGTTCTAGTAGGATCTTAATGACCTTACATACGACTCATAAGAAATTCGGCTTCTTCTACTTAAAATAAGAAAAATAATAACAAAGCAACATAAGCTCGGTAACTAATTAAAATAATTTGAGCGTTGATCTCGTCGAGATCGTGAGCTTTCTCGTTGGAGTCACTGCAGTAATCAGGTCGGACTAATTATTACATTGCGGTAAGAGAACAAAGGGACGTATCGCATCATATATTACATACATATCTATTTATATTTTAAAATGAATGTCACTGTATCCAGCTAATACTACTGGATACGTACTTTGCCTTGATACTAAATAAAGAAAAAAACTATTCTATAAATTTTACGATGTATTGCTGCACTATCAAAGTATATAAATATTTTCTTATTTTATTATTGCCTGAAATTTCCTTGAGTATGTCTGTAAAACTCCTATCGCTTCAGATGTTATCTAGACGCAAGACTAAATAAGCAAACAAACGGATTGATGTAAAAAATGAAATATTATTGCCTATATAGATTTCGTTTCATTAACGATTTAAAGATAATTGAACAATGATTGCTTAGGTAAAAACGTTATACACCAATCGTTGTATCAGAGATTTCCAAAAACGCTTTAATCGCATTAGAATTAAATGACAAAAAGTTCGTTAAATTATCTTCCTGTGCGATTTTTTGTCATAAAATTAGTGACGACATCGTCCGACCGTCTCAGTGCACAATAGAGCTAGAGCTTTTGAATTTTTTTCGGCTCTAGATCTATTTTTTCACTCTTTTATGGACTAGGAAAAGTATACAGTCCAAGTTATAGGCGTTTTACAAACTCTGTATTCGCACAAACAAAGACAGACTCTCTATAATTCTTTAATGTTCTCTCTTAGATCAGAATCTAATGAAATAATATTTACCAGAGCACATATTACTAAATTTTCATTGTTATTAAAAAGTTCATCGTGTCTAGACACTTCACTCACTCATTTCGTTGTGGCGCGCGTTAGTGAAAAATGTTTAAAGAAACAAATCCGCCATCGTGGCACAGTGGGATAGCCTTTCACTGTAATTGCAATTGGTTGCGATGCCCACAGGGGGTGACAAAATAAAGCGTGGCACACGCTATGTCTCGGATTCAAGCCGAAAGCTGAGAGCACTGTCTTGACATTAGGTTCTCTTTGCCTACTCTGATATGCCATAAAAGTGTGAGAAGCTGAAAAAAAAAAAAAAAAAAAACACTATAACATCATCTGTCATCACTGTGGGCGCTCCACCGGCGACGGACACATTTAATAATTCTCGCTTATTTACAATTTCATAACATAATTATGACTTTGAACGAACAAATAAGTGCTGTGCAGTGCCCGACATTTACTGGCTAATTTATAACCATATTTTTATATTAGATCAGGAGAAGGGACCGTTTTGTAGGGATATCCTTATAAACCGCCTTTAATATTATTTAAGAGGAAAATGGCTGTAAATAATAATAAAATGCGCGAGTTCCCTCATAACAGAGTTTTAGTTAACTTTGTGAGGCGCGATTACAGCGAGCTAGCGTCTAAGCAAAATGGAAAAAGTTTATGTTTTATATATTTATCCAAGCGTATTCAGTACTGGTACTTGTGTGTTGCTAGATATAATGGTAAAGTATACTTTTTTAAGAAAATTCTTATAGAACGTTTCTATGGCAGAACGTTATGACAGCTTTGTCATGATGAGATTTCAAATTATAGCCTATTCGATATTATAGAAATGGGCTAAGCAATATTCGTTATTAAGTATTGTTAACTCAATTTTGTTAATTACAAACTGACCAGGCATATAACGGCGACATCACTCTATAATCCAATAAAAACAGAGCGCACATTTCTTTTTACAAACATATTTCCAGGGCGGCAGTAGTAGGATCGTTTTAAATTTGGTTCCGTAGAGTGGAGAACGGAGTGTCTTGACACTAGGTTCTCTTAATACCCTGCTATGCGCGGAAAACGTAAAGCGTGAGGGGAGGTGCTCTAGAGACGAGTGTTAATGCGCATTTTAAAAGGACCCCTTAACATTACACTTTAGTCGCAAGTCCCAGGCACTGCTCCCTGCATCTCGACGAGCACCCGCTATATGGATCCACGTCATAAATATGAATTTTATGTTACTCGCACACCAAAACATTTGTTTATGAAATTTCCTTAAATCAATACATATCATGTTCATACAGGCACATTCCAGCTCCGCTATATTTTATACGAAACATGCAACCTCAAAAAACAAAATTTAATTTAGAGAACTAAAACTTTTATTTCTAGCTTATTCCATATTACTTAGTTATTAAATAAATACAAATACTACAAAACACAAGGATTTCCAAAGTTAATTTGACCGTGGAACGTTCTAGTTTAAAACAGACGAGGCTTACGCTATTGTGAAAGGAAAGCACAAGCTTATGAATATTAATAGATGAGCCTCTGTATACAGCCATTAGGTCACCTCTGAGCATCCGCTATGTATGTATATGTAGACTTTTCACTTATATTTTGAGCTTATCGTGGCTCAGTGGGACAGTGTTTTACTTTTAACATGATGGTTGTGAATTACGTTCTAGTTCGGGGTAATTATAATATTGTAAGGTTTTTTCAATTCTGAATTTGTAAAAAATAAAGCACGGCTAATTTATTTACTCTAAGATGAAAATTTAAGATGAAAATTATATGATTTCGCACGTATTAGTCGCGTGCATTGTAAAATGCATTTTATAACTGCATTTAAAATCACTAGCCACCAGACTAAAACATGTTAAAATTTCCTTTCTTTCAATAAATACAGCATTCTTTTGCTCCAAGTATAGTACAGTATTTCCTGACAAAATCTACTTTATTGAATCAAATAAACTGAAATTTTACCCGTTCATACGTAAAAAAATTGTCGTAGTTTTACGTCGTGTAAAATCTCATTAGCTTTTTCGTGCGCTCTGGAGCGATCAGCCGGACTCGTCGAGCTCGTCGGGTTTGCCGACTATATCGCTACTATGAAATGTGTATTCAAAATTTTTTGAAAGTTTTGCTTTTTCAGTTTTAATACGTTTTCACGTGAGAATTGCTTGAAAACTTTTTCTAAAACAGTATAAAAGTAGAAATATGTAAGGTAACTTGTATAGCAACACAAAAATATTATAAAATACTGCGAAATGTTGAATATTTCTATACGATTGAATTATACTATCTTTTACTCCAGAATCCAGAGAGACCGAAGCGTCAAGTTTTTCAGGGAAAGCAAAACTGAAAGCTTGGGTTTCACCCAAAGTTGTCACCGTGTTTCATTAACAATGATATTACTGGAGTAAAGTAAGTGGCTCGACAACCTCTATCATCACTATGAAATAAAAAATAGGAGCATTAAAATTTCCAATATAAATATGAAAGGAACTCTGTCTATGATGTCATCACAGTCAAACCGCTGAACCTATTGTGATTTTCGCCAAATTTCTTAATTTTTTTGAAATTTCATTGTTTTACGAAAAGCACCCACGAACCCAAGGGCGTGTCGCTAGTTCTTAATATAAGTTTAAGTGAGAGTTCGTGTGAAGTTCACCACCCAACACGCAATAACTCATGTTCAGGCGGAAAGTGAAGAATGCAGTGTCTTGAGACTAAGTTTCTCTGTTTACCCTACTATGCGGGAAAGAGAAGAAACTTAATATAAATAAGATAATAAATAAATTTAACAACAGACGAGTTGTTTCTTAGTAAGTACATGTTTTACTGTGCATAAAAATGTTAAAAGAATTCCGAAAGAGGTCACACGTAGCCGTACATTGCGAATGAAACAAAGCGCGACGCTGCCAACTATATCTTCATCGAGACTGGCACGCAATTAAAAGGATTTTTTGGCGAGTACTGAGAGAGTTCACGCCAAAGGATTGGTCGCGACTTGGCTCAGTCTTAACAAGTGTAAATTATGTCGTCGTACTGCCTATGCGTTTATACTTACGTATATTTTAGTATCTTGTCGTATGTTCCTTAATGTTACAATCATGTCACTATCTAGTGTCTATTGGAGAACGGAATGTCTTGATACTAGGTTCTCTCTGACTATAAAAGCGTGAAGCTGAGAAAAATGTGTTTTTTCATTCACACACTTAGGAAGTTAAAAAACATTTTTATGTTACGTATAAAAATTTAGCTTAGCGATAGCTAGAAGATTCGGACCCACGCCTCTTGGAAACCTTAAAAGTATTGAATAAACAGCATTCTCTCTTGTCAAATTATCGTTCCAAGAATAATCTTTGAGTAACAGAAATTTGTAAAAATCTCTCTACAGAGATGCTAAGAATAAAATAAGTTTTGACGTATAAGAGTTTTAAGTAGAACGCAGGATTTAGCGCTCAGAGCGCTTAGACTGTTTCCAAATGGCGCCGGTTCGAATCCTACTGCGTTTAAATTTTTAAACGTTGTCTGAAAATGTTTTTCTTAAATAGATTTCTTTACTTTCCACATATCTTTATCTTAAATTCCATCCATTGAGTCTGAAACAAATCGGGAGACAAAGAAAAAGTTACACCACCTTTTTTACGAAGGTTATGACTTGGATGGACTATAAAATCTAGCAAAGTTAAAGCATATATGTAGAAGCCAATATTATTTTTTTATAATCGTAACACTAAGCTGCACTACCTTGCTAGAAAATATAAATATTTTCCGTAATGAAAATGGAAACTATAACCACCGTTTTTAGTCAAATACGTCTAAACTATGCATTGTGAGGTAATTACAGGCAATTTAGTGATGAGTCATGCGAGTTTTCGTGCAAAAGGTAATCATTTACTTAATTTTATTAATTCGATATACATATGCCCATATATGGATATTTTTACATGTTAAGCATATACCATGCATGCATATGCATATACCTTTGTTCACGTTGAAGTCTAAGAACATGATAAGTGATACTACCAGGACTGTAACTTAATAAAATATTATAAATATTATTTTTTTCAGCTTCATGCTTTTTCCCGTGTAGCAGGATAGTCAGCGAGAACCTAGTGCCAAGACACTCCGTTCTCTACTTTCCGGCTTAATTCGAAACATTACGTATTAAGCGGCGGAACTCAAAGCCAACTTTGTATTGTTCACCAAAGCGTAGAAGATCTTGCTCCCGAGTGGGAATCGAACTCACCAACCAATCATGATTACAGTCAAAGCGGCCTTACTGCGCCACGATGGCCTCTAAATATGAAATATTGTATTGTTATCAGTTTCGGATACATCTGCACTTTTCAAGCAAATCGGTTGAAATGTGTTTTATAAAAAAAGACAACGTCCAAATAGATTTTCAATATTGATGATTTTCTTGCTTTGACATATATTGATAGACACGTGAAAAATAATAAAAACATGTTAAAATACCACGCAAATTGAGTTAAAATATGCAAGTAATTTACGATGTTGATGCTGATACGATAAGTGGTGTCAGATAGAGGATGTCATGGGGATATGGGCAATTACAGGCTGCACCAGCCACCACCGCCTTGCGGCCCCACCCCCGCCATTTCCCTGACGAACCCCCAGCGCTTACACTTATTACTTATAAAACAGTCATTTTATAAATGACTAGCTGTGTATAATTTTAAATTGAATTAAAAGTTATGATACAATTTTCATGTAGTGGCGTAGCTGAGTAGGGGTTCGATTCCTATGCGGGGGTTTGTTTTTCTTACATAATGTCATTGTCGAACAATGGGCGGAAATTATAGAAAAATATTATTACTTATTTTCAGATATTTTCTGCGTAAGGTATCCAGAGAGATGTAAATTAAACAATCCGTCCTGCATTTTAAGGTCAACAATAACAATTAATTTATTTAAAAAAGATAAACGAAAGCCAAGCACAATATAATAAATGATAAAGTAAATTGAAAGCTAATTACGCGATCGGAGAACAAAAACAAGAATTTGTTTACATGTAGGTGGTCAGTCGTGTAGGTGATGTAACGCATGCGCAAGACGAGAGTCGGTAATAAAACACCACCCTGTATATTGTAGACTCGAGTATGCAAACGGACACTTTGAATATATTATTAGTTATAACGTATTGTTCATTATGAATATATTAAATTGACTTGTTCATAGGTCGACGGCAGCCTCTCTATAGTCAGGCATATCGATATAGTCAGGCAGGACCTAGTGTTGTGTAATTTGATGACAGCGAGGAAATAAAGTTAATTTAAATATAATTCCCCCTAAAGGAGATCTAATACACAATTAATCGAGTTCAGACGCTGGCCTATTTATAAATTATACGCTACAATGGAGCATAATTTATAGATATTTTCATTATATTATAAAATCTAATCAATTTCGTATCCAATTTGAGATTCAGCTCCTGATTGTACTCTTATAATGTCTGAGAAACAGTGAAAAACCCCTGAGGATGTTGGTATCTCCTCATCCAGACCGGACATTGTCTTATACTATAAACGAATAAAACGTAAGTTTAAGCCTGACAGAACTTACGGTTGACAATAAGTAGTCCTGAAGATCATACATTTAAAGTAAAAAAACTAGTTTGAATTTACCAACGAGCTGCCTAGGACCCATTCTTTCCATTTAGAATTATTTACAGTAGAAGCTGATGTGAGAGGTGTAACAGCGATATCATCTATGATTTATTAAAACATTGTGCTTTGTTTAGAAATACCATTTTATTTTTAGAATGTAGGTAATGCGAAAGTTGCATCAGTAGGATTATTTCAAACTCCGTTAGGTTCAGACAGGAGCTCGGACAGTGGAACGGGTGAGTATCACGTTGCAGAGAGAGGAGCTTAAAGCTGTGCCTGTGACCCAATATTAACTTAAGGGGATCTTTAAAATGTACATTAGCGCTCACCTCACTCTTTGAGCCCCTTTGCTTACCTGAAAAAAATTTAAGAGCTTCTACTTGTGTCGATTTCGAAATAGTAAACTATAAGTTCAATTTAAAACTTGGCATACTAAGTTCAATATGACGCTAAAGTTCTTTCGTTTGGTAAAACAAGAGCCTTTTCCCTGTTCATTTAAATGTTCATAAAGTAGATAAATAATATGAAATAAAATAAAGTATAAGAATATATATACTGTCGACGCTTTTGTAAAATTGTTAGGCCGTTTTCTTTGCGATATTACGAGAACGACTGATTTAGTATTCATTCAATTTACATTCTTCAAAGTAATTTTGTTTACTGGCTGAATCCTTTGAATATGATATTGCTATGTTCTGAAGCGTCGTTTTGTTTTTTATAATACAATTGTTTCTTAGTAACGACTAGGGTATTATAAATATTTCTTTGAAAACAAAAGTTCTGTACAATTTACTCGTCGGCTATTTCTTGTAACTAGACAAATACTTAAATTAAAAAAATAGGATTGTTTTATTTTGGCATGTTATATTAAAAGGAAACCTTGTAATACTATCTTATTTATTATAACCTTATCATAACATTAGATATAACGGCTAAACTCAGTACAAAACGTTGGATAATAGATGTCTCCCGCATAGTAACCCGGTTAGAGATAACCTAGGATCGAAACACTTCGTTCTCCACTTTCCGTCGGTTTTCGAGACATTGCGTCTTGAATGGTGGACTTCAACGGCGCGCTTTTTCTTGTGCAAGAGCGGACAAATGAAAATAAATTAAATATAATCCCTCCTCAATAGTGAATGTCGGTAATAAGGGATCTTCAGAAAACATACATTGTTCCAGTTTCAGATCACCTTTAGCTATAGCGATTTGAGCGTACCTACGATATGAAGAACACACGAATGTTTGTGTGATGTAAGTAAAATTATATTACATACAAATATCACTCTCGTCTTAGGAGACTTATATTAATAGGCCGGAACAAGTTCTTACTAGATCTGTTATGAGTATAATGTATAAAAAATCATGACAGTACATTTAATCAAATATGTATTTATAAAATAATTGGCAATATAGTATAAACCAATATTTTTTTATTATTTTCTGTACACCAAAATGTATATATAATAGTTTTTAAAATAATAATTTAATTAAAAGTTCATTAAATTATAAATAAATTAACAGTTTAACCTTTCACAAAAATAAAGCTTAGTCTTAATCATTAAAGACGATCGATCTTTGGTGCATAATAATTCATTGAGTTAATTTTTAAATTATCGCTTGATTTATCAGATCCATAATATCAAGCGTATATTGTAAAATAAATATTGTGATTGATGTGACATTTATATAAACCACTAGCGGCTCGCGGATCTGCCTGCGTACACTACGCGACTAAACTATTTGTTTTTCTTTGCCCCGTTCCGCCCGCATTCTCACTTAAGTCATACACTTTGCTTAAATTTATAATTTAAATTTTAAGTTTTTTATTTATGAACTGATTGAAATAAAATAAACACTTAATGTCAAAACTGCATTTAGTGCAGTTTCTGAGACTAGCTTGCAGAAACGCACATATACAGATAAAAACCATTATTTTGGATTCTATACATTGATAAATGCACCCAATAATTTTTTTATATATTTTTCAAGTACGGACAGCGATCAGTAAGTTATATTTTTATACATGCACAGATTTCGAAATTTCGAAAACATCGAAAATTTAAGTGCTTTCGTTCGTTAATTACATTCGTAAGATATACAAAAAATTGTGAAGATAAAAATAGTTAGTAACATTGACTTGTTCCCCCCTATGTACCGGACGCCACTGACCTGGCAAAGACAACTGCCGTCGGTGCGCTATAGTGTGACATTTTGCGAAGCATTACCTTAATGTAATTGTCTTTTCGTCCAATCTTTATTTCAAACGTAACAACTTATCCCGTGACCTTTTACCCCGCTCTCCACTACACAAATATGGTAGGTTAGTAGTAAATAATAATTTACAAAACGGGACTAGGTTGCTGAGGCTCCAGAGTGACGAATGTCCTCAAAATATTCGCTGTTTCAAGTGTTTGACTGTAATACTATATAATATATCTATCTAGTGCGTATTTACTATTTCAAGTGATTATTTCAAAAACAGACGTGAGATTGTTCCCTCAGTATAGTACCTCCACATCCACAAGACCGTATCGAAAAGCAAGTTCCAACTTTATCATCTTGGCTACTTGATTGTACCTACTGCAATAAGACACCATTAACAAAATGAAAACAACCAAAGACAATATGTCTAATTGATCCCTCAGGAGGAAAGTACGGTCGGCGCATGTCAATTGTGCCATTTTTCCATTATATGTTTCTAATAGTTTCTTGACTTAATGACGATGTTCATAACTAGTCAAGCAAAATATACGGTTATAACTATATCCCCAAACTATATTCAAGATAAGGGAGAAGCTGTGTCCACATCAGTACCTTTAAGGTACTTTTCCATCTTTCATGCAACTCTTTTAAATTCCATAAAGAGGTAGTTAGAATTGGAGGTACCAAATATTACACAGGCGTTCACCAGTTTATTTGCCCAAGGATATCCACAATCCACATTGCCTTTTAATAAGCGAAATTAGTTATCATTATGAAATAACAATTTTATATACTGGAGATCGGTAAATCCAGTTACCTTAAGTTTAAAACGCAATAGAGTCGATCATCAATGTTGTAGGTACAGGTACAGGTACACGGACAGACGACGCGATGCGGTGATGCCGGCGAATTTAATAATATTCCGACAAACTGATATTTTGGAAGCGGTTTTGGCACATGTACTTTTAAATGAAAGACGTAAAAGTTTTATAGTTAAACGTTTTATATATGTCGATATTTGGCTTAAAATATTTACTAAGCATTTTAAAATCAGAGTTTGGTAGCTTATTGTCGTGTCGTGGTTTATGTTATTGTACTTTTTCTAACGCTCTACTTAATATAAGCTCGTATTGGGTATATTATTTAAATGGCAACAAAAATTAAATAATGTGAATATGAAAAGAAGTAAGTTTTAAAAAATACTTAATTTATATCAGAAGAGTAGAAGAGTATAAGTATATCTGTATTACGTGTGTATGTAACTAGAACCGGTGAAAAAATTGCTCAATTTCTTACTTTGACACAATTTTTTGTAGATACATTTTATTTTGTTTACTTTTTAAGGGAAACGTAGTTTTATAAAATATTAAATTTATAATAAAATAAAGTATTTTATTATAAAATATATATATTTAAGCTCCTGGTACTCTACATCTGAAATAATCTGTTACTTTCTGCAAATTTTAATTTTCTTTTTCATTTTCACAAATACTAGTAAACACTTAGGAAATTATCTTCATGAACTTTATTATAATAGGCTTATTTCAATTCTACAGTACATACAAGAAGTAAATCTCATTCTACATATTAATCAATTCGACATCAATCGCTACTCATAAGAAGTAAATTGAAAATGTTCTTCAGTCATATTTAGCCTTAACTTCAACTTCCGGTAATAATATTCAAATTAGTTTCAACGAATATGGATTTTGTGGAGTTTCACGGAATACGAGTACATAAAAGTTATAACTTTTCTTGGATGGATTGTTGGATGGGAAAATTATTTTATACTTGAGTATGTGTCACAGGGACGCAGTTGGTGTGTGAGTGACTGTACACTCCACGATTAAAGGTTATATTACTAATCACATCATTTTTATTTAAGAGAAGCTTATATATGTATATATTTATTGTTGTACTTTTAGACTGGCAAAAGTATTACTTTTCTTCATACCTATAGGTTTACTGGAATAAACCTCTATCAGAGATAAGTTCACCTATGCCAAAAACATTGTTAAATATTTTTACATTTATAAGTGTTATTCCCATACTTAAGAAATTGAAAATATAATTTTATACGTTTTCTAAAAATATATTTTATTCAACATTGTTTATTCTGCTTTTATAAATATTACGAAGTGCACTAAAGAATCTAGTTTGGTTAGATGCAACGCGGTCAGTGATGTCTTTTGCCCAACAAGTGATGTATTTGAATAAGCAGAAAATTAAGAACGGAGAGTGTGTACACTAGGCTGCGGAGAGAGGTTTGTGGTAAGAGCTAGTTTAGAAAGGTTAATAGTTGAAAGGGATCCAATAAATACGGTCTAAATCGAAAATTTTTGGTTCACGTTTGTAAAAAAAACTCATCAGAGTTGAAACGTTGTGCGGTATTCTCTCTTCAAGTCAACGTAAATATAAATACATACGTTTATCTAGATTGTATAGGTCTGCGACTATTACTTTTTCCTTTGCATCATCACGCTTTTAGTCAGAGTCGTATAGAATGAAAGATGACGTATAGTATGAGGACACTCCGCTTTCCGCTTGAAATCGAGATGCTGCATATTCGGTCATGAAACTCAATGCCTGGTTTTATCTTACCAGAGCGATCTAACGAAAATATCTTTTTAATATAATTAAAAATTCGATTGAGGATGCGCCTCACTGCACCACGGTGGTGCAATGAATTTACATATGTAACTATTACATATTATAAAATTAGATATTATTATACCTTATATTCATCAAAGGTACTATAAATTCAAATAAAATATATTTCAAGAGAGCTTTAAAAGAAAAATATTAATATTAAAAGCTCGCGCGCTTTATATTTATACTGAGAGCAAAATCAGTTGGACGAATGGCAGAAACTTTCGACGTTAAGTAAAGCTCGTCGTTACATTCTGTGTAAAAGTATATACTTTTAAAACAATATTGTTTTTATTATAAAACATGAAACAAAACAAATAAAGTTTCGTAGAATTAATTAAACAATGTTTCTAGAGTATTCGATTTCATTTTGAAATAATAAAGTTAATCTTTATTATACATTCGAGGGAATCGTGGCGCAGTGGGACAGCGTCTTACTATAAGCGAGATGGTTATGGGTTCCATTCCCACTCGAGTAAAATAACTATGTAAAAAATGTTTTCACGTGAAGCGTTGAGTTACGCCACTCAACAAGCAATGTCTCGATTTCGGGCGGAAACCAGAGAACGCAGTGTCTTGACACTAGGTTCTCTCTAACCCCTGGAACCACCTGGACCAATCCAAGACAATAAAATCAATTCAAGTTCGCTTAAACATAAAAGTGTATATATTAAGTACTCATCCATCCACTGCCAGCCACCTTTTTCTTCTTTTCCTGTTAATTGTGCTGCACGGCGTCTACGCTATATAATTAACTTAATTAAGACTATAATTTCCCCCTATATCAATATTTGCAGACTCGCCGCCGTCCACCATAACCACCGGAAGTAAGCACATTAACTGCCTCATTAGGCTACACGTAAAGGGCGTACGTTCATTTGAATAATTTCCCAATTATTTCACTTCGTGTCAACCATACATTGTATTCATATGCAAGTTAGTACTTGAAAATCCCCGTGAATATATACACAAATGTATTAAATTCATATAATTATGTGACCATCGTGGCACAGTAGATTTGATCCCCAATCGCGGTATAATCATTATTTAATTATTTTAATTCTGTAACACGATATTGAGTTCCGTCAACGTCAACGGACGGTGGAGAGCGGAGAGCCTCAACACTAAGTTTTTCCATGCGGGAGATATCGTGATTGAGTGAAATATATATTGAAAAAGACATATTTAAAAAACGTATAAAAATTTATAAAATTTTGAACGCAGCAGGATTTGAACCCGCGCCTCTTGAAAACCGTTCAAGCGCTCTGACCGCTAAGCCATGTGTTCTACATCCAGCTACTTTGAAATTCTTATACGCTTATTAATACGCTTATTGAAAATCTTACAACTTATATTTGCAGTTAGCATCTCTGTAGAGAGATTTTTACAAATTTCTGCTATCCAAAGATTATTCTACGAGCAATCGTTTGGCAAGAGAGAATGAAATGAAAAAATATATATTGTTATGCATCTGATCAATTGTCAGTAACGTCTTAGGTTGCTATTCCTCACTGTTCTTATAACTTAAAAGTAATTATTATAAGTATAGCATTAAATTATACGTAATTAAAATCCATCTTGGCGCAGTGTCAGAGCGTCTGGCTGAATACGCGGTGGTTAAAGGCCTGAGTGGTAATCGATTACTAGTGGAAAAGATTTTATTTAAATTATTTTCATTTCTCCGCTCTGGTGACAAGACAAAGCGCGTCGTTGCTTTTCGCTACTCAACACATAATGTCTCGGATTTGTATGTATAAATGACTAGACTCTTGGACGGTATCTCAAACACATCTAAGGTATAGTGCCGTTTCTGAATCTTCAGTATTGAAATACAATTTCAATATATTCTCTTTCTAATTACAAGAACATTTTATTAGAAGTAGAGTAGACTTTAAAATGTGAATTCTAACATTTGTTCTAACCCGCGAACTTTACTTTTAGCTTAGTATTTTTTTGTTATTTAATTAATCCGATATCAAAAGCTGATTAAAACTAAATGTTACCTCCATAAAGTGGAGGTACCTCAACACGTAACTGTAAGCTGTGAGTCATCCCGTAATTCCCGCCCTTCACCCGTCAACGCGTCGCGTCGTATACGCAATTAGGTTACAACAAAGTACGTATTAAAATAAAATAAACACTGCAATTCACTCAATAGTAATAGGTGGTAACAAGCGTATTAGAACTTTGACGTGCCTGGATCGAACGTATTAGTGGCGGTTAGAGTGCTTGGAGTTTCTTCCAGAGGCGTTGGCTTGTGTCCCCCAGCGTTAAACATTTTTGTACGTTTCCATAAATATTCCTGGACCTTTTTTTCAACAGACAAATTATAACGAGCTTATTATTAGGTTTCTCTTAAGTTTTAGGATTTTGGATTGTCATTTTCATTCCAATATACCTACACGTGCATTATGTTACTTAATACATAAAATGACTACCGCAGTGGAGACGCTAGTAGCTTCAATACCGTAGTGCCGAAGTACTGTTCACTTCACCCATAATGTTTGCCAAATTTTCGCTTGGCAAGGACATTCGTAAACGACTACATCATATATTAGACTTTTAAATTATTCTTGACAATAGACTGGAATTTTAGTTTCATTGTTAAATTAAGTCATATTTGTAGAATTTAGAATTACAATCAAAAGAAATAGCTTTATCATTATTTTTTTATTACTCGTTACCAGTCGTAGCACCGTGGCGCTGTTATGAAGTTCATGATCGTTACGAGTTGGGGTTATATTTGTATTTAAAATATTTCAAAAATATATTCAAAAATATAATATCTTCAAAAATGGACGGAAATCGAAGACTCATGATTAAGTTCTCTCTGTACATATACTCAACTGTACATATACTCAACGCAATACGGACGACGTTTGACGCATTATAAGAGAAGAAGAAAGAAACCACTTGATATCCTTTAGTCATAAACACACAATAGGAATATTGAACCCACTATGTACATATACACGTATATACGTGATTTATATTCAAGTAACTACTCGTCGTAGACTCGTTGACGCGTACGATACGCTTTGCTATAGCAATGTATGTATGTCACTTTAAACAAACGTGTATGCCAAACACATAGCTGTGAAATATGAAATATTTTACCAAAAAGACATATTTAGAAAAGGACATATTTAGAAAACGTATAAAAATTTTGAAGGCAGCGGGATTTGAATCCTCTTGAAAACCGATCAAGCGCTCTGACCGCTAAGCCATGCGTTCTACATCCAGCTACGTCGAAATTTTTATACGCTTATTACAACTTATATTTGTTGTTAGCATCTCTGTAGAGAGATTTTTACAAATTTACGCTACCCATAGATTATTCTACGATTAATTGTTTGGCAAAAGAGAATGCTTGTGCTTGTTCTTACGTGTGCGAATAACACTTTAAAAAGATGTAAAAAATATTATACCAATTTAAAGTGTTATTTACACACTTAACTTATTTTAAAAAAGGAAGGAATAGAAATTGAATTGAACGCACAGCTTAGCGATGAGAGCACTTGGACGCTTTCCAAGAGGCGTGGTTTCGAATCCCGCTGCGTTCAAATTGTTATACATCTTCTGAAAAAAAAAATGTGTGTAATATTTAATTTATTGAAGTAAATACGTATTCTCAGTGCATTATTATGAAAAATACAGGTTTTCTTAATACAAATTTTAGCTATGCTACATTTCCTATTCCTTCGTCCCGATTTTTTTTAAACGGAGTTAACATTTATACTCGTATAGATACAAGCTATTCATTTGATAGTTGGTAAGGCCTACTTAGCTATGCGAGTTGGCAATGCCGCTGCCGTGCCGTCTCATGGCGTCGCGTCGCAGCGGGGCCGTCATCCGCATTAATTCATCTAATGTACTTCATCATGCTAGTATGAGTAGCTCATACTGTCACATTTAAGATGTTAACTTGTCTATAGTTAACATTTTTTTAACATTTGTTTTTTAAAGTGTCAGTCAAAGTGAAAAAGGATAAAAATTTGAATGCAGCGGGATTCGAACTCTTGGAAATTTTTAAATTTGATTCCTTAAAAGGGGCTAATAATGATCTAAAGTGGACAAAGAAACAAGTAATCCAATAATAAAATATCTGGCTATTGCTGGCACCAAATTGGATGTCATTATAATAATCCTTATTGTACATCAATAAAAGATACAGTACAAATAAAATAATTGTGTGAGAGGCGATCTCTTCCAGGCAACCTTAAGACAGAGGAAATAAAGAGAAGAAAATGGGCTGGAAATTGTTTACAAACAAACATAATAGGTATGTAAAATAAAAATTGAATTTCTCAATCCAAAGCGAAAAAATACCTAAACGGATAGAATGAGAGACGAAGCACTCATCATCCACAATTCATGCGTCATTTTCATTCTTTCGTAAGTATATCTTATAATCAATAATTATAACGTGAGCTAAAATTAAGCTCAAGGCTTTAAACATTCATGCCACTAATTTAGGTTAAGGAAAATTTTAATTGCTCCTACTCCAACAAGTTAAAAGAAGGTAGTTTCATTGTGAATACGTTAAAAGAAAAACATATTTAATTATAAAATTTACAGCCAAATATATACGTACCATTGACATTTTGAACAGTGTTTTATGCTACAACATTTTAAAAACGTATTTAATATAAATATATGCTGCTCCATAAGGGGTTTCCATTTAGCCTTTAATGTATATGTAAAGTGTAAAAAGAAGTGACAGTGAATCAAACGCAAAGTGGTTTTACATCCTTACGCATTGTCCTGTTTAGGGTGATCAGAGAGAAATTTGTGTCAAGACACTCCGTTCTCCATTTTGCACCCGACTTCGAGATATTGCGTAGTGTGTGGCAGGGAGATACGCTCTAGTGGAGATTTAAACCACAACCATGGCATTAACAATCAGATCCTGTGCCACTGTGTCACGATGTCTCTACACAAATCTTCTTCAAATTAACTTATATATTTTGTAAAATATACATTTAGCATATAAGAATTGAACCTATAATCTGCACTACTGAGCTTACAGTCAGGTACATCCCTTCCTCACCCACCATGACAGCGTAGTTCCAGTTCATTACGCTTATTGAGCTGATAAAATGATGCAAGAGCGTCGCAGCCAAATTACTTGGCAGTTGGCACTGCACCACAGGGATCATTAAGATTTATATCCGCAAAGCTCACTTACGCCATAACTTATATGAAATACGAGTGTATCACACTAAGTGTGGCTTCATTTGACTAATCACTTAGGTACTACACCAAATTAAAACTCGGATAGACTCACTCGTTACCTGCACTATGACGGAAAAAAGTATTCTGTTAATAACCATTTTTTTCACTATCTTTCATTAAGGGTTCGCTGAGACAGAGATTGCATAATAAAATGAGATGAAAATATTTTAAGGCTAAGCTAAGACAAATCACGGCGGTAAGTTCCGCCACTTAACGCGCAATATTTTGAATTAGGTGGGAAAGAAGAGAAAGTGTCTAAGGTACAATAATTTGGAAATAGGCCGATTATATGTCGGACAAGTCAAAGTAATATCGCGTATTGTAACAAATTGGCGCATCTCACAAAGTATGGAAAATCAAAATCGTCGTCGAAATAAAAAAAAAAACTTTGTTTGATTAAATGATTACAGTACAATATAACGTTATATTAGAAGTAGCTAACTGATTAATATTTATAACTATACTAGACCAAATAGATACTAGAACGACATATCTAGTTTTTAATTATATACATACTCGTACATATATACATGTATACATGATTTGTATATATTTCTTTAAAAAAATATAATTATAAAAGAATTTTCTTTTAACCATACATACATATTATTGAGCAGTTACTCGTATATAGCAGTCCGCCGCATCGCGGAAGCCGGCCAACTGCGAGCACTTGCCAGCCTTCGCTACGTGATAATTACTATGATAACATACTTGTATACTGCACGCGGCACGATACTTCTCGTTCGATCTATTGTTTTTTTAATGTTCTAGATTTTTTACAATGTTTCATTATTTCATTACACAGTTATAGTAGTGTAGGAAGATATAACCTAGTTTCAAAACATTTCGTCCTTCAAGTTTCTTGAGACTTGACTGAGTGTTGAGAGGTGGAACCGAACTTCGTTTTGATTTTGGAAAATAATATAAATATAATGAACCCAAAAGCACCGTTTGTATATGCAGGCACTCTCCCTCTGTGTAACGGTAGCGTCACCTACGTAAATTTTTAAACTTACTACAAGAATCCGAGCGTAACAGGATTAGAACATATAGAATTCAATAGTCAGCTACGCTAAATATACGTTCTTACTCGTACCTAACGTTTCTGACGCATGCAGCAGGAAAGCTAGCATATTACCCAGAATATTACAAAGAATTATTTGGAAAGAGTCTCTCTTTTTATGAGTTCTACTTTAGTTATGCACTATTTAAAGTATAATTCCGATATTAAGGGTTAAATTATAATATTAAAGATGAATAAATGAACTATCAAAAATTGGTTTCAGTACATATGTACTCGTTAGCCTCACAAGGACATAATATTCTTTATGCTATGAAATATTATACAGTCGGATCCGGACAAACGTGCATTCTTTTCAAACAATTGGATTGAACCACTGGTCAAAATAGCTTTGCTACATTTTCTTATATATGTACATAGGTTGAAGGTCAGATACAAGAGATTCTAATAAAATCGTGGTAAGAGAGCATTAGAAGCAATACATAGCTAATAGAAGAGAAGAAGCACTTAGTTTTACAAATTAGGCAATAAACGGTACAAGGGTCATTGTTATTCAACAACTTGGGATAATAAATGAACTCCCACCAAATTGCTTTTTGAATGGAGTCATTGCCTGTTTAGTTTTTCTTTAAGATTGTCAGGTGCAATTCAAACATTTCATTACTATATATTAATCATTTACCACTTAAGTGTTTATAAATTTACTTACAAAGTTCTGTTCTTTTTTTTATAAACAGATAAAAAATATACAATTAATATAAACGTTTGACGATAGTAAAGAAATTGAATTTTTTTTTCGCTAAGTTAATATATATAATAAAAAAAATACTGCTCGTTATCTGTATATGTGTAAGATATATAAGATTAAATATTATTGGGAGCATTGTAATATATCATATATGTATATCTCATGCTAATCTTAGAAATATCTAAACCTATTTAAATTCAGATTTGATTATTGTATATTGGTAAACTTATTTTATTTTACTTCAATCGGTTTATAAAATATAAAAAGGTACATCAATTATGATTATAAATTTAAGTAAAATTTGGGATTCAAGAATAACGCGGGTGGATGAAAAAGCGAAATAGTTAGTTATAGCCTTGTAGTTTACACAGGTGAAATCGCGAGCGGGTCGCTACTCCATAATATTATTCTGCTTAACCTTTTAAGCAATCATATAATGCATTATCAACATCGACATGCAAGCGGTACTTGTAGAGTATATATTACAACGAATAAATATTCCAACGTATATTTTTATAACAGTAAACAAAAACAATTACTACTTTAAACATAACCCATTCGACTCTATGCGATATTGTAGTCGCAGAATCAAATTCTAGATAGAATAATGTCCGAACAACATCTTCTTTGTGAAACAAAATACTTAGCTTCACGCATTTCCCCGCATAAAAGGGGAAGGCAGAGAAATATTAGTATCAAGATACTCCGTTCTCCACTTTCCGCCCGAAATCGAGACATTGCGTGTTGAGTGGCGGAAGTGAACGCCGCGCGTTTTGCTTAAGTACCACAGCGGAAAAATTAATATAGTTTAAATATAATCATTCCTCTGAGTGGCAATTGAACCCACAACCAATAGCCTTTACAGTTAGATAGCAGACTGAAGCACTGCGCCAAGATGACTATTCCTGAACAAAAAAAAAATATATTTAATATGTTGCCTAAAAATCTAAGCTCACTATCTTTTTTAGCCAAAGTCAAAGGCATTACATACCAACATTAAGCTTGTCCTTGTAACCAGAACAATATGTTTTTTGTTCGACATTACACTACTTTTGGCGCGCCGAAGATTGATGGAACGGACGACCTTGTACGAGCAAAGCCTCTATTCTTTATGACTGTGATTTCCGCGCATGTTTTGTAAATACAGAAAATGAAAGTGAACGAAAAACGCGAATACGTGATAATATATCGTCTAATGTCAAGATTCATATCGGAATATTCAAAATGTTTTTGTCAAAGCCTTACCAAGGTTAATACGATTTACGATTAACGTACGCTAACATCATAATTTCTTAAAATTCTCCTTTATTATGTGGGTAAGGTAAAGAAAAAGCCAAGAGAAGTCATTTCTAATTTCAATTTTCTTTATTTATTCAATGTTATGGTACATAATAATTTGTAGTAGCTACAGTGGATCGTTTAATAACTCAAAAACAAACAAAATAAATATTTGAAAGTCAATTTAATAAACATTTCCCTATAAATTTTCTTAATATGTCTTATGACTAAATGATAATGAGGTCACCGGAAATGATCACTGGATGCAGCTACGAGGTGTCTGCCACTCGTAGCATGCTGCTACAATACACGTGCTACGAAATAGCTTATTGATTGACACGTTATTTGACCTTGAAACATATAGACTAAAGAGAGAAATTATTTATAACCGTTAATTTCCAATATAGCAGAAGTCGTTGCGCAGTTCACATGGTCGTGGACATATATATGGCTGAAGGATATACAGTTAAATCCCTTTGATACGATTTCGTAGTGAACCAACAAAAAACGGAACCTATGCGGGAAATGAATAGTGAAATGTTTTATATACTTATTTGAGGAACGTGTTAGGATCACTTAAGGTCCGTTTTTGGGATTTAATGACATGTTCAATTGACCTGATTTTATTTTGTTTCAATACATTTGATTGACATTTTTGATATAAAATAAATAGTTTATTCCAATGCAATGTCAAGTTCGCTTACGATTACTACAATAAGTAAATGGCTGCAAATATTCTAAGAATTTGTAGGTGAACTAGTCATAGTCTCCTGCTGTTACTGCATAAATAAGCATGATGAATCGTATTAAGCATGGATAAATTGTACGAAAATATGCCCCAAGTTGCAAAAACTCACGTAAAAACATATTGTTCGAGAAATCATATTAAGCGAGCTGTATTAAGACAGTTTTACTGTATTTCTTTTTGTATTTGTGCCTCAGTTTATTCGAAGAGCTACGATAGCTTATGCCATTTAACGAATAAATTTGTCTGTTAGAGCAAAAATATAGGATATTTTTGCAGAAAAAAAGACGAGGCCTGCTTTCCATGCATATTGTAGCTGGTATGTGAAAGTAATTAAAAATACCATATTTTATCTAAACTTTATATGCATATAAAACCCATATTAACTAGGGTCGTTTGAAATACAAACATATACATACATTTCACCCACGCACTAATAGTGGGCCGCCATTGTGACTTTATCATCCATCTTACTTCAGTCATATGTCATACATTTCTTTAACTCCACTAAATTTAGGTACTGCTTTTATATTATATTAAATTGAATATCAATCCACCCTTAACTGTATGAGGCTAATTATGTATTATTTTATTTCTCGTCTCGTCTTTCACATATAGCGTTAGGTAGAAATTTAAAAAGTCCACCAATATTTTCAGATCATCTATCACTCATAACTAAATTCCAAAATTAAAAAATCACTTGAACAATTTCAAGTCAATACATAAAATATTACTAAGAAAGGTATTTATGAGAATACTATGCTGATGTTAATGTAAGAAATTAAAAGCTGTTGACGTTCACTGGGGAAGATAATTATTAAATACAAAGAGACTTTTGCAAGCCCTTTCGAATCGTCGAAGGAACATAAAGCTACCACCGGCTCGGAAGTTCTGCTGAGAAGAGCCGGCAAGAAACAACAGTTGCTCTTTTCAAATACAAAAGTTACAAATTTATCTATCCTGTTATCTAAATGATACGTAACCTGCACCAAGCTTTACCTATTATTAATATCGTCTTTATAGCGGCATTAAATTTCTGGAGTTGCAAATCTAACATAGCTCACATTATATAAATTATAAATAAACATTATCCACTCAGTTCAGGTCTTTAATTATGGCGCTTCGAACGTGCCAGTAGAGCACAAATCACTTCACCAATGTCAGGTTGTATGGAGAACACACGAAAGAGAGCGACTGTTGAAATTTGTGGTGCTACCTTCATGCAGGAATGATACTACTGACATTTTTATGCTAACTGAAATGAAATTGCTAGTAATAGCCGGTTTTTTTTAATAATGTATAAAGTATAATTTTGTTTTAACTAATAATACAAGAGAAAACAGCAAATTATGTTTACCTTAGTGAGTTTATAAAGTGAGTTATGCAAGCCACCTGGCAACGCGAGACGTTTGTGTTTAACATGAATTCCTAGAACACACCGTGAAGCGTTCCCGACGGTGTCAGCATTTTAGTTAGTAGCGAGATTAAACGTTAATAATTAAACATTATTTTTAATATATTAGTTTATATTTTTAATTACATATATCTTTTAATCAAACAAAAGTGTTCCGAATTTTACTAGGGTAAAATGAAAAAACATGAAAACAAAGTATATATATTTTCTACGTGCCAAGTCATCAAAACTAATCTAAAATATCTACGTAGCCCACAGATCGCAGCTCGTAGCCCGTAGCGTGCTGCATGTCGAGTGAAACAAAAGATGACAAGTCGGAAAACTTCCTTCGTTCTTAAAGACGCACAATAAAAAGCGTGACTTGTGTCTTTATAATTTTATTTTGACGCTCGTCTATGCCTGACTGTAAAATTAAGTAGCCACATCCAAATTTGTAGTAAGATTTGTATTTTTCAAGCCAGATGCACTTGGCATTCCTCCATTTACTGTACTGTTTAGAGAGTTTGTCACGTTTTGCGTCCAGAGAGGGGAAAATTAATCATTTTGATATAATTATTGCTCCAAGTGTAGCTCGGATCCACAAAAAGATTTTGATCCAGAACGCCACGATGGCTCAAGCTGAAAAGATTAAAATTATATTATAGATAATTTTTGTCCTGAGTTTTTCAGTACAGAGAAGAGCTGTATTTGATTAAATACGGGATTTTAATATTATATATTTAGACTGCTGCTGCCATTATTTCATAAAAAAAATTGATAACTAAAGATACTACTTCAAAAATCTTATATACTTAGAATTCAAAATTGATGGGATGCCATGGAATTATTTTATAACGAGTTGAGTTATAATAAGAAACTGACATTGTCAGTCATAATATAAATGTAACTTTCAAGGACTCTTTAGAACATAGTAATATTTAACATTCTCTCATCTTCCGCATATTACAAGGTACACATAAAATCTACCGCAACTATTAGACACAATGTATTTTATATGGTGTATTTGTCTGTCATATTTTCTACTCCAAGCCCAAGAGTTATCTGTATTGTATGATTACTAAATGTACTAGCGTGTATACACGCTTTGTCTGTCTGTCTGTTTGTTTAGGCTAATCTCTGGAACGGCTGGACTGTGGATTTGGACAGGACTTTCACTGGCAGATATAATAAGGAAAAACTTCCTTTTATTGTAGAATTCCACGCGCCGAAATCTCGGACGCCAAAGCCATTTTATTATTGAAGAAAATATTAATAATAGTCCGAAATGCGCATTGTGAAATGGACCATTACTTGCCTCTTTGTCAATCATGTTGACTTAAGTAGAAACAAACATGTCATTAATACAACATTTATCGGGTTTTTGCTTTCAGTCCCTTACATTAGCTCTTCTCGCCCTTTGTCATCCCGTGTTAAATGCTAATCGCTTAGACCGTGGTACCCAGCACATCAATGTCCATATACCACTAAAAATACTTAAAGCAAACTAAATATTATAAATAAGCTGTGTAATAAAACCATTGAGAACTTGTGTATTTTATTTCAAAAATAACTTCTGTTGTTTTTTAATAGATTCAGACAATGATGCTTTCATTTTATTATGGCGTAACAATGTTATTACAAAAACAACAGAACAGTCTAACGACAAGATAGTAGATTTTAAAGTGAATAATAGTCCAAAATACTTTATTTAATATTAAACAATTTCGAATCGTAACACAACATCAATGTAATATTTTCTCTAATGCCTAATCTATTAACGATACATTATTCAATTAACACTATAAAACCTACTTAGTATAAAGTGGACACTGAACACTCCTACATACATGTTTCTATGGCATAATAAAAAAATTGATATTAAAAATTTTTTTATTCTATTATATTGGAATTATAAATTACTTATCTGAAAACTATTATTCATCTACTAATCTTTCATTTCATACAAAAATATAACTGTAGACATCTTTTGAATCTTTTATCAGAATTCACCGTATCTTAAGCCTATATCCATATATATATTGATTTCCAACAATACTAGAATGAATTAAATATTACTGAAAAAGAATATTATCAAAATATTTAAAAAGCACATGGTTTATATGACTTAATCCGATGTGTAGTACCTTTGCTCAGCCATTTGAAGCGGCTTACCGGGTATTGGGCTTTCAGTCGTGCTTAGAGTCTGATGTAAGAGCATCTTGGGATGGTTATCTATTTTTATAACCTTCTTGAGCATTAACTATCTATATGTTTTCCGTAATGAAAATATAAAATGAAAATAATTCTCTTGAACGTCGAAGGAAGAAAACTTTACCTTCCAATAATTATGAATAGGTACCAACTACCTACCATCTGTGCCACGAAGGCAAGAATTACCTAGTATATATTTAAAATACATATAGCACAATATAATAAAAACTAAATATAAACAAAACATTATAACGAAATATAAATCCAATGTTTTATATTTATATTTTCTGGACAAAAAAAAAAATTTCAAAATAAAAAAAGTCAAATCTTTTTAAATAAATGTATCATCAAATTTTCTCTAATTATCTATAAGACTTCTGTAATAATATGGCCCTAATGTAACCACCGAAATGAGTATTGCCAAAATGAAATAATTTTAGTAATATTTATAAGGTGACTTATTAAAATGACCAATTAAAATTTATGAATAAATTTGTTATTGTATTTTCCTGTACCTATTTATTTCATAATGGACTATAAAAGCCCAGATGAATACCTAAATACGCAATAAATGAATATATTTTGAGATGACCAGTTAGGCCATCGCGGCACATCGGAACAACGCCGTTTGGTTGTGGGTTCGAAATCCACTCGGGGGAATGACAATATTTATTTATTTTTTATTTTGCTCTGATGACCCAAAGCGCGGCTTTGAGCTCCGCCAATCAACACACAATATTTCAAATTCAGGTGAAAAGTGGAGAATGGAGTTTCTTGACAATGAGTTTTCTCTGTCCTGCATGATAATGCAGGAAAAAGCGTGAAGCTGGAAAAAAAAGTCAAATGTTTATCTTTACAATATGCTCGTTTTCACTCACTTCGACATCAGGTCCACGCTATGAAAATATTGCATTGCCATTAGATACAAACACGTGTTGTTCTTATTCAATTACTCAAATCATAGCACAGACTTTTTTAGTAATGCGTTATTAATACATAAACTTAATAAAATAAACATTACACGCACTACTATGCGTTTGACATACATTTGTGTATAAAGCGGTACACGCGTATTTTACACATTAACTACACCACTAGGATAAACATCAAAAATAACAATTAAACATGTGGACCAGATGTAATTGCAAGTATCAATACAACAATCAATACGAACTCTTGTGATAAGATATACCATTTAAAACTTAAGACAAGAGCGGGAAAATGATAATAATTTACTGACCAACGGGATCAAACCCACAATCGATCGTGTTTATATACGCTGTCCGACTGCGCCACGATGGCGTCAATTGATAAAGAGAACGTATGATACACACATAAAGGAAAGAATTATTTAAAGTATTTTTGCAAAATACTATGATTTTTTTACCAGAACTGATACGTGTTCAAATACTTATTGGTTAAAAATTCCAAGAAAAGCAAAGAAAAAAGTGTAAATATAATTACATATTATTAAAATTATTATAAAGCTAAAAGGTTTCATGGAATTTGAGTTGCTTAATGTACAATTAGGTTTCGCCGACAAATATTCCAAATTTTCCAATATAATATAATACAGGAATATATAATTCCAATAAATATACGAAACGACGCTGCTCCGCTTCTCCGAGTGCTTGCCTCGTATTACGATCGCTTCAAAAGATACGTGTAAAAGTATTATATTTGTGGAAAATTATTATTATTTCCTTATAAATACATCATACAAAGTCTCTTCGCAGTGGAATAATTAAGACGCTCTAACAGCAGAGCGATGGGTTTAGGTTCATATTTCATTCCGTCAAAGACTTTTCATAATTTTATGAATAAAGGGCAATTTTAAATTCATAAACTTTGTTACAAACCCCTAACTCACAATTTCTAATATTTTGATGATTTTATTAAAATAAAATACTTAAAATCTAATTTTACTTATTATAAAAAAAAAATAGTTTTAGTCGTATAGTACCTTCCTCAAAATGTTGAGTAAATTTTAAGCCCAATTTACTCGAAATTATTTTTTGGGATATGTCATATTTTATTGCGTTCTATATCCATAAAGTAATATAACACAAATATATATAACTGAACAAAATGTGATAGAGCAGTGCTTCTTACTTCGTCATGAAAAAGAGCTAAAACCAAAAATGTACCTATCATTTTTCTAACAAAATAACTAATATCAGATACTAGGTATTTTTAAATACATAGTTAATTAAAAAGTTAGCCGCATTTAGATAAGCGTTTAGATTTGTGATCACGAAATGTTACATTTAAATACAAAATGTGATATATTTATACAAAGGGATATTGTTATTTCTAATTTTATTCTGAGGAATATAATAAAAACTGGAGTACAAAAATGTTTCCCGTTTTTGCAAAAACTTACCGACGCGTGGGAATAAAAATATTTTTTTCTTGTTCGGAATTTGAACATTATTAATTTCATTAATTCGGCCAGCAATATTAATATCTAGATCTACCATCAGAAACATCTGTTCTAGACCAACAGTTTCAATAAAAATCTAGAAAAGACTATTATTTCTTTCGATATTTTATTAATTGTTAACTACATTCTGACGTTGCTTTCTTATTAAATCCAACTTGGACCCTGTTTCAGGCTTGTAAATCAATCTTTATTTTTAAGTTTAAAAATTTTACAATTCTATAAGTATATTTAATTTTTCGACAATTATTTTACTTTTACTTACTGATGTCTCGGAGTTTGTTTTAAATTCAAATTTATTTTTAAGAGAACTATAACGCCATCTATTAGAAATGTCATTCTAAATATCAGATGACAGATAATTGAAAGTGAAGCGATAAATATCGATTTTCCAAAATCGATAAATATTTGGTTGCTATAAATATTTATATGATAATAAATTGATTTTCACATTAGAACATAATTAAACAATCATAGAGAAAACAAATGTTAAAATGTATAGTAAACAGCTAATAATAAAAAAAATATCAATCTTCCATGAGTGCTTAATCAGGTTGAATTCATTGGATTTTATACTTATTCTAATACGGCAAAATAAGAATAACTTTGCAATTTAATAAAAAGACGTTATTCTATACTTATTAGAAAGCCATTACAACATAATACAGCAACTAAAGCAAATCAATTATTATTTATTTGTGCTGAATTGTTAATCACATTACTGACGTTTATTACGTACGCTAGTCTTAGTCAAGGTTACTCCTATTTGGATCCCTTATAATGTTATTCTAAGAGAAATCCTTTACCTTTTATATAAATCCAAACCAAAGGCCCAATATTTCCTAAGCGGCGGCATACCTATACGACATATAATATATTAGCTGCAATCAAACGAGTCATACATAATATATATAATGTATATACACAATGCCATGTCAGCGACGGAAGCCTGCGCAGTCCCGGCGGCCGGGCGTTTATCTCGTTAAGCGTCGGCACTGCGGGCGTGCGGCGCGCGGCGTGCGACGGCGCGCGGCGGGCGGCGGGCGGGCGCGGCCAACTGGGGCAGCGGGTGTCGCCCGCCGCTGCCGACGCCGCGCGCGCCGACCGCCGCGGCCCGCAGTGACGCATTGCAGGTGCGCGGTGGCCAATCGGCGCGCGCCGCCGCGAGCTCCACGCCGCCGCACCCGCCCGATATAAAACCGACTATCCTTTGCGGCTCAAATCTAATCCCGTGGCGTGCGTCCCGAGACATGGACTTGGACGTTCGAAACGTGCATTGAATCGAGACACAACCGAGCGAGAGTCGAGAACGGTCATGAGAGTGCGGCTACTCGATTGAACGATTCCGAACGATTCGCGCGGCGCACGGAGCGAATCGCGGTCGCGAGTTTCTCGGCGCGCCCGCTCGCGCGAGAGGGCGGCAGTATCGTTGCAAACGTCGGTCTGTGCGGTCGCTTTTGCGGCGTAGTCTGTGATTTTTTAGTGTAGCTCCAGATAATCCAAGTTAATCTACGATGGTGAGTGTCCTTTCGCCGAAGCGAAGCCTCCGGTGGCATCAGGGGATCACCGCGGGTCGGCCGCGGGATATATTTTCCATTTGTGGTGTATCGGTGTTTATAGTGATGACGGCCTCCATTATTATTGTGATGGCCGGTTTTTACCGCATTGCGGATCGTCAATGTTGCCGAAGTTTCGATGGAGGCTTAGAGTGATCGGGTCTCGGTGTGAGGGATCGCTTCAATCGCAGAAGCTTTCCGGTGACTGTGATGACCGTCGACCGGGTCGAGAAACATCGGTTGCCATAGGCCGTTAGGTATAACCGCCGCAGTGATATTTCTGCTTCAGTAAACCATCAGTGACTGCGCTATTTACTTGAGGGTCTACAGTATCGGAGTACCTGCCCGGCCCGCCCTGCTCGCAGCTCGGTGGTGGCGATCGATCGGCTGGGCGCACCTGTCAAACGCCCGTTGACTCATCGCATCGTTGTAGCTTACATTTTTTCATACGCAATTCATTGAGCGAGTTCCGTTAACTTTCTTCGCAAAGTAGGAGGTGACAACTATGGTATGTCCAATACAGTTTTATATTGTGACTATTTGTTCTCGCATTGTCTTCGCTAAAAGCCGGTCGCAATGTCGCCACTGTTCCTTATTTGATTGTTGAATGTAACGGTAATTTCGTTTAAATTTCGTAATTTTGGGGTAGTTTGAATTTAAATGTAAAGAAAACAAAGGTAAGTTCATAACAAAGGATTGGCAGTTACTTTGCAGCTCAAATATTATAAAACTACTGAGTATTTAATAAAAATCACTTAACAATACCAACCCCTAGTTTCACCAGGTGATCTTTCTTAAAAGCCGTTAAACCTTTTACATAATAATAAAAAGTGGATCAATAAATGTATTGTAAAGTACCCACAATACACTTTTTTATATTCCATTTTAATACTAAAGAAAAATGGTTAACTTCAAACAATTTTGACCCATACAAATAATAATGGTCAAATTTTATTTAATTTTTTTTTTGAATGAACATTCTAAAATATATTATGATTAAATTGACTAATATGGTATTTTGAATATTATGTTTTATTTTGTAATACATTTGTGATTTTTATCATTTTGAAAGAAAATATAGGACTATTAATCTAATGTCAGGAGGATTTTTCCTATTAATGTACATTATTTTTATTTTACATAAAAAATTTAAATCTGAAAAATGAATTTTATAAATTTTAAATAAAGTTATATGAATGCACACTCAAAGATATCTAGTTACATAAAAACATGTTGATAGCTTATTATTAAGAGCTCTTTATGGACAAGGTCTGGTTGATTAGTGACATAATTTTATAAACTAAATATGTATTTCTTAAGATTACATACCATTCAAATTTATAAGAAAATTTTGTATTAAAAGAAAAGTGAAATAGTTCTATTATTAACCAAAAATGTTACAATATAAAAAGAATATTTGCTTAATAACAAAATAGCTCACTTACTCGCTTGGTTGGAATAGTCATTCAAAGTAATTTTATGGAATCATTTGACAATAATTTTAATTGTAGTTAAGTGCAGCAATACTATAATACTATTTTTATTTCTATGTAAGTGTGGTATTTTATCTGTAGAAATTGACAATTTAAGTTACAAATCAATAATAATTATTAAGATGTGTCATAAATTATTGTAAAACAAATAAGGAAAACTATAGGCTTTGACATGTTTGTATATTCAAATTGTGTTGTTGAAAAATTAAATACATTGTAATATATATAGGTTTTAAATAGGACAATTAGCTTAAAATTTAAAAAGAAAATCACATAGACTGAATAACTTTCAATCTTTGCCCCCTTAAAAAAATATTTTAAAACTTAATATTCGCAGATGTGGAGATAGTGACTAATAAAACTAATGTGACAATATAACTAATAAGCGTAGTAAAATTGTAATAAAGTTGATACACTGATAAATTATATTATATCTTGTCTGAACACTAACTAATCACAATTTATGAATTGATAATTAAATTATTTTTGTTATCAAAAGATTTTAATCCAAATGTCTGCAGATAAATTGGAATCATTGTTGTTTTTAATGTCTACACCACATGATGATAATTTAGTAAAATATTTACCTAATATTAAATTGAATAAATTATAGTTAATTTAACATGTATTAAACAAACAGGAAAAAGTATATAAATTTTGAATATAGCATATACTAATTCAGTGAGAATAATAATACTCGATAAAAGCGTGCTTAAGTTACGCGTCGTCTTTTTAATACAAAATATTGTCGAAACTAAATTCTTAAGGCTGATAACGTATCGATTTATATACATACATATATATTATCATTTGATATTATATATTGTAATTCTGCAGTACTCGCTATCTCTCTTTATCTCGAGTGGTCCGCAGTGTGACGTCGACAAACTAAACAGTAATTACACGTTATCTTAGTTCCTAATCTTATCACTCAAGTTTGACTGTCTCACTAATTGTTCTGACTCCGTCTAAGACTGTTCTATAACACTGAAAAATGGTGGTCACAGTGGTAGGTTTTTTTTGTCAAAAATTTGTTTGAGGCTGTTTGGTTTTAGTGTCTTACCCCTTTTAAAAGGAATTCTGAACTAATATGTATAGAATTTTGAACACCTTTTTTTTTTAATTTTTTTGCGAGTTTTAAAAAAATAGTATTTAAGTTCAATTTTAACATAAAACACGGCATTTTGCAGGCGGATCAGCTGACAGAGGAACAGATCGCGGAGTTCAAGGAAGCGTTTTCACTGTTCGACAAAGATGGCGACGGCACCATCACCACCAAAGAATTGGGCACCGTGATGCGCTCGCTAGGACAGAACCCCACAGAGGCGGAACTACAGGACATGATCAACGAAGTCGACGCGGACGGTGAGTTCATATTTACCTATCTAACGTTTTTTTTTTTGGAATTTTTATCCTTACTCTAATAAGGTACTTTCAATAATTTTAGTTGTCACTTAATCATAATGAAGTCATAATACTCGCTTATTCAGAGCGCGCTTAATGACGGAACCAAATTTGAAGTAGCAACTATCAAGTGCACTACCAGTCACGTTTTACTTACGATGTCAATAATGTATCTTGATTATAATAATGATTAATGATTACATTACATTCTTTATCACGCATCGAATGGACACGTGTATGTTTAGTGGCTACTCAGTGCCGTGGCTGATTTGTCAACACCTAAATCGCAAATATAAGTTAATTTGTTGCTTTATTAGTTAAGTCTAGATAAACATATAGCTACATTTCTAGACTTGCACGTTTTCGCTGAAAAATGCGATAGTTGAAAGTACTTCAAAGAGAATGGGTTCAAATTTATTTAAAAGTTATTCATACATTTACTAGAGTTCGTTATATATTTATTATATACTAGCTGTGCCCGCGACCTTGTTCGCGTGGAATACTAAAATGAATATGACGTGTAACCAGACAGACAACCTGGTGTTAACACTACGAAAACGTAACGTACGCTACGTAAAACATTCAGATTAAAGTTCAATTTTAAATAAAGAAACAAAACATTGAGTACACGAAATGTAAGAGAATAGAGATTACCCCCCGCAATGCACATGCACAAACATACCATATTAGGATTTGATAAATTGGCAACATAGTAATTTACTAACTATGAACCTGACTAACATTAAGAAATTGGATTAATGATAGATTAATCGGACGACTGTCGTTATCTTTCGACGTGTTTATGGTTTGCGATAACCGATCGATATAGCCATATTTTCATGTGGACTAAGCTGCAGTTTAATATTCGTAGTAATTTAAAATTTTATCGATTATGATAATGTCTGGCTTTTATTAAAAAAACGCGTGTTACCTAGGTCTTGGGTTCGAATACTTTCTAGGCAATGTTCGTATTTAAAAATCTATTGCCCTATTTAAACAAAGGTTTAGGTCTCAAAAGAATGTAAATTGGCGAACAAAATGATATAGCTGATTTTTTTTGTTATCCTCTTCCACGAAATCTACGCTACAGCAGACAGTAAGACGCTTACAGTATAATTATATCCAATGTCAAATAGCAAAAAACAAAGAACTGTTTTCTCTACCCAGCAATATAGAGATGTGTTGAGTAAGAAAACTTTACTGATCCGGACTTCTTGTATAAATCTTGTTAAATAGGGCGCGAAATCCTGCAATTCACTGACTGACTCGAGCGGACCTAGCTGTCTCTATAAATCTCAGTTAAGCAAACCTAAACCGTAGACGATTCCTGCAAATCCACGTCAAGTGTGATAAATTGGTTCTCTATTTTATTTCCGGTTTACATCGAGTTAAAATTTTTTTAAGTTGGATTTTTTTTTTCTTCGTCCGGTATCTCACAATTTATTGTCCTTGTAAATTTTTAAGTTTTTTCATCGTTATACGACACAAACTAACAAACTAAAAAATAAGTAATTTTAAACTACAAAAATAAGTTATAATAAGGTCAGAAGAGGCGCGGGTTCAAATTCCGCAATAAATGTTGTTTCATCGTTTTATAATTCTCTTAAAGTAAAAGTTACATAACATAGCAAATATCGCCGTCTGAATTCTTATACCTTTTGTTTCTGCCAAGCATTATAAATTCCGTCTACAATGTCGCTTAACAATGGTATTGAAACGCTTGACAAAATACCCATAGCGAAACAGCACGATTTCTTGATTCTAAAGTTATATCTTTACAATATATTTTATAGTTTATATTTAAGTATATCAATTTTCCTTCCTCCTGAGCTGCTGAATTTTCTTACAATATTTCTTAAGCCAAGAGGTATCTGTATTACAGATTCAGAAAAAAATTGGCCTTTAAATCTGAATGAAGTCTAGATTAAAGAGTTTTAACCACGTGAGTGGATCGAACCTGTGACCTCGAATACAGCAGGTTGTGCCAATTATACGAGCACAGTGCGCCACAATATTTATATCGTACTTTGACTGAAAACATTTCTCAAACGCCAGTCGCTAAGCCACTCATAATTTAATACAAGATTTAGCTGCCAATGTGTCAAAATACTTATTATTAGCCAAATGGCGCCCATTTTAAGCTACTATAAAGTTGTTTCATCTATACGTGTATAATATAAACATAAAAATAACTAAAAAATCGGTGCTAAAGACTACGTCATGCGTAGTTTCAGTGTAAAATTCCGATCACGCACAAAGTCTTACTTTTGTCACATGTAGCTGGTCCACATATATCGCACATGGAAGATAAAATAAGCAAATAATTTGATTATAATAATAACGTCAGTCTACCTACCGTTGCGAACATTGCTGGGAATCCTTGATTAAAATACGTGTAAAAACAGCTCTCAAACGTATGACATTTGTTTAGATTAAGTTTGAGATATAGCTAGGCAAGATATAACTGTAAATAAAAATAATATAAAGTAAACGACAAAACGCAAACAAGCAAAATATCTTATTTTTTGTGATATATGTTTTGAAGCGAGCTATAAGTAAATACGGATTATAAATTTAATTAATCTACACATATAGTTAAATTAAATAAATTTAATTCATACGTATTATATTAAACATAGGTATTCTAACAGTAAAATATTAAGATTCATTCAATTTTATAATGTTCCCTACAAACAACAGCCTAGACTCCAGTCCTGAGAGCGGGGAAGTCGTTACAACATATAAGATAGTGTTATTTTGGTTTTTGTTTACAAAATTAATATGTAGAGGCGGCGGCGACCGGCGACGCAGCTCGGCCTTGACATCGCACGTTATCAACGTGGCGTCAAACAAGAATTGATACATTATTAATACGCCGGTATTTTTAACGATACGCACTCAACCTGAGGTGTTGGCGCATCGTCCGTTTAGTTTATGTAGAAATGTTCGCCAAATTTCCGTGTAAAGTTCTCTGAAATATTTGGGAAAGCCAGTGCTACAAGTTTCTAATATCTATGTCACTTCGATATTTAAAAATCTTAAATCTCAATTAACAAAAATATTTGAAAGTAATATAGCAAAATTTTTCAACAATCTAAAAAGGACAGGCAGTGTTATTTGACCCTTTTTAAAAAGAGTATCGGGCGTGTAGTACCCCCCGTTCGTAAAAAGGTAACAAAGTTTCATTAGGTACTCTAAATTGTAATCAATAATGATAAATTGGCGAAAACCTATGCTGTTGAATCAATTCCATAATATTTTGAATTATTTTGCAGACTTCAGACATAGTTTATTACCAATATGTCAGTTTGTTTATTATTTTCATACGCAATTCGTTGATCGAGGGCGTGAGATCGTCAATTACGGTCTTTGCATGCATTGTAACTGAATACTTATCATCGCAGGACTGCCCAGCGCTCTCGTCGATACCTGTCTATCATCATTATATGTAGTTGTATATAGTTGCACTTCTTGACGTCATTTAAAGGTCACGGTTACGCTTTTGTAAATATTTGCTCATATTGTCCCATCTGGCGTAGTTTTAAACTATTATTCTTAGAATACACTTAAAAGAATGCCTAACATTTAAAAGTATAAAAAGTCATAATTTTTGTATATATTATAGGCAAGCGTCCGTATATAAGCGTCTGAGTATAATATTAAACACAATTGGGTGTCCCATTAGAATAAATGATTATATTTAAATGATTTTCATTTCTCCGCTCTGGTACATATCGCGGAGTTAAGTTCCGCCACTCAACACGCAATGTCTCTATTTCAGGCGGAAGGTGGAGAACGAAGTAAAAAAAACATAGACATATTATAAAAGAATTACGACCTCGTTACCTAAGTAGAAAAAAACATTCATTGATACAAATGCGTAAAATAGTGCATGAACGCAATAAAAACATCAAAGCAACGATTTAAACTTTATGGTGTCCATAGTTTAAAAGAAAAGTTATAAGTAATATTGTCGCCGAAGTCACGTTCACGGGAATCCTAAACGCGGATATAAGATGGTTCCTCATCGGAAATAGTTTTGAGGAAAATCAAATTGTATCTGTTGAATAATAGAAAACATCAAAATCCTAACAAGGTCAAAAACATTACGTACTTCAAAATTCTACATATTTTCAAGAAGAATTTTAATGAATGTTGCAGTCACGAGTTAGTAGATAACGGCCAATGATTACGCTAAACGCCCTTGTATGCTACATACATTTGCGATCAGTTTCATGTTAATGTGTATGCATAAATCTTTTTAAATATTTATCACATTATATTTTCAGATACAATTTAACGTATTTCTCACAACTTTCGAACTAGGCAGAGTTCAATGATAAGTCAATTCATTCCCTACTTTTCGTCCGGTTTAGATATATTAGAGAGGTGGTGGAACAAAACGCCGCCATTTTCCAATTGTAATGAGAGTATTTTAAATAGATAAAATTACCCCTATTATATGAACCAAAAATTATCGCGCGTGTCACGCGTGCCCCAACTGCATAATGGTCTAATCAACACTTTATTTATAATTTTAATAGCCATTATAACGTACACCACACCATTTGCGGGCTAACAATACCGATGTCATATCCGGTTGCAAATTAATTTGCCCAACGCTTAGCAGGAAAGAGTCCTTGATAAACAGATGCCTGTTTTCCTGTAAAGAGCTTATCCTGCTCCGATAATGAAACGACGACGTGGAGTTTTACATAGCAACAATCATATATTATATTTGTAATATTTATGAGCAACATACTTAGACTGCAAAATATTTTATGTATTATATTATTTAACTGTAAAAACTTTATGAATGTAGAATGTTAGAATTCATGTATAATTTCATAAAAACCAAGAGCATCCTTTGATAAGACAAGTGCAGTCTGGTTTTTACTTGATGTACACCGGCTTCCACGCAGGATATTCCACAAATTAGGAAGTTGCACAGTTGAAAGAAACAATTGAATCTAAACGGCAATTCATAATAAAATACAAGTACATTTTTTTTCTCCTGCAACTGGCGTGCCTTATCTGTGACCTGGGCAATGTTCCATTACAACACTATTTCCATTCTAAATGCGATAATAGTTAATGTTCCATTGGTACGTAAATGATTGTTTACAACTCCCCCGCGGTCACTCTTGACAGTTTTAGACGGCCACAAAACTATACGAGGAGTATATGTATTTGCGAGTATGTGTTTCCCTCTTCTATGTACACCCACCCACGTTCTCGACCTGAGGCAGATTTTACACAAATTGGTACTTACTATAAATTGAACATGACATAGAATCATTTTTTACGCAAATATTTAGTAATTGATTGCTTTATTCCAAAAAAAACTACGTTCAGTTTGACCACCGCTTTATATTCTATTCGTATGAATAGAATTACAAGAACATCCCCATGTTACTAATATTCATAGTCTGTTACAATTTGCATTAGTATAATATTTGGCGCGCACGTCTGTGGTTATCACGTGTCTTCCCACGACGCCACTGACAAAAAACTATTCCGTTCTCCCTTGACGACGCTGCCATTTTAGTTATTCGCTGTAGAATATGAATTCCACTCTGTAAATCTTTAACGTCTCTTTTTAAATTTGTCGTTGTAAGAGACGTGGGCGGGGCGCCAGCGCCTCTGGAGCTCTTACACTGGCCAGTCTGCATCGCCAAGTTTATTGACCTGCTCTTCAGTGAATATTTTATGAGTTTCGATAGAAATTTTATACGATGAGAGCGCTGAACTGCACGCGCCGATGCAGGAATGCCGTTATTGCCGGAGCAAAGTCGCAAAATAGCGAGCGTATAACTCTCGAGTGCCCAGGAAATGCAGTGGTCCGGTTAATTGCACATAAATTCCGTTGAATAACATATTTTATGACGAGTAAAATTTTATTGCGAATCATCGGAATTAGTACTTCGAACAAATATGTTGTATTCAATGAATTTTAGTACACACCTCACCGTTATATATTGTACCAACTTCGCGTTTGGGACTTAACATTTAACTAAAATAAGAGTATCGTTCATTCAATTATTCACCTAGTTGAAAAACCAACAACAGTCGGTTGGGAGCTCATAGCTTCCGTCTATCGAAATGAGCCAATTGTTTACAGGTCACTTGTAATTTTAATGGTGATGTCACACCGCGATAAGAAGTCGTTCACTCGCCCGACAGAGACGGCACTTGAGAAGTGCTCCTCTAACGTTATTTGTGGAACAATGCTACAAAATCAAAAACCAGCTCTGCTCTGGGATTTATTATCAGCTGAACAAAATATATTGACATTGATTTGACCGTACTCTTCATACTTCGTTATATGTATATTTTTGTAAACCATTTTTTAATAATAAATACCGGTTGTTTGTTTTTAATACTAATTATTATTATAACAATTTTTAATATAGCAAAATTATTTAAACTATTTGATAGCAAATAGAAAACAAAAATTAGTTTAATACAATGTAAGTCAATATATTTTAATGAGGTCGCGCTGAATAGAAGCCCTGTCCCCTAGAAACATCGATTTAATCCGTAGGCTGTATAAAATAAAGCCTTTACGCTATACTTGAACAAATCAGCTGACACTGGGGAGAGGTCGGCGCTACGATCAATATGAGCACGTAGGGGCGGGGGTAATTGGGCGACAGGCTTTCCGAATCCAACTAGACGCTAGCTCGGATATCCCCTTCACGAGCTTAAGCTTCAATCCGTATATATAAAAGATTTTGCGAGATTTCTCTAGAGAGATATTTTCTTTTTAAATAACTTTCTTTTACTAGTTATATAAAGTAACTTCGTATTTTATTTATTCGTTATATGAATAAATACTACATATAAATATTTAATTTAAGATCAGTAATGAGTAAAGCTTATTACTAAGCTTAAGCAATATTGGCCTAATCCGCTATGTGACCCTGCACTGCACGCCGGCCAGTGCAGGTAAGCTATTAGTGATGGAGGCGAACGACCAATTAACTATTGTGCAGGGGCTTACAATCCGCGTCTCTCGTCTCAATTGACCTCATTCAACCTATAACCTAACAGTGTGGTTCGTCATATTGATTGAATTCAGAAGTTTGTGTTCTACAAAGAAATCATTTTGAATTTGTAGTTGAAAATATAAAAGTATTAGTAAAGTCGTCCTGTTCTAGTTCAAGTACAAGGAGCTCCAGTAAGCGCAATCGATGTCAATGAAGTATAATTGACAGTGAAATGTGTCACACGTCCAGACCCAAGATTTATTGTAGCGGAACGTAGCGTTGAGCGCACGCATGCGCCTGTTTACACTTCTAAACTGAGCGCTATATAAATAGGCGGGTCAAGCAACTCTCCTATCGATCGCTGTGAACACCTTCCTTCAACACCCCAAAAACCTATTTTTTGTCCTAAATCCTACTTTCAGATGTAATGTCTCTTTGTTAACTTGATCCAACAATAAAAAGTACGAATACCCTCATATATTCCGTTATAGAGGCAACAAATTTATGAGTCAATATATCAGTAGTTGACCTTTCTCGAACCATTATTACGTGGTTCACGCTTTCGCAGTCATTTATAGTTCTTTCTATTCAGTAGGTACGCTATTTGTTTTAATGGGGCAAAGTTTTTCTTTTGTTGTAGCTGTATAAAGATGATGGGTGCGCGTGAAGTGTTTTTACTGATAAAATTACACGCTGAAAACGTAAAACAAGTGTTCTAGCCCTAAGATTTTCTGTGAAGAGATTCTGGCTTGTGTCTTCAAATTACGAGACTGTTATAAATCAATTAGAATGGCGTATAACGGTTGGTCTCGTCTAGTCTCTGTCTTGATATTACCATCACTGACAGCTTTCTTAGTGATTGTTACAATAAATACAAATTTAACGAACCCTATTTATGTGCGGTCTGCTGATAAAGTGCAGAAGATCCATAAATGTAAGTTTATTACTAATATAACTTTGGTTCGATTGATCTCTATCTGACAAAATACAAGATGTAACCACCAGACATTCAAATACATTGACAATATATGAAATTTATGAATATAGAATTTAAAGAGTATCTAAGACTATCATCGTCCCCGGAAAACATTAGTAGTGCATATCGCTAAGAGACCCATTGTCACACTAATGGCCACGAACACTGAATCATCGACTGAATTAATTCAACCGACTCATTTATATCTAATATCGTGCTGTTACTGCTTATTAGTCAGAATTTAAATCCGGCGCCTGTACGCAATGAAAATTGCATTTGAAAATTACTTGTAAGCTTTAAATGAGAAGTTTAAATAATATTACACCTGTAACTACTTTTTTATATTTACTACATTTAAATTTTAGAAAATGGCTGGAATAAAAAGGCTACTTAAAATTATAATTATTTGAAAAATCTCGGGTTTATGTTAGCCGGTAAAATATTTAGAATTTGACAATGCTTGGTTAGATGTGTTACCTTAAAAATATTAATAAATGAAAGAAACGGGCGATCTGTCCAGTTAATGAACCCACGACCTCTGGCACAGATAGTAGTGCCAAATATAAACGTCGCATTGCTTTCTTTATTTTTGTCATACTTATATTTTTTATATAAGATTTAAGTTTAGACACATTGTGGCATACACTTAACACAAGCGACAGACGCAAATAGCTTAGCAATTTTCTGCAACTGCCGCGTTCGTGTTGACAACGCACTTATCTAACTTCTTAGCTCACTGTCTGGAGTTGCAGAATTGCAAATGAATTTGCATTTTCCCCTGGCGTTGCGCCAATAGCCGCGCTTGTCGCCATTACACGTCCGGAGCATCGAACCGAACACTTGCCCTAAATTATACACCGATCTGCCTTTCACTACGTTTGGCAAACTGACAACACATGTTCCGATAGTACCGCTAAATTTTACTATATTCTCATGTTTTACGAATGCTTCATTTTATATAGGAATCGTCGCCAAGAGAGACGCGTTGGTATGTGAGAGTACTTATGAAAACATGCAATATAATTGATCTCATTTTTTTTCTATATAGATAAGTAGATGTTCTGAACGATACATTAACAATATCCAAATGAGAATTATTAAATGTAATCGATATTATCTACACCCCGTCCGAGCAGGCGTTACGTCCCGCTCTCTCCTTCGCCGCTGTCTATTGTTACATACATCGTCGATAATTAAGATTCATTACGCGCTATCGTCTGCCCCGGCCTGGCGCAATGCTTGAATAGTCTATTCTTAAATATTTTACAAGCTTTTTATAGATATCCCGATCAACAGCAATAATTGATAGCTTTTTATTTTATTAATAACTTTCAGTCGTTTCTCGTCTTTGTAGTCTTTGCATTATTATCAAAAACTGTGTATGTACTATGAAGTAGTAAATATTATATGACGAAACACCGTGGCGTGTCTGATCAGACGACCAGACTTTTTGATTCGTCTTCATTTGTCTTGATTTGACTCCATAATGAGAATTGAATCTTCAATTAAAGTGCAACGCGCACTCTGTAACTCTAGTGGATGGTTATAAGAAAATGTCCATGAAAATAATATATGCGATAGGCTTAGCATAAATATCCTTTGATTTCTGATATTGACGTCACATGCTACATACAATAGTCCAATTATGCTATCGATCGCCGTTCGAACGCCGATCCTCGCTACATGACGTGACGACATTTTGCACGGCCTGTGCGCTCTCTTAAGGCTTCTTTGCAGTATTCTGTCGTCATAAGATTGTTTTATTTAACGAGATATGCGTAACATTTTTAAATATTGTAGGTTTTAAATTTATCCATATATATAATAACACTTTATTTTGGAGAAAAAAACCTGTTTAGGAATTGTTGTTACAGCAAATACTACTATTTGCGTTATGTAAGGATAATTATTATAAATATAGATAATTATTAAAATAATTCAATTGCCTTGTTAATGACATTTAAAGACGTAAAAAGTCAGTATTGTGGAGTCAGTTGGAAAGATTCTTATATCGACGAGGAACTTAATTAATCTTCGACATCTAAGTAGGGACGTTAATTCAAAGTGCAATTTTGTGTAATTTAAACTTATAAGAAAAACAAAATATGAATGATTTATTATTATTATATATTTTGGATATTTGTGGTATGGTAGTGTATGTCAAGTTTATTTTATTAATTTAATATATTTCTATTGCAATTATTGCATGGGCTTTTTGAACTTATTTATAACTATACTTCAATGGAACCAAACTTTATACTTCTCTTAGTTTTCTTTTATAGGGAACCAATGTTTTTTCTGAGTCAGTTATTAAATAATAGTTTTGCAAATGTACAGTTTGCATTAGAAATATTTTGGTGGTATCTACCTAACGTGGTATGATCTCATCCACACTAACCGCTCTTACAATTACCTCTATTCTATTCTAATGCATGCGTAATGACGATTACTCACTGTTATCTATGTAATTAACTCCCACTTCCAAATAATTTTATTTTCTTGTATATTTATCACCGGCTTTTAATCGATTTTCTTTTTTGTAATAAATTTTTGACGCATATTTTTAAATTTTTTTTTTTGTTTTTATTTCCTTTTATTCGTTTGAAAAGGGAATAATTTAATTATGATGTTAAAATCATACCGGCTATCTAGGCGCAGTAAGACGGCGTCTGACTGTATACGCAATGGTTGTGGGTTTGATTCCTACTGGGCGAAATTATTAAATTTAAATTGTTTTCATTTCTCCACTCTGGCGACGAGACAAAAAGCCGGCGTCTAGCATTTGGGCTGAAATACAACAACGACTATACACTCGTTTTGAGTTTTCGAGTTTTCATTAGGTTCTCTGCCTACTTGCAGGGAAAAGAAATCATAATTTCAACTGTACTTAAATGAATGTAAACTTATTAAATATCAAAAGCTAGCATCTTGATATACGTAGCGTGAGTACACACATTAGTTTCACATTTTTACGTTTCGTCTCGTATTTCATGGCGCTGCAACTGGAATCAAACCGCAAACCGCAGCCCCATTGTGTACGTCTCACCGCAAAGCTCTAAAGTTTCCTGTTATAGTAGCGAGCTAACTCAACCGTTACCTTTACATATATCAATATTCGTACATGTATTGAGTCCATTGTGGCGATGGTTGTGGATTCGATTTTGACATGAGGCAATGATTGTATTTAATATTTTCATTTTGCCACTCTGGCAAGTTGGTACGATAAAAAGCCGAATTAAGTTCCGCCACTAAACTGTCGATTTTCTGTCACACTGCTATGCGGGAAAAACGTGAAGCTGCTAATAATATTTTTATATAGGATATTATGACTAGGGCATTATCAAGAACTAGTTTACTAATGGTTTACGCGTATGAATTAGGTGGAATTTTACTTACTAAAATATTTTTTAAATAATATAAAGTATTTTGTTATACAGATAATATAAAAAAATTTTAAAACTTCAACAGACAATTCAAAATAAATTTCTATATTCATTGTATAATCGTATGTTACTTTTCGTATCTATGGTGTGGGTCGTTATCACAACATTTAACAATAATGTCATTTTCTAAAAATATAAACAGTGACCGAGGCCATCTATCAAATTGATGATGTCCTTTATTTAGGTATGTTGTAATATCAGAGTCTTTTTTAAAGATAACTATTAAACTATAACGTAGCATTGAAAGCTGTTTTATAAAATCTATACGTAATTTTTTTATTTGTTTTTACAACCTAAATTATTAAATTCAATCATTAGTTTTGAGACATTGAACGTAGGTAGCGCAACTCAACCCAGGACTTTGGCTAACCGGAAGACCAAAAATTAAATACGTATATTATAATATTCTTTTTTCATGTATGACTTGAATTTACAACTAGGTTATCTAGTTAGACACTTGCCGTCTAAACTTATAAAATTGGAGAAAATTTAAATTGAGAGAGCAACTTTTGAATACATACTTCAAACAAGTAGAAAGTAGTTTCTCGTGACGTCACATGTTATCAGCGCCATATTATGTATATATGTATGTTTGTTATGTGTGTAAGAAATCGCACATACTTGGCTCGTTTTTCCTCGGGCAATTAAATTTCAATTTAAAAAACTTACATTTGTAAATGTAATATTTTTTATTTTTGTTGTAGCATGTGACATAAAATATTCCAGTATAATTGATGATTACAGACAGTAGTTTTCCTAACCAAGGTAGGTTGTCGCGACCGAGTTCAAGCTTCCATTGTATCTTTAAACAATGAGGCCAAAACGACCATTGCTAATCTGCTTTATTTCTTTGCCATATTAGGTAGTATATATAATATTAAAGTAGTAGATTAGTTGAAAACGAGTTTATGGCGCTAATGTTAGTGAAATATGTAGGTAGCGAGGGTTCTGGGTTCGCGGAATTATGACGTCTTACGTACTTTTGATATTGAAACTGAATATTCATTTTGAGGATTTGCTGTAAAACTGAAACATAAAAACTTATATATTAGACGTTTTAAAATCATTGTAATCGTTTTGTATTTGATATTAGAAGGATAAATAAAACAAATGGTATCGAATATTAGTACTAGGTACTAGAGTCCAGGTGTGCCCTAGAAGTAGGCGACAGGGGAATGCGGCGTACATTCTCGCAAGCTCCCAACACTATATATAAATAGCTCGCGACGCCTCAAAAGGTTACCACGGAATTAGCTGAGCCAAACTTAAACACCACTTATTTTTGCATCCGGAACGTTCACCGGCGCTTCTCTTAGCGTTCGAGGCGAAATGTCGCCACCACATATTGTTTTGTTGATGCTAGTTTATTCCTGCTAAAATTATGTTTCATTTATATATATATATATATATATATATATATAAAATCGGAAGGTCACGTCCATGTCCTATGACATTAAGGGTATATGCAGCCATAATAAATTCAATTTTTCAGTCGCGTTATTCGCGCAATCTCTATAACTTAGGACCGAAAGAACGCTTAAGGGGTAAATTTAAGGAAATAAATATTTTGACAGTTGCGTCTCAATAAATATTTGATAATGTAATGTATATAAAAATAAATATTAACGATTTTACCAAAATTGATGATGTATCATTGTCATTAATAAATCTGTAAATTATTGTTTTGGAAAAAAGTTTCTTGCGCTGATTCTTCGTACGTACGACTACATAAAAGTTACTTAGGTTATAAATTCTTTATCCACTCTTGGAATATGTAGGAGTCAACAAATAAACTTTTCAAATAATAACTTACAAGTTGATGCGTACAGTGACAGCAAACGCCGCATTTATTTAATTTATCTCAAGGCTGAAACTAAATAGAATCAGTTTTAATGATTTAATCTCCAAACAAGGAAATAAAAGTAGCTATTATGTAAGTTATATTTGTACAGGTACAGTGTGTTATGCAATATTACATTATTTACGAGGCCATCGTGCCGCTGTGGATCTCTGCGTTTGATTGTAAGCGCGACGGGTTGTGGGTTCGATTCCCACTTGGAGAAATCACTATATTTAAATTAATTAAGGCAATCATTTTAATCACGGCAATCGTTTATTGTTCTCAACGCCACGAACGGCTTTCCAGGTTTTGCGTATTTTCAAGATATCCTAACAAAGATCTTTGTCTAACAGGCTGATAGATGGGCTTTTAATCCGTTACCGCTGTGTGCATGACAGGGTTTAAAATATTTAATTGACACCACTATTATAAAAAACCGTAAAAATGGGTGTTTTTCACGACAGTGCTTAAAAGTAAGAAATCAAATTTACAATATTTAAATTAATCTATAAATGCAAATAGTAAAAAATAATGAAAAGCAAATCTCGTAGTGGCAACTTGTAGAACCGACCGCTACGTTAAATCGTCAGAAGCTTATCTTTATTTTAAAAGCTTATAAAAAAAATTGTACTATTGGAATTTGAACTTTACCTTTAAGTACACACTGAAATACCCAAACACAATGCTACAATGGTGTGAATTCCGCGCTTAATACAGTTCACTAATTTTACGCTCTCACAAACTAACCTTTGATCTTATTCCAATCAATCAATCCGACTATAACAAACATACTTTAATTTCTAATGAAATTTATTATAGCAGGATGTATTACTGCCTTTTTAGAGTCAATTATACAGTTTTTACAACGATTCCATTCAATCTCACGGTAAATCATTGCGCGGGTCGGGCGTTCAGCACCGCCGTAAATTATACCTGTCAACTTCAGAAAACTTTGACGTTGAAATATTTTAATATATTTGTAATATATTAGCCGTTGAAATATATATTAGGTGTCATTTGTACTTTAGATCTTGTAAGTTATATGTTATATAAGATCACAGTTGAAGTACTTGATTATGGTACGATGACAATGGTTGTGGACTTAACTCTTCTTTTGGAGGTGGTTTCTAATATTTTATTTTGTTTAAATTTTCTCTCTCTCTCTCTCTTAAATATACGCAATGTGTATTCAGTATTGATTTACTTATTTTCATTTCTTACAAAGTGTCATACCATAACACGAGTGTTGTTGTAAGAAAACATGCAAACAATCCCACTGCGCCGCACCGAATATGATGTATAATATGTAACTTTACTTATTAGTGTTATATTTATCGACTTACAACATGTAAACATACGGATATTACTTTTAAAATATTTTTTTAACAATTTGTCTATAGTTAATATATTTGTGTAAAATTCGAACTGTTCCATACAAAGTGCGGTCGTCTGTAGGCGCGGCAAGAGGCACACGCGAGGTGTTATCTAAACGTTCGCTTCTTTTGATCACGCTTCATTAATCTCGCAAATTATATTACATACATACACCTGGACCACGCGCATATTGAACGTGGGCGACTCTAAACAAAGCGGAAAGTAAAGAACGCGGTGTATTAAATAAAACTGGGTTTACACTATCGCGACCCGACTATAAAGCTATCAAATGGGCATATTAATGGCACAATGGTTTAAATTGAAGAAAAAAAACCTTAACTCAATATGCAAAAATAGACTCAGTACAACAAAGTTATGGTTGAGATTGTTTTTCAAGATAATAATCCAAAACTAGATGACTCAATCTTTGGAAATCATTATATAATTGATATAAAATATAGTTGTTGGTGCAAGTTGTGGAGTGCTCACGTGATGCTCATTATTTCTATCCATGTTTTATTTAACTTCTACTTTTTTCCCGCATAGTAGAGTAGGCAGAGAGAACCTAGTGTCAATACACTGTGTTCTCCTATACTCAATGATGCGATTTGTCTGTTTGATAGTGAGTGACCTTGTAATTAGGTATTATTTATCAAAAATATTATCCATTATATATATTTAATATGTAATTTTATGTAAAAGAACAAAATTTCCAGTTTACTGAATTAGTCACTAATATATAAAATGATATTTATCCACAGGCAATGGAACGATAGACTTCCCAGAATTTCTTACAATGATGGCGCGCAAGATGAAAGACACAGACAGCGAGGAGGAGATCCGCGAAGCGTTCCGCGTGTTCGACAAGGACGGTAACGGGTTCATATCCGCCGCCGAGCTCCGTCACGTGATGACCAACCTCGGCGAGAAGCTCACTGATGAGGAGGTGGACGAGATGATCCGCGAGGCCGACATCGACGGTGACGGACAGGTCAATTATGAGGGTGAGTGCACTTTGTGTCATTCTCATGTTTCTGTTTTGTTTCTTTCTCACTTTGTCTCAAAGCGGTTATTGGTTGTATTTGGTTTTTTATAATAAAAAAAACTCTTTTGTTCTTTATTCTCCAATTTTTTATTTAGTTTATGGTTATGTAAGCGGCGATTTCTATATTATATGTTCTAATATTCTTTGAAAATACGTGTGAAATTTGTCGCAAATAATTTCTTTTATATCTTAAATTTTTATCCGGTTTTAAATTGTAACAACAATTTGTAATGTTTAACTTTCTATTTTAAAAAGTATACACCAAACACCGCCGCGCACTCGGCTAATGATTCCCTTTCCGATACGGCCATAGAATCTCACTGCGATCAGACTAGGTTCGATTCCCGGATGACGCAGCATATTACTGAAGTTTTTTTAATATAAGCATGTTCCTTGCTGTGAACAAAATTCCACCCTCTCGACTTCGACTGTTATATTTAAGTATTGAAATGTACGTTTAAACGATGTAAAACGTTTAAAAAGCTGTATTTTTTCTTTAAATAATTGTCATTTATATAGGAAATATTAAATTCATGCGTTACCTCAGAGTAAAACATATCAGTTTATGAAAAGTATAACAAATAAAAGTGTAGTTTGATAATTTTTCAAACACAAAACAAATTAATAAAATGTTATATACATATGGTTCGTACGTGCATTGTAAGAGGACTGACTGCTAGGCAAATTTACTTTACAGATAGCACCTATGTGTAGATTAGGTCGTACGTGATTAGATAGTGTTTTGAAACTGATACAATTGCAAATACATATAGCTTCGTACGTGTATAAATAAAATCTTTTCTTTTAATCTTTATGCGCAAAGATTTGTTTAAAATGATTGCCGGTATGTTTTTGTCTTGACGCAGTTTCCGCATCTGTGACATTTAGAGACCTACTGATACCATCATACTCCTTTCCACACTGTATTATTTATTAAAATTAGGTTTAATATATATATAGTAAAACATAATGTTATGCAAAAAACGCAAATAATTTATATAAAATTACACTTGAAGTATGCCTAAATATATAAAGTTTCGTTAAAATTTAAACACAACCTTACTTATAATTATGTTAAAATAGTTTTAGCTGCTTTATTTTCTCTCAATTTTCTATATCAATTACAGTAAAGTAACGGGTAAAGTTGTTCTGGCGTTAATCTAATGCTTTAGTACCTATCATGTTACATTTTACGCTAGTATTGTACATAGAATGGTAAGAAAAAAAGATAATATAAAGAAAAGGGAAAAATAAAATCTCATTAAAATGAGTGAAAGTGGAAAAAAAGTTAAATAAATTTTATCATAATTCATGAAATATAAATATAACTTTTAAATAATACAAAAATCGATTAAATTTATTTGTATCATAACTAATAACGTATTAGAAAGACAAAAAGCTACAGTATAACATTTCTGGTGAAATTATGAGCACTTGGTCACTGGATCACTAGGTCACGAAGTGGTTTGGGATTTGTGCATGTGTGTAATTGCATCCGAACCTGGAATGTTTGACAAACAAACACATAAGATATAAAGTGCACGTAGGGGGCGGCGACGCGACGCAAGTTTATTGTGTAAATTTACAATTTATAATATACTTATATGGTCCTATTGTAATTCACTTTGCGTCAGAAATTGCAAAATATAGAATATTGATGAAATTTAACGTCGCCCGCGCCCTGCGCTGTGCCGTGCAGACTCAACCGACCTCCGGTTTCTCTTGCAGACTTCCATTCGCTCGCGCAAATGATATTCGCTCGCGGCGACGGAAGCCGCTAGCGCTAGATACTTGTAACTAACCGATTCAAGGAGCACGATACCGATCTCTTTCCCAATATAGCGTAAGGCCCACGCCGCCGCGGCCATCTAGGTACAGACATGGTTTGCTGCTCGTTATTTACTGTTTGGCATTAGCTCTCGCCCACCTCTGCCCTCCACTCTCTGTTGTGTGCGACGTCCTCGCGCACCTGAGGGGGCGAGCACGTCGCACCTCTCCCTGAAGCCTGGTGCATGCGTCTCAATATTGTATAGAAGTTTTCTTATAGAAATACCACCTGGCGATCCCTCCCGATACTTGACTTTGTACTTACACGAGCAAACGAAAACGAGCAGCAAACGTGGCTTTAATCGGCTGCTACAGTCATTCAATATGTATGAACGTAATGCATTGGCCGTGAGATGTGCAGAGGGTGGTATTTCGTTTCCCCAGTAGTGGTGCATGAGGTCCCACTTCCGGCAGTCCCGTTGTTTGACTAGTCACTTGCATCTGTGCATCTCTTCCGTCGGTCGCCTGTGTGCCTGTGCGCCTGTGCTCGTGGCCGCCCTGTGTTAATGCCTGTGTTTGTTTGTTTCCAGAATTCGTCACCATGATGACGTCGAAGTGAGCCGCCGGCTAGTGTGTGTGTATAAAGCAGAGAATTTTAATATACGTTTTGTTTCATGACACACAATATTACCATCGTATTGGACCTGCATTTCTCTAGTGTTTGCGATAAATTAAATTTGTCATCGTTTCAGTTTAATGGTATATCGGCTGCGTCGCCTCCCTATTTAGACTTTAAAGTATTCCGTTAATTTAACTAAGTAAGGAAGTCGCCGGCGAACACCTCTTAATGTACATTTTTTTCAAGTACGTGATGAAAAAAGTTAAAAAATCCCAAAAAAAATGTCTCCGCGGCCGTAGTGCGGCGGACCCGCCGCTGTACATTGCGTCGTATTAAATGTTTAACTAACTCGATAAACTAAAGGAATCACTTAGATGTATCGGTACTGCATTATTGTATGTGTAAATGACTCGATATATTATATTTCTATTGTTGGTGAACTAATTCTATCGAATGTAAGTACTCCGCTCTGTTGTTCTCTTACCACATTGATTCATTCTGTTATTAAATTTTACAAAAGACATACTGAAAATAAATGTTTCTTCATTTTTAGGTCAATAAGCATCGGTGTTTCATTTCCGCCTCCCTTCCCCTCCCGCGCCCCTCCCTTCCTTCGTAATTCCCTAGCTCTCCCCCGATCTCTTCCAAATCCTCGCAACTCCACGCTGCATCTAACAAGAACATTTGAATTGTTAACATTTTACATTTGTAATAATAAATAGAAGAAATGAACCAAACTGACAGTCGCCTCGACACGGTCCCCTCGCGTTGTCGACCGCTATATATAATGTAGTAGAGTAATATAGTCAGCGAGGGAAGTCCGGCGAGGCGGCTGTCAGTCGGGGTCAGTAGCGTACTTAATCTGTCATGTAATAGTGTAATGGTCTCATACGATACAAGTTATTTAATAGAGTCATCCCCGCGTCTCTTGCGCCAACAGAACTTAGCCTTGTGGAACACCAATTTAATTGTAGCCTATATCGTACTGTGTTTGAATTATAATACTTTTATTACTTAATAAATAATTTAAGTTCAAAAATAGTAGTTTTCCTAACACTTTGTCGACACTTAGGGGCTTTCTTCAATGAGTTCAATATGTTGTACACTTACACTGTCAAATAGTTGAAACATCACGGATAATTATATAATAAATGTAAGTTACTTTATAATATTGGGTTATTTTTTTTTATTATGTTTCTAAATTATTTTTTAATTATAGCATAGCATAAAGCAGACATTAAAGTAATATATGTATTTTTGTTTCTTTTATTTTTTGTTTCGTATATTTGTTAAGTTTTTATTATGTGTTGCAATGTTTGCAGATTAAAAAGAATATTATTAATAATCTTTTGTGGCAAGTCTGTAGTTATTATTGTGGGTTCAAACCTCACTTCAGCAGGCTTAAAAAAAGTTTGCAACATTAGTTTAAAAAGAACATTGAATGGAAGAAAGAGTTTTATTACTTGTTTTCTGAATATATTCACGAGCTTGCATATAAGAGTTGTTATTAGCGCCTTATATACATAAATATAGGTTTTGGAACTTAAGATTTTCGTTTTGATCGAACATACTTTTCATCTTTCCAAAAGACGGCCATCTGATTTTTATTTTGCCTTTTATATTATAGTTAAAAATGTCTATATTTGACCATTAAATATCAAGTAAAATAATAATTTCTTTAAATAACTTTTTAAGTTTAGTGAAAAAGCTTTATTTACACAGATAATAGTAAAAAATACAACCAACATCTGATCTTTTTATTAAACAAATATAGATTTACAATGTCAACTATATGTTACTTTCAGTAACAGTTGTAATGCATACAAATGGTAATTCTATTTGAAAATACTATTGTACAAAATGAAGGATGTATTAAAAAATAATGTAACAAATAAGGATTTAAAATAGTTTGAAATTTTCCAAAAAGTTGTTAATTTAATATTTGAAGTGTTTTCAAATATATATAAAACATTATAGTGACAACAAAGTGAACAACACCGTCCAGTAGTTCCGAAGACGCGTGTACAATCTTTTTTTTTCCTTTTTTTTTTATTAGTAATTTGTTAAAGTTTAAATTTTGATAAATTACTCTAATACTTTAATTAATTGTTATTTCTATTAACAAATTTGCATCTTCGGAACTATTGGACGGGTTTGTTCACTTTGTCACTTGTTACAAAATACATAATTATAACATGCAAAATTTTAAACTCAATTTTATCGTATTTGGAATTACATTAGGGTTATGATGAATTTTAGCAAAATCAAAAGTACTCAACTAAGACATTAAAATGAGCTTTGATTCTAAAGATTTTACAAAAAGATCAACTACATTTTTTTTGTTTGTCGTTTACAGTAGTATTAGTGTTGTTAGCGATGTCCCTTATCATGGCGGCCAGAGTGCGCGCGGGGCGGCCGCTCGCGCGCGCGCGCTGCAGGTACGCGCAGGGAGCGCGAGCCACGGTCACCCCCGACACGTCCACGTGCAGCCAGTCGCCGCAGACGAACTTCTGATGTTAGCATATGTGCAATTTGAGACAAAAATAATACTCCCACGGCAGAGAACACCTAATCACTAATGTCAAGACCTGACCTTAAGTCCGGAACACAAGCCCCGCTTTGTCGTAGGAGTAGGAGTCGAAGAAATGGAAATAATGTAAATATAATCGTTCTCCCGAGCTGGGATTGAACCTACAACCATTGCGTTTATGAGACGCTGTCTCACTGCGCCGTGATCGTCTCAAGATACGTAGAAAATGTACAAAGCTAGGCATATAAATACACACAACGTAGAATATCGATTAAAGTGGGATTAAAAGCTATGACATTTGGGGACTAAGTAGCAGTTTGGTATGGTTATTGCTTCTCTAGGAAGATATACAAATAGTGAGTGAAAAATTGTTTCATTTTCATAGTTCAAACACCAAGGGGGGAAAATTTGAGTTATAACAGAACTATTAAATTACTTAGAAGTACTAAAATAAAATATATTTTTCAAAATATAACACGTTTAAGGCCATCGTGGGGTAATGAGACTGCGTTTGACTGTAATTGGTGTAAAAGGGTTCGATTCCTACTCGAGGGAATAATTGTATTAAAATAATTCTTTTCCCCGTTCCGGTAAGCAAGATAAAGAGAGACGTTGAGTTCCGCCACTCAACACGTAATGTCTCGAAATCGGGCGGAAGGTGGAGAATGAATGCTGACTTGACATTACATTGCGGGAAAAAGTGTGAAGCTGCAAAAAACATTTTAAATTATTATTAAGTATAGTACACTAGCTGAAATGATATACGTCTAGGAAAGATTTAACTGAAAAGAAGTAGTTAACATTATTTTAAATATATTATATGTTAAGCTTTGTAATGTCTACATGTAAAATATAATTACAGAGTATATAAATATTTACAATTAATATTATTACAAAAAAGTATATACCCGTAGAAAAGCAGCTCCTATGCAGGACGCCGCTTTGCCGGAACCTTTAGTCCTTAAATCGACTGCGGGGTCGTCTGTGCGCATACGAAAATGTTATTATTACATCTAATTCAAACAGTGGCTAACCATCGTGGTGCAGTGGGACAGCGTCTGACTGTAGCCGCGATTGTTGTGGGTTCGGAGGAATGATTATATTTAGAATATTTTCATTTTTAAATTATGATAAGATTAAGAAATAACTACTGTAAAATTGCTGAGCTGTAGGCTTGATTACTTAAAATTTTATTCAAGAGAATATAATACAGATGATACTTAAATCCGGGTTTACACAACTTACAATATTTAAGTGTGCAGTAAGCACTGCCCACTAGAGCAAGTGGCTCACACAAGCGGTGTATCGCTGTACCTAATACCATATTAACTGTATACACATAAGTGACTTAACTTATGTGTATACAGGGCTATTGAATGTTAGAACTTGTTGTCTGTAATTTCGTCCGCGTGGACTTTCGGTAGAAAACTAATCACTTTCTGGTCCTCAGGAATTTCAGGTATTCCTCTCTTAGTATTTCAATACAAATTTAAGGAACTTGCATGCTCTATTTCAACTGACCACGGCCAGTAACTTTGGTTGTGTGCTATCAGTCAGTTACTCTGCGTGACCCGTAATAGATATATAATGATAAATAAAGGTATATAATTATTCAACCATCCCTAGATGGACCAGACCAAATATCCACTGTCATTTAGGAGTGATACTAACTGTCAATCTGCCGTCCGTAGTAGTCCCACAGCGGCATCCTCCAGGGGCGGTCGCCGGTGCGCGCGCCCGCGCCTCGCACCGCGCCCCACGCGCCCGCGCTGTTGCTGAAGGCCGCGAAAGCGCCCTCGCCCGCCGCCGACCGCCGCGCCTCTGTGACATACTTGGCTGTGACTAGCTTACCAGAACCCAGCCCAACACTTGTCTGTCCCTGTCCCCACGTTAAAGTTGCAAAACGCGATTCGAGGGTTCGCCTACTAATAATATGTAGTGTTATATCCGAAGTACCATAATATGTTACTTAACAAACTAAAAAGTACTTAAATAATACTTGATGATACATCGGATTTGAACCCATGATTAGCTTCTAAGTATCCAATTCGATAACATCTCACTACAGCTGGTCAGCATCTACTTAATGGCCTAATGTATGACAATTCCTATGAACAGTTTGTCAGTGCCCAATTCCAACATTGTCAGTGGCAATTGGCCAACTTTAAAACTTATATATTGTGGCGCGGGTACACGATGTCGTACTGCAAACGTGTCGGTCGCTGTTTCAATTTCAACTTTATCACGGGTTAGTGTTCTGGGGAACTGTATGGCCTGATTCCTGCCGCTGCATTTTACAACCGCACAGTACGTAACAGACTGAAATATCAACCCCACCATCTGAATACGTGGCAATCTACTACTGTGTTTGTAGGACCTGACTTCCAAGTGCCACACAACTTTGGAATGGCCTAACATAACAGTGTTTCCAGGTCGATACGACATAGGGACTTTCAAAAGGCGCCTGTATTTCCATCTTAAAGACCGGCAACGCTCCTCCGTGATCGGAGGTCTTCAATTACCATCAGGTGACCTGAACGCTCGTTTGCCTTGTCTACAGTTAAAAAAAGGATTCGGGTGGAAAGTAGAGATTGGAGTGTCTTAATACTAGGTGAAAAAATCCTTGAGACTTTTATAATAAAAATTTATTACAATTTTTTCCGTCTATACACCAATATCAATACACAATTTTAACATTTCCAAGCCATTAAACTCCTCTAAAAGAGCTAAACTAAAATATTAATAAAGCACCGAGTAGTACCTGCATCAGCCGCCACGTCCACCACGAGGGACGGCTTGTGCAGCGCCTGACCGAACACCAGCGCGTCCGCCGACACCAGCCGCGACGCCAGTGACGTGTCCTCTATCTGCGCACAATCACAGTCATCACTTGTATACACTTACCCCTGACATTGATACCACCGTCTAATTTAAAGTTAGACTATTCAATACATATATAGTTTGTACTTATATTAAAAATACTATATTAAAAAAAATGCTATCATATCTTCAATCAATCAGGTAATTGTTAAGTGTATACTATTCAGTATATTAATAATAGGATTGATAGTAGTGTTTATTGTGTGTGTGAGTGTGCGTGTACCAGCATGCGCTTCCCGCTAAGCGCGGGCAGCACGTCGCCGACTCGCGCGCTCGCGGCGCCCGGCAGGTTCTCGCACAGCGGCGCCACCACGCACACTTGCACGCCCACCTGCGAGATACACTGCTTGCTACAAAAACACTATTCTATTTCTAAATATCCTTCAATAAAATAGACTCTTGCAAGCACTTTAGAATCATCGACTGAACAAAAAACTATTACCGGTGAGGAATGCAGTTCTGTTGAAATTGAAATGATATTACTTATTTTGTTACAAGTAATAAATAAAATACGCAGAACAAAATAATAAGAAGACAATAAATTTATCAGTAAATCACATAAAAAAAGCAGAAAAATTAATCTTAACTGTGTTTATGTAAGTATATATTATTTCTATGGAATTTTTATTTTTCAACATCAGTTCATCAAGAACCAAATAGGCAGTGATAAAACATACTATAACAACTTTTGTGTGTTAACCAAAAAAAATTATGCAGCGAAAAGACGTTTTAATTATAGAAAATAATATAAATTATAGGTTCTTCATTTATTTCAATCATTGGCAGGAAGATGATATTTCGAGCATAACATACAACATCGCGACATGGCGTGTTCAGGGGTTGAACTACTAAAAACTAGAGAGAAGAAATGTAACTCCTCAGAGCGGGGATCGAACATTGTGGGTACAGTCAGACACATGACAAGTCCCACTGCGCCGCGATGGTCTCAATATATTACGTGTATATGCGTTGTAGTATTCCAACCTGCAACTCGGCGAGCACGCGCAGCGCGGCGAGAGCGGCGGCGGCGCCCGCCAGCCCGCCGCGCCTCCCGCCACTCACGCGCATCTCCTCGCCTTTCTTTAGGCACAGCCCACCACTGTGATTACAATAAGTTTAAATTTCACGAGTGCAATCTTAATTGCACGCTCTAAAAACATACAAACAAGTGATTAGTTCCAGGCTAGTTTATATTATATATTGCAAGTATCATTTGTATTTTACTAGGGTAGGATTGAGCCGGTATTAGTGAGTCACTCTATTCTCCGTTTTCCGAGTATTGTGAAGAATACTCCGGAATAGCGGTATTAAATAATTTACTTTGTTTAACTGCACTGATAATATCTGCACCTTTACAAATACATCATACAAAATGGTCCCTTAAAGCCATACCTACTGCGCTCACTAAACAAGATTTGCGACCTGTATAAAACGAACTCATATAAGCTATTCACAAGAAAATATCGGTTTTTAATGTTCTAGTTTCACTTTACATATGTATATGGAAATAAGTAGTTATATAAAAATAATCATGCTAATTCTTTTTTAAAGTTAACGACTATATAATTAATAAGAAACTGTTAACACCGTCGTGACACAGTGGGACAGTACGGAAAGTACAGTACACTTGATAGTTGCGTGATCGATTCCAACTCGGGAAAATGTTAAGGTAAGGTAAAATGGTAAGACAAAGTTCAGTATTGAGTTCCGCAACGCAACAAGCAATATCTTTAGATTAGTAAATAAAAAATAATAGTTTTTGTTTTTTACCTATCAAAAGTAATACCAGTAGCGGCTAACAAAACAACAGGTGTACTAGAACTTTGACTGGGGTTTGTAGTGGCACTGCCACTGGGTGTGTAGTGACAGTGAAGAAACAATGGTGGAGAGCAAGATCCGGAGGCTAGAGCTAGATGAGCTTGCATATGCTGTGCTGCTATCCAGTCCTTTTCTCTCGCCCATACATGGACCCCTAAAGGACAAAGGACGTCTAGGGCCGCCTGTGTTAGGACAACAAACAAATATAATACTGAAACATGATTTCTAACAAACTAGTTATTGCATTGAACTTGTGATTTTGGCACTAGGTTCTCCCTGACTACCCTGCGGTTCGGGAATAAGCGTGAAACTATTTTTAATTTGTGGTGTTGCTGGATACTAAAACTCCCAGAATATTTACAAATCTTGTGACCAATCACTCCGTCCGTGCTCCACTTTCAATTTACAATTAAGCACGATATGGTTAAAAAAACCATATCGTGCGATATAGTGGATACCAACCAGAGCATCTGTTATACCACTGTAATAACATATAAATATTTTAAATAAACTAACATATTATAATTCACGTATTCAAAATGGTCTATACCTACTTTAAAAAAATATGTGAAAACTATGTATTTAGAAACGTTTGAACATGGCGGGACTCAAACCCGTGCCTCTTGGAAACTGTCGAACAATAAGCAGTTCTTATAGAATTTGGTGATGGATCGGCGATCCCTCTACGTTAACTGTTTTATAAATATTGAAAAATACGTATTTACCACTTTTCTTTTTAATAACAAAAGATGTAAACAGAAAACAAAAAGCAACAAAAACCTGAGCAAAATCAACAGGTGTCATTTTGTTAGCGGGCATGTCCGTCAAATATCTCGCCCAGTTCTGCGCACGCGCGAACACCGCACCCGTGGACCACGTGTCGACAGTGTCCCCACTCTCTTTATTACCATCCTCGTACATCGACACTTCAACTTCCGGTTGTTTATCAGTTTTGAACTCGTCAAATCTATAATGGATATAAGAAAACATCGGTATATGTCTAAACTCGTCAAATCTATAAGGGATATTAAAATACAAGATATACAATTTTTCATAGCAGCATCGGTAGAAACTACCTAGTGCCCAGACACTACGTTTTTTGCCGGAATTTAGGACGCCGGGTATATTGAGTTGCGGAAGTCAATACAGCACTTTGCATAGCGGGAAAATGAAAATATTTAAATATAAACATTTCTTCGAATGAGGACCATGCCCACAACCACCTCGTTTACAATGTAAGAAATAATAAAAAAAATCAAAACAAATACTCTTATATTATACTCACTTCCAAGCAGCCAAATGAGCTCCTTCAGCGGCCGCGTCGGGGATTCCCGCCGCGTCCACCGCTACTTGAGTACAGCCGCGCTCGGCCAGGACTTGAACCCCCGACCCCACCATTATGCGCACATTCTCCTATATTCAATAACGTATGCTGACCCATATATTATATGTTAATTAATTTTGTTATTGAGGATGTATGTGTTTGTATTTTTGTCAGCTTCACGCTTTTGCCCGCATAGCAGGGTGGGTAGAGAGAATTTAGTGTCAAGACTGTCACTCCCGTTCTGCACTTTGCGTGTTGAGTGCCGGAGAAATAAAAATAATTTAAATATAATCATTTCCCCGCTTGGGAATTGAACCCTAATCGCGTTTAGAGTTCTGTCCCATAGCACCACTATAAAAATAATTGAACTATATTGGGAGGCGGCGTTTGGTTACAAAACATATCGTCTCGTAATCGAGTTGAAAGTTGAGAAATTGGTCTTAACACTAGTTTGTCTCTGCCTACCTTGCTACATGTGGAAAAATATTCAGAATCCGATTCTAGTAATCCTATGTAATAATGCAGATAAATAGTTTAGTTATAATAATGCAGATAAATAGTTTAGTTGTGATAATGCAGATAAATAGTTTAGTTTATTGTAATCAATAAACCTACTGGTGACTAAAAATAATGTACATATTTCATTTACTAAGTGTAGATGTAAAAAAAGTACATTTAGGTATCCCATCTTAAAATAACCAAAAAACATCTATTAAAAAATAGTTTATTTAATGAAACTATGCACTTACCCGTCCCTCGTCCAATCTCTCCAGCTCGTTGTAACCAGCATCCTTAGAACCTAATGCAGATAATGCCACAGGACCTACGTCGGGCAACACATCTGTCACTACAAAAGCTTTGCCGGGCTTTAAGCGGCCTGATATTCTGAAAATTTGTGAAAACTCTATAGTATTCTGTAATTTTAAAATATTCGGACATTAAGGATTAGCCAAAAAAGGGCAGTTGAGTTTGAGTATGATAAATTGAACATTTGCAAAAATTTGAATGAACATGTTCAAAATAAATAACACAGGCACAGCCCATAATAAAATGATGTAGTAAGTCAATCGATTTAAAAAGACGTTAATTTCCTGGTAGACTTAAATTTTTTGATTAAAGTAGTGTTGTATGTTTGTTTCTTAATACATTTTAAAATCATATGAATAAAAAATAATATAAAATATCACACGCCAATAGCAGTAACGCAGTTGAGAAGTGTTTCTATACTCGAGGGTTGTGGGTTCAATCTCCACTTGGGTAAATCTTTCTATTTAAAGAAAAATATGATTTGCATTCAGTATTCAAAATATATAAATTTGACTGAGTTTCTTTAACCAGTTCTTGTGAATGCAAAAGAAATTACAATTGATATTAAATAAGACGTCAGATTTTAATTATTTTACTCACTCATTCAAATAATTACTAATTTTCCCGCCACTCTTCTGGTCGACCTCTTCAGCTGTAGCAGAAAGCTCCAACTTATCCCCATTTTCATATACACCAAGCACTAAGCCTTTCTGAAAATATATTTATATCTTCATTTATTTAAGATTATTGCATACATTGTAGCTTGCGTGGTCGTGACTGCCTTAACGTGTCGATGGATTCAACATATTTTTTAGCCACTATGCCAGCTTTATCTCCCTTCTCCACTTTCCGCTCTAAATTTAAACATTGCGTGTTACGTGCCACGCTCACCGTCACGCTTTATCTTAATTACCAAAGCGGAGAAATTAAGTAGTAGGAATCGAACCTACAACTAATCGAGTTTGCAGTCAGACGCTGTTAAACTCCAGCGATGGCATCTATATATATTTAAGTAGCTACATAAATATCCTTTTATAAAAATCTTATAATTTTTTTATATTTTTTAAAGTGTTATTCACACACTTAAGAAATCGAAGAACATTTTTTTAAAATTTTGTATACGTTTTCTAAAAAATGTGTAAATAACACTAAAAAATAATTAATAAATAGCCTATCTTGCCTAACGATTGTTCGTAGAATAATCTTTGGGAAGCAGAAATTTTGTAAAAATATCTGTGTACAGAGATGCTAACAACAAAGAGTTATAATAAGCGTATAAGAATTTTGACGTAGCCGAACATATGGCTTAGTTAGTGGTCAGAGCACTTGGACGTTTTCCAACAGGCGCTGGTTTGAATGCCGCTGCGTCAAAAAATTTTAACTTTTTTTAAAACAATGTTTTCTTATAATTTGTTGCTTAGGCACAGAGAATCCTGAATTATCTCCTTTTTTGCACTTTTCTTCCAAAAAAATTTACATTACGAATTGCAAAACCAAGCGCTTATCATCCACGTACCTATTAACTAAAATAATGAAAAAATGTAAATGCTAAAAATAATAGTAAATCAAATTGTCTGACTGTAATCGCATTTGGTTTTAGGTTTTATTCCCACTCAGAAGAATGATCATTATTTAATTACATCCATTTTAAGAACGGCGATGAAGTCCACCACTCAAAGTGGAGAAAGGAGTGTCTTAACCCTAGATTCTCGGACTACATTGATTGCGGAAAATAGCGTTTAAAGCGCTGTAAAAAGAATTAATAACCTTAGCTCCTCCAGGGACAGCTTGCCCTTTATTTTCAGATTTCTCTTCAGATTTAAGTTCACAGGCAGGTTTTTTACAAGTACCCCTAGTAAACGTTTTCTCAATAATTTTGTTAGAAATAACCTTGTTTCTTAATAAATTACAACTTGAAAATAATTTTGAAATCATTCTGAAAATAAAAATTAATCACTTGCTTAAAAATAATATAGAAAATACTGAGCCCACTAGATATAAAGAAATAATATAAAAAATATTTCTTGTTTAAATTGCTTTGTTTAACAAAAAGATTTTACTATGTACTGGATGGGTTTTTTTTCAGTTTCACACCGAATACCGGATAGATAGCAGGAGAAATCTGCATACGCATGCAGAGAGAACGTAATGTCAAAAAAAGTGTAGGTGTTGAAAGTGCTTGCTTGTGCCTATTTGAATACTTCCATAAAACAATATTTTAATTTTCTTTAGCTCGGCGCTCAAGCCTTCTTTTTCTGCCTAAAACTCGAACCAAGTACGGTCAAACCGCAATATACATACGGCGGAGCGAATATTTATAACAAAATACCCTCATACATTAGAAATATAGACCCATTCGACATATTCAAAAAGAAACTATTTCATTACGTAATAACACAAATATTTATTTGAGTATGTTTTAAGGGAGTTTATTTTATTTATTTGTGTTTGTTCTTGTTAATTAGTCTTAGACAGTTAATTGATTATACTGACTATATTCTATGTATATACTATGTTCTTCTTTTTGTTTTAATTATGGCAACAAATGTACGTTAAATAACAATTCCTCTATATATCTGTTCTCATGTAAGAGATGTATGTCTTTATGAGAATAAATGTCTTTAAACCTAAACTAAAATAGATATCAATTTTTTCCGACTTACGAATTAAAAACATAGCGGGTTCAGTGGGCGAACTCAAAGCCCTGTTGTCTTATACCAGAGCAGGGAAATGAAAACACACACAATTATAGTATGAATTTGAAGTGATTCAAAAGCTAGAGCGGGGATCGAACCACAACACACACACGAGGCTCTACAAAATATATCCTTCATATTATTATGAATTAAATTACAATAATACTTTTAGTCATGTTAAGACATTACTATTATATTTATTTTGTAAAATAAGAAAAATTATACAATAAATCAATTTTCGTTGTTTCATTTAAAACACGGTACATTATAAAGAAAATCTGCAATTATAATGTAACATTTACAATATTAAAAATATAATTTCTTAAGAAATTTGTAAAGGCAACAGTAGTGAGATACCTACTTTTTAAACAAACTTTTATTTAAATCTCCTGTATCTATAAGAGGCCATCGTGGCGCTACGGAACGAATAAGACTGGTTGTGAGTTCGAGTCCCACTTGGTCGAATATTTCTCTGCTCTGGTAGCTAAGAGAAAGCGCACTGTAAATGGAAAATGGAGTATCTCGACACTAGGTTCTCTCTGACTACCCTGCTATGCGTGAAAAAGCGTAAAGGTACTTGTATCTAATTATCTATACAACACTAGCTCAATTCTCCACTTTCCGCCTAAAATCGTGACATTAAGTATTGAGTTGCAGAACTCAAGGTCACTTTTTGTGTTAGGTACCAGAGCAAATGATGACCATTTTATTAGCTTTAATATTTCTACAAATGTCCGTTTCCAATGACCATATAATATTTTGATATCTTGATATCCTGGCCAGGAGCTAATGAGATAATATTAGTTATTTTTAGTTAAAAAAATATTGCTTGTTAATGTTCTTTGAATTTCAACTCCTTTTCTGCAGGTTTTACATTTGTTATAATTGTGTGACAAAGGTGTAACACATATATTGAAATACAATACAATTCCAACACAATAGTTTAACACAACAATTTTCAATGTTTATTATCAATAGTAAAGTTTATACATCACTTTATATAAATTTAACATTTACATATAGAAGAATAATATCACATAAATGTATTTTAAATATTTTCTATAAACACTTTTTAGAAAATATTAAAATTTTTTATTAAAAGTCTTTTTAATAAAAAAATTAAATAAATTCATTTCAATAATTTTTGAGCCATAACTTTTAAACTAATCACCTCTTATTCCCAATGTTAAGTTTAAATTTTGTTGTTTTAGGTACATGCCGAATTGTTAAAGATATTCTAGTGTCACGGGAAATTGTAGTATTTTTCACATATTTCTCAGAACACATATTTAAATTTTTAACTGAATCATCCAAATAATCTTCTTTAACTTCATCTATGCTGTGTAAATAATAATGAAACAGCTTATCTTGTAGTACTAATAAGCTTCTAGGTTCTAAAAGTAGTGAAAATATAGGTTTCAATAATATATTGTCAGAAGAAATTGGTTCAAAAAATTTTAAAACAGTGTGCGACCCCACAGATATAGTGGTGATGGTGGGATAAAACAAGGACCCATCTAAATGTGGTAAAATCCCCTGGTTTGGTAAATATTCATTTACTAAGACATGATTAGGCTTATTACCACTCATAAGATTTACATGATGTATTTTTTCTAAATATTTTTGTAGCCATTGTGGTATTTCCTCTGCTATCATTCCCTTGTTGTGAGGAATGCCACCCCAGTTTTGTAATCTCCTATTGGAAAGTTGAGTCCATTTAGGAATCGGAGCTGCATATATATTTGAAAGAATAGATCTTTCCTCTTCTTGGGTAATAAATTGAGATATATAAAAGGCAGTTGGATCTATCTGTAACATGCAATGATATGACTATTAGTAATTGAAAAAGGAATATTATACAAAGGCGTTATACTTATTATCTTGAACCTACATTAGAAACCTTAAACCTATCTACAGTACGGTTATCTTTAATATCGTCATTCATTTCGGCACTAGTTTCTTAAACACTAAACTAACTGCATTTAAATATTAATGAATCCTGACAGTCATTAATATAAATATTTATAATAATATATATTTTCAGAAACGTTTTTGCTTTTGTTTGTTTTGCGGTTGCAATTAAAATAACTTTCAAGATGAACATATATCCTGCTTAGCAATGACAGTAATCATATTTTGTATCTATGACTTTTTGAAGTACACTATTTATATTCTTATAATGTTATTATAATCTATTTTTGGACTGTAATTAACTTTAATACTTAATAATGTGATGTAATATATTTTAGTTGAAATTTAAAATTTTATTGCTGTATAAAACGTTTTGTTACTTCATCTTGTACAAAAACATAGCGAAGCCTTAAATAAATAAAGTTGAATTTTTTCAATTAATTAATACGTTAAAACAAATTATTGAAAAAAATTCTTTCAAAATTCGTAATGATATAGAAATTCCTACATACATTGTAACAATGTTATAAAACTTATAATTAATTAAATAATGACGTTTGCATATAAATATATATGCATTAACGAAACTTATACAGCTATCTTTTTGACAGGAGTGGACAGGCGATAAAATGTTATTTGTTAATATTTTTTTGTAAATATCGTTTAAATGGGTAAATATAGAATGTAATTAAAATGGGCGGCTGCATAGGAATAACTAGAAGTAGAAGTGGGCCCATAGAAGAATCGTCGGGAACGGTGTCGCGGCCTAATTCGGGTAGGTGGCCGACTGTCGCCGTGGAGACGTGCGTTCTTAGACACTAAAGTGCTCTTTGTTTTAGGGGGATTACGGAAGAATCAGTCGCTGTGTCACGAGACTATACGGTGGAAATCTGATGTGCCATTGACTGAGGGTCAGCTGAGGAGCAAACGCGACGAGTTCTGGGACACAGCTCCGGCTTTCGAAGGTCGGAAAGAGATATGGGATGCACTGCGGGCGGCGGCCGTTGCGGCAGAGGCAATGGATTTCCAATTAGCACAGGCTATTCTTGATGGGGCTAGTGTGTCTGTACCTAATGGATACCTCACAGAGTGCTATGATGAATGGGGGACCAGATATCAGGTAGAATACTTCTTCTGTTTTTACTATTTTTTATAATTATTAGCTAACTTTGGTTAATGCTTCATTAAATTAATATGCAGCATCACAAAATATTATTGCTCTGGTGTAAAAAGTATGCTTAGAAATTTATTTACAAATACTGCTGGTGTTAAAAATATTAAAAAACATATGACTTCAGCATATATTTTTTGTGCTCAGTTGTCTCGTTTATAAAAATTACATTTTAATAAAATTTTTATTTAAGTATGATATTATAAATTACAGAAGACTAATATTATCTATATAGATAAAGAAATGAACTCATTAAGCAACCATTAAAATTATAAAATGTTACTTACTAAACTTAAATATTTTAACAAACTCTTGTAAAGGAAAATAACTCATTGGTTTATTAATTGACTACAATCATTTAAATATTTGTTTATAAACATTTTTGGCATTTAAACTATTTTTTTTTGCACTATTAATTTAAACTGCTTAAACTTTCTATGATAAGTTATTATTTTTAAAGACATCAAACACAAAAAATACATGACTCAGCTAGCATAATTTAAGACATTCCAAGGCAATGATTCATTTTAATTTATTTTAAGTGGTGGACATGTTCAATTTAATGTAATAAAATTTATGTGAGATTATTGTAAAAACATTTTAGTGTCTAATTTAAAAATATTACATTATAATGCTTAATAGCTATTGTTTTAAAATTGGTAAATTATAGTACTTAAATAATAATTGCCATATTACAAGATGAAACATTTTTTTTTTATTTTTCTAGAAACAAATGGTGTAATTTGTCAACATGAACAAGAATGTGCATTCAAACGAAATAATTAAATTATAATATTTTATATACTCCTACTACTATTTAATTATTTATGAAAATAAGTACCTTTTGATTGATGTATAGTATTATTTTAGGATTTTTGTTTTGAAATGTTATGATATTATTACAAAATATCCACTTATATATTTAAGTTACATTAATGTGATGCCAATATGGCACAGTGGGACAGAGTATGGATCATAAAATTATATGATAGACAAGAGATTCTAAATGGACTAATGATTGTATATAAATTATTTTAAGAGGACTGTACCTGATTGTAAATGCAATGGTTGTAGCTTTGATCTACTAACTACTAATAAATTATATTTAAATTAATTTTATATTACTTTAACCAGCCAAAACATAAAACCCCTAAATTTGGCAGAAAGTGAGCAAGTGTCTTACAAATTGTCTCTCACTGCTTGCTTTGCCATATGGGATTGTAATATTATAATTAATGTCACTGAAACATCTTGAGTGTCATTATAACGATTGTACATTTGACTCTTTTTCTATTTAAATTGATAATATTTACTTTACTTCAGCCTGGAAAGACTTCTGTTTAACACATTATATTTTTAACAATAGATAAAATGCAGATAATTAAATAATTTATTTTAGATTAAACTTATTTAACCTGATTTATTGTGTATATTTTGGTGTTCAAAAGTACATTTTTAAAAAAAAAAAGATTGAACCTATTTAAAGAAGGCTGGGAATATTTCATTTAAAATGTTCAAATGTCCAATTATTAAAATAGTTTATACTAGGTCTTTTGTTCTCACCAAAGATTTTAAAGATGTTTTGACTTTGAAATTAATCATTTTACAGGTACCAATATACTGTCTGTCAGCACCAATAAACATGGTTAAAGAGGCTAGTGGGAGAGATTCTCCAGCAGAGTGTTCAGAGCCAGTGGAAGGCGGAGTGACTCTAGCTCTACGTCTACGTCTCTCCACTGGAGGACCAGATCTGGATCTGCCAGTTTGTTCTAGACATACCATAGCGCATTGTAAGGCTAAGTTACAAGTGAGTTTTTTTAGTTGTAAATATGAAATATTAGTTGTAAATTCCAATTAGTTGGATTGTCTATTTTGTTTTTAAGCTTAACACTTACGCCTCAGGGTAGTTAGAGAGAACCTAGTTTCAAGACACTTCGTTCGAAACTTTCCGTCTGAATTTGAGACATTGCGTGTTGAGTGGCGTAACTTGACGGCGCGCTCTGTCTTGTACCAGAATTGAAAATAATTTAAAATAATAATTCCTCCGCGTGAACATCGAACCCACAAACAATCGCGTTTACAGTCACCCGTTGTCCAACTGTGCCACGATGGCTTCAATATTGATAGCTTGGATGATTTACAAGTGTATGTTGGTCGTTTAGGAGGGAACGACAACAAATGACAAAATCTTTCGTTTCCAATACAACCATATTTATTAAATCATAATTACAAATAAATAATTAACTATTGTAATGACTTGTATGTAATGTACAACATTTTTCGTTTTTATTTCTGGTGAATTATTTATAAGAAATGAGATAAGACTTAAAAATTATATATTATATCGTTTTTAAGTCTTTTATAATTTCTTATAAAAAAAATCACCTTGTCATGAAAAGATAACGAACGACTAACAAACTCAAAGTAGTTTCTAATTTGGCGCTGTCCTTCGGAAGTTATGCCCGCACATACATAACAGAATTCATTATCATCTATATTTATAGAGTAAAACCCCTTTAATACAATTTCATAGGGACCCAAAAAGACACATCTTCAAAGTCTAAACTTATTAAGTGAGTAATGTAAAATAAAATATTGTGTACTTATTTTGAGAAGATACTAAGATACATATACATATATAACATTGTTACAAATGTAATATATTGATAAAAATATAAGTATTATAATTTTTTTTATAATATCACATTTATCTGTACTGATTATAATTTTCGGTTCCTTAGATTGTAATTTCATTTGGGTTTGATAAAAATATTTGATGACTTCAAATATAAATAAAATTTTGCAATGCGTCATCTCACGATAATTGCTAATAACGGCGGTTTTTCAACCATCACCTAGGACTCCTTTTTGTGTGTTAATCACGTGTTCAATGGACGTGATTTGATTTTTGTTTCAATACAATTGATTGACATTTTTGAAACAAAAGGAATATTCGAATTCACGTATACTTCGCTTACGACTAACCTTCAATAAGTATCTAGCTGCGAATGTACTCAGAATTACCCTGACAGACCACATCAAGGATATGACGATAAGAATTTTCCACCGTGCGGATGCTTCGGATCACCCGCATTCCGAAGTATCGCACCGTGGTATGACAGACCACCGGACAGGCGACGTCTCCCCCGAGACCTCCTACCTCCGGGAGAGGAGCTCTCCAGATCCCTGAGCTGCTGCCTCGGATGCTGGTCCACATAGCTCCTCTTTTTTATGACAACCATTTCCTCCTCCATTAGCAGGCCAATAAGGCCTAACCCAGGGACCTATCCATATTTATGGTTGGCGTTGACATCAACGGTCAGAGGGCCTCGCCCTGATATCGTTTGCCCTCTCCACCGTTGGGTGTAGAGATACGATCACACCCGAACTCAGTATTTATAAGAATAGTAATCTTAGATAGTAATCTTTGGCTGCTGCCGTTACAGCATAGATAGCATATTAAACGAGGTGACGAGTTAAGTTAATCAAGCATGAACAAATATATGAAAACATGTCCAAGTTGCAGGGACTCCCGTAAAAGAACGTACTCTGCAAGAAATTGTATTAAGCAGGAGCTTATTAACGGGGTTTACTGTATATAGATTGAATAATATTTCACTCTATTTTTGTTTTATAAATATAAACAAATGTTTAAATTATATACGCACTTTTACTAAACATCTTAAATTGGAAGAGTGATATTTTTGGTAGGTTTTTCTTTGACAATTTCTTTACTTAGTTGAGATTAAGTGAAGAGTTGGGCTGGAATACTTTAGTAATATTAAAATCAGCTAATGAAAGGAAATTTGAATTCAGAATGAACACATGGCTTAGCTGTCAGAGCGCTTGAACGGTTTTCAAGAGGCGTAGGTTCAAATCCCGCTTCGTTCAAAATTTCTAAATATGTCTTTTCTCAGATTGAAGGCTTAATTAATAAAAAGATGATATTTGCATATCCTGCGAAATACGAACGCTATGTAAATCTGTATATGGGGACTTCTTAGCTCTAGTAAAACAAGATGTAACTTTGAGTTATGCTGAAAAGAGAATAGAGAGTGGCATTTCCCTATTTGCTTTATTACATAGCAAAATAAATTGATTATGGAAATGTGAATGTATAAACGTTAGTTTATACATTTATCAAATATATACATATATATATATATATATATATATATATGTATATATTCATCAAATGGACATATATATTTATTGAATTTCTTAAAATTTCACCATTCCAGGCTCAAGAGAACATAGAGCCGTACAGACAGCGCTGGTTCTACGGCGGGAAGCTGCTCGGCGACAAGCTGCCAGTGGAGGAGGCGCGCGTCACGCCTGGGTACGTGGTGCAGGTCATCGTTAGCGACGAGCACCAGCCGCCCAGCTAGTCGTGCAGGTAGGGCAGACACACACACACAACATATTATTATTGAATGATTACTGTTGCTAGTTCTCGTTCATTCTCGCTGCCTTTTAGTACATTTATAAATATTCTTTCCAGAAAAAAATATGAAGGAATATGATCAGTGACAGTCCACGAACCCGACGGAGACTGCAAATAATTCTAAATCATAACCGTAACCATTGTTTAACCACTATATTATTTTTTGTTTATATTTTTTATCTAATTTTATATAATATTTAAATCACTGGAAAATTGAATATTAATCGTTATATTAGGTTGCTTGCGATCTTTGCCTTTTTTTCGAATTAAAAAACAAAGGAATATATATATTTTAATAATAATACAGACACAGCTTTAATAAAATACAGATTATATAAAATTCGTCTAAAAATATTTGTTATAATTATGATTAATTTTCTCCCATTTATTCTGTTTTATATGTCTAATGATATACCATTTTGATTTATTTTTAGTAAGATTATTAATTTCTTTTTTAAATATTATAAATTACGTTTATACGTCTTTTTGTCTTATCTGTCCGTCCGAAATTCACTGCCTCTTTATTTTTTTTCAAATATATCTACTAATTAAATTAATTGTAATATTTTCCAGTGATTTAAGTCTCTAACATAAAATTAATCTGTTGTTGTTCAATACGAAAATTTTAAATTTATTACGAAATATCGAATAATAACAAGAATCGATATTATTATAATATCGATTGTATGCAGTAATTATTTTATTATTATTACTTGTTATTCCTAATGAAATCGAATAATCGAATAATCGAGAAAATTCTAAATCAGGCTCTAAATTAACAGTTAAGACGGAATAAAGGACCTAATTGTATTAATAGAGATTGTAGAGACTCCGCTATGTAAATATAAATGCTTATATAAATAAGATTATATTCTTACGTTATTTGTTCGCTTGCTTTTCCGTGCGTATTTAATAAAAAATTATATCCTTATTTTTATTTTATCTAATGGTTAAATTCGAAGTGATTTTTATTGGCAGAATGGAATTTAAAAAGTCTTTATTAAATTGAAAATATTTTTAAAGGTAGGTATTATGTACAAATAAAGAGGTATATTTAACCATACCCACCAAAAATATCTATTTGTCTAAAGGTGTGCTAAAATTATTTATTAAATAGAATTTACTATGCATTTATTACACGTTTTTTTAATATTTTCGTTATATTGCTTAATAAGTGCAGTGATCAATTTTTTTTTTTATTACAGAATTATTGAAAACCCTGTTTTATCATTGATAAAACAGGCATTTCAATAATTCTATTGAGTTTGATAGAAAATGCCCCAAAATATGCGAAATTTTATAACGATTATATATAATTTTGTAGATAATTATTGAGCTTAAATATCGATTTTATAATCGAGACTTTTGTTTAGAATTTTGTTTACTTATACAGCTGCGTACAAAGTCGTTTTTCACTGCCATTCTATATAATCTCATATTTATAGCTTTTAAATATACTTACATGTATGATAATTTATTCATAGTTAAATACCGATATCTATAGCGTTTTAAAGAGAAAGGTATCATGAAAAAAATAATATAATTTTTTTCTTTTGCCAATTTCTACTTCAGTAAACGCTATATTTTAATGAAATTTCTAAAAATTTAAAAACTTACATAAAATTTGTTCTTGTTAACGTTTACAAGTGCAATGTGCAATAACGTTTGAAAGTGTGCTTCATTTTTTACCTTTTATTTTTAAAAATGTTTATACTTTTAGGTTATCTGTGTAAATTTATTTATATTTAATCTGTATAGCTTCACTTTTACCCGCGTTGTTCAAAAATCATATCATAATATATATAATAATATAATATAAATTATAAGCCAAGCAATATATTTTCTGCCAGTATAATTTAATTGGCAAAATGAATTAATTATATATGAATATATATGTATAAAATAAATACAATTAAGATGTTTGTGTTTAATATAAAAATACGCTTTTATATTACTCGAGATAGATTTATTAAATTTAAGTGAATTATTAAATTAAATATTTGTATGATTTGAAATTTAAATGTGTCGTAATCTTATATATTTTTAAAACATATGTTGGGTTTTGGCGTTAAGTTGTCGTGTAGCTTCTATTTTGGTGTCATTGAATATGTTTTGAGGTAGCAGTTATTTCGAATCTCTAACTACTAATATTTGTATGCATTTCCAGATGTTTAGCCTAGTTTGGTTAAGACTGTATGCGTTTTTTACAACTATATTACATGAAAAATGGAGAAAATTTATCTGAGTTTGTAGCTTTCTTTCAGGCAACTTCGTGAAGAATAAAGAGTCTTGATTTTTACCTAAAATAACAAAAAAATATGGTTCTTCGACATTTTAGTTTATTATTTAATTTGTATATTTTTACATATTGTAAAGTGTTAGATAATATTTAAATTAGCGCTTACTTTTAACAAATTGAGGCTTACTTTCTTTTTAATAATAATGTCATTTAGTTACCATAGATAACAACATTTATTACACAGATTATATATTGAAAAGATTTTATTTTTCATCGCTCATATTAATAGGATCTCAGAATTGGTTTTTCTTAATTAAAATATCTTAAAATGAATTTTAATTTATAATTAAAGATAATATTATATTATTTAAATATACTATTGTTATTAAAAAGATTAATTATATGTAAATCTCCAGATGACTTCATAGTTTAGATATTTTATGTACAGTTATATTATATTTTGTTTTAAAATAAATAATATTATAATTAGTTCAACAAACATTTCTTTTTTTTTATTAAAAAGCAAAGATTTTAAAGTACAGTCTCTGTTAAACAAAAGTATTTATATAAACCATTAGAATTATGACTCTGTGACCATAAGTTGTTGTGTGGTGTCTCCTTTTATTTAAATAAATTATTTTTCTGTTTTATAATTTGTCATAATATATATAAATACTATATGAGGAAACTTGCTATAAGAAATGCTACAACTATTTGAACGCAGAGGTATTCGAACTTGCACCTCTTGGAAACCGTCCAAGAGGAGGCGCAATTTCGAATCGAATGTAAAAATGTTTTCCATTAGATTTTTTTCAATACATACCACGAAACGAGTATTAGATACATACATTTCTATTATAATCAACGTTTCCAAGTAAGTAATTCTAAAATTATATATTTGTTTTGTAATTATATTTTATATATTGTTTGAGGAAATATTTATACCACATACTCAAAGTTACCAACGTCGACGTGTTTCAAAATTGCAATTTGGTAAAAATGAAGGTAATTTTAATAAAATTAAGAAGTTGTTCAGATTTTGACTTATACCGATGTGTATTTATGTGACCACCATTGAGTAAACAAGCGAAATACTAATTATGGAATAGGTTCTCAGAGGACATCGTGTCGTGGCGCAGTGGGAAAGCGTCTGACTGTATACGCGATGGTTGTGGGTTCGACGACCGGAAATGATTTTATTTGAATTTTTCTGCTCTGGTGACAAGACAAAGTGCGGCCTTTATTGAATTGAATCTGGGAGGAAAGTGGTGAAGGGAACGTTATGACACTAATTTCTCTGTGACTATCTTGATATTCTATGTGGGAAAAGGTATGAAGCTGATAAAAGATATTAAAGTAAAATAATATTCTCTAACTCTTAGGTATTGATAATTATATAAAACTAAATCTTCAAACTAAAACTAAAACTTTTTAAATTGAAATAATTAACATGATTATTACTTGGAAACATTATGCATATATTGCATATTTTTATCATTATATGTACAAAAGGTATTGTAAGTTACTTTAGAGTCTGTATTTCATTATTTTATATATGTATGTAAAATATAATAAATTATTCATATATAAAATTCGTTTGCCATTTTGTATAGTTTTAATGGATTTGTTGTGAATTGTGAAGCATTTATGTCATACTATGTATTAGCCTAATTTTCTAACGATAGATTTACACGCTATATTTATTTTTACTTGGCACAGAAATATATATTAAAATAAATATAAAAAAATAAAAATATTTCTTGCATATATTATTTTTAATTTTTTTTTAATAAGGCAATAATTTGCAAATTAATTCTTACTTTAATATAAAACAGATTATATGTATGTATATTAATAAAAAATATTGAACTATTACGGGTGTAATCCAAAATAATCTATGATCTGTGCAAAAAAACAGCTCGACGTCTAAATCTCAGTAATTACTCATTCTAACTGAATCCGATAGTTGTACGGTAAATTCTGGATAGACAGGATATGGCGCTGTCTGAAACTTTATAAAAACATAAGAAATATTAACGTGTGTTGTTTCAAAGAAAATTAAGGAATTGACACTTATATTATTTATCTGTGAAAAAGATATAATGATAATCTTTTAATGAAAGTTATAATGAACATAACAATAGGTGTTTAAACATATAATATATAATACATTTAAAGTTTGAGTATGTAATATAATATAGCATGCTTAATAATAAAATAGAAATATCAAGGGAATCAAAATTAAAAGAATGAATGAGATTGTTACTTATCTTTTGTTCTGAACAATACAGCCGCTGTTGAATTTAGCTCTTTTTTTATATTTGAGTATCTAGTTTGATCAAAATGAATATATTTATATCTTTTTTCCTTTGTTTCTTTTTATTATTAAATCTATATCATATGAAATTTTATTTTAAAAGAGTGTTTCAAGAAAGAAAAAGTAAAGTACCGCTTATAAGATAGTTCAAGACTTTGTTTCAAACAAATATCCATATCAAATGTAAATAAGTTGATAAATCGAACATGCATATGTTTTAGAACAGTAATTTTGAATTTTTATTGGTTAATTCTGTTTTGTTATTTAAAGACTTTAGTGTGAATTTTTTCAATCGCTTAAATTATCCTAATCGTTTATTCACTCTTGAATAAAACAAAGCCTAATGCCAATTAAAATTTTAATAATTGTATATACAATTCGACTTATCAACCATTTCACGCACAGTAAAGATATTCTATAAATTATTCTGTTACGATTATAAAATTTCAGTGCCAATAATTAATACTACTTGGATTTACATTTATTTTGAATATTATAAACATAAATAATAATATTATGTATATAGAATGTTTGTGTTATCCACAGACTATACGCGTGTTGTACATTTTTGATTGATAACCACTAATGTTCTCTTTGTTATCTGTGACTGTTGACATTTCGTTGACAGATGGCGCTCCTTCTGTGATTATTGACAATAATTATTTATTTCAGCATATATAATGTATTATATATTTTTTATTATTAAGTACATTTTAGAAGTTGGGTTTTGTCAGCCAACTCGCAATGTCACTAAGCTAGGCAGTAAGTAGAGAACGGAGAGTCACAACAGTAGTTTCTTTGTACTTTGCTGTATCCGGCAGTTGTGTGAAGCCATAAAAAGTTAACTAAATTTCTTCAATATGCTTTACAGATAAAATTGAACGTCATCTGTTGACGAAATTGTATGAAAATTGTATGGGTACTTTTCTCACACCGACGTGCGTGTCTCTTAAGTATAGAAGTTTTGGTGAACGCTTCGTTATTGTCGGTGGTCGCGGGTTCGGTGTGAGAGCCGCCCGGCGCGTGTACATACAATTGTAGCGTGTGTAAGCAATATTAGCATTTTAAATTTTCAAATAAAACACCTTGTGAATAATTTTATTTGTGTTTTTCTTTAATTATTATATACTCAAAATGTTAGGGTACTCAAAGAGAATCTAGTGTCCAGACACTCCGTTCTATCCTTTTAAAAAATTAAATAATACATTTATTTAAATATATATTATAAATGTCGTTAGACAATGAAGGTGCAAATTATAGACGTCAGGTTATAAAATTTATTCTTTCAATTTCATTACAAGTCATTATATAAAGAGTTCGTATTATCAAAATGTGCTGGATTTATATTGGATGGATGGATATGGCCAAAAGTCTATGACAAAATTGTAAAACGTTTGACTATTCAATGATATGATCAAACTCAATTGGTCATCATTTCATGAACTCATCGAGGATATAATTGCTCTAGAAGCCTAATGTGTAATATTGGTAGAAATTACTTTACCTACTTTATATCACTTTAAAGTTAATAAACACTTCGAACTTACTAAAGAACTGACCAGTTAATTTATATGCGGTAGAAGTAGGCGCGAAGTAGGTATAATAGCGAAATCTCTATAATCTAATTAAAGATCTCGGCCTGTCTAGAACTACCATTAGTTAATTTTTAGGAAGTATTTCGAAAGCGTCATTAGTTCTTTTAAATCTTTTCAAATTTGGTAATTTAGATAGAGAGGAGCTCGGACAGCGAAAGAAGTGAGCGTTAAAGCTTTTAAAGGTTCTTTTTAACTACACTTGTACCGAAAGCCCCAGGCGCTGCCCCGAGCTCCTCTTTGACGCGGAGACTCCATGGAGGACTGACTTTCTTTTTCTCGACAAAATTTATATTATTGCGACAATAATAACGAAAGGTTTAAAATAAAACAATACATATTTAGTAACAAAAAGTTTTACTTAACAGTTAGTAGCACTACATTTAAAATACTGATTTGACTCTAAACACATTACAATATTTTAATTTAGATTTATTTTGTTTGCATGCTTTTTCAATTGGTATTTAGAGGCCAAAAATAATAAATATAGGAATATATAATATGTGAATTGGAAATTCGTTTACTTGCTTAAATAAAAATTAAAATAATATTCTTTTAATTCGCTTCCCATATTTAATTTCTTTGTATACCAATAATTAAAAACTGATAGACTAACTTAAGAATGAAGAAAGGTTGAATTTTAAATGCAGTCTATAAATTCGTTTAATCTATACATATAATGAAAATGTAACTGATCACTGTCTGTACATGGAAGATAAATAAGAAAAAATATAAGGGGCATTTATCGATATAGTAGAACCCAAAGCAATGATTATTAATTTTCTTTTCTGTTTGTGAACGTTAATTTCAGCTTAACCGATTTGAATGTAGTTTTGATTATTGTATTGTGGTAAAGAAAGGGAAGTTTACATTTAGTGTTTCGTTCATTTCAATCAGTTCATAACCAAAAAAGTTACAACCATTTCAAATTATTATAAATTTACGCAAAGTTTGTGGTTTAAGTGAGAACGCGGGCGGGCGAAAAGACTAAATAGTTTACGCAGGCGAAGCTGCGAGCGGGCCGCTAGTGTCATATATTTGTAAAACACTGTCATTTTCGGAATTTGAAATGAAAACTTCCCACTAAAGTCAGTCCCTACTTAGGTATATATTTAAGTAATTTAATTTCGTGCGTAAGCCACACCGCCAGCGTGAGGAGCGCGAGCGAGCCCGACTGGTGCGACGCCGCGAGGGGCGTGGGCACGTAGTGCAGCAGCGTCAGGATGCCGAGACCCACCTGGGGACAATGTTCACTTTTCAAGCCACTCACACTTAGAATAACTAAGCGTAGCGGGATTCGAACCCGCGGCTCCTGGACACCGTCCAAGCGCTCTGACCGCTAAGACATCTCTTATACGCTTGTTATAACTTTCTTTGTATATGTAAATTTTACCAACATTTATACTTAATAAGTGAATGATACCTGAGTGAATTTGAAAATATACTACACTAATTGTTTAATACTTATTTTCCTGTAATAGTAAGTGAGTGAATAACTGAGTGAGTTTTAAATCCCTACACACTACGAAACTAAATACTAAACCTACCTGTAGACACGCCATACCCGCAAGCGCGTTCACAACTCTCCTCCCTACTGGTGACAGTGCCTTCCCCCTGGCGACGGCCCACAGCGCGCCCACTGTGGCCAGAGTGGTGGTGCCCAGCACGCGGTGGTCGAGCTGCACCGTAGTGGGGTTCTCGGTGAAGTTGCGCGCGGCGGGCGACAGCGCCAGCACGTCGCTCGGCACCCACGCATCGCCCATCTTGGGGAACGAGTTGTACACGAGACCCGCGTCCAGACCCGCTACGAACGCACCTGAAAAATTATAAGTTTTGCTTTTTAAAATTTGGTAGTAGGAGTAGGTAGGTAGTCTAGTGGAATTACACTTTATCTTACATTTACTGTTTATTCATCGACTGTTTCTACAATAATTAACGGACATCTCACTTAAAATGTTACTAGTTTTATTGGCACATATACAAGACGTCATCACCAATACCTATGGTATAATAATAAGATGGTGAATAAATCTTTATGTTCGAGCTCATTTCCAGAGAGACTGGCAGAAAACTATAGTTTGATCTATTCCGAAAATCAATAATCTATCAGAGTCTAAAAGAGATTCGCCCTAAAAATACTTTGCCTTGCCTTTCAAAATTTTTAAAGAAGTGGTTTGCTGATTGTAGGTAACTTTCTTCATGGACTATCTCAGCTCAAATAATAAATTACCAGACAAGCATTCAGGTGTTCGTAAACGACACGTAAAATTGGCATTACTGGATGTAGTGGACGATATTTTGAGTACTCAGGTTCCGACAGATCCTGACTACCTGCCAATAGCTTTTCATCCTACGGTCGGTTAGAGGCTTGTTTTGTCTTTTACCGAATCCAGATTTTATATAAGAGCAGTTCGCAGTGATTCTACTGCTATGCGCACCGGAGAAACGGTTGCATCCATGGCCTGGACCGCCTGTTCTTGTGCAGATTCTCTTTGAGATATTTTATTGCTCCTGTGACAGATCCACCGGCAGCGAACTCTAGGCTATCAAAGATGCCTCGTAGGTCGCCACTGGGATCGACCAGCACTGACTTCAGACTGCCGATATCTGACTGAATGCCTTTAAGTCCCCTCTTCTATCAAAGAGCGCCCGCAGTCTCATACACAGCATGGATTGCCAGGTCATAGGTAAATATTTTTAAGTGTAGCGTCGATTTCGAAGCAGCGGCTCTGCTTCTAAATGAACGCTCAGCCAGTGTCCACTTTATGCGTGCTTAGCAGAAGCTCATGTTTATCTGTCTCTCTCTAACACCATGGATCTGATAGAGATCGTCAATCTCAGATCACTTTGAAGTACGAGGAAGCATGCTGTATCTGCGGCGGGCGATGCTTCTACGCCGGACCATTCATCATTAGTTCTAGGCGATAGTCTAGAGGCTCCTAATTTGTCCATGTCCTCCGTTTGCCCTCCTCCTCCAGGTCCTGCTGGGTGGAAGATATGGAGACAGCTGTAAGCATTAGCGGAAAAAGAGCTTTCGCTACAATATCAGCCCATACGTGGATTCAGATCTTTTTAGAGTTTTGCTATATATCACAACTGAAAAAATCGTAGGTTTATCTAGTTGCCCAAGTTATTGCCAGATGAAGATTTCCAAAATTGCTGTCGACAAGAAGTGTCAATCGACAGGCAGAACAAGCCGAGGGTCCTTAAGAAAATCCCAGTTGCAGCGTTCTGTAAGTTTTAAGATTTTCCGGGTGTAGATAATCTCGTTGCGTAAGACTGAGATCCCCTAATATCTCACGGGCTAGCGGCCACAGCGACAAGTTGCTTTCTCGTCATGGGTGTGACGAGATTGCTTTATATTCCAGGGTTATAAAGGCTCCCTATATTTTGTGAGATATTGGTTTATGGATATTGGTTGGAATAAAGCTTTTACTTAGTAAGTCTCACTATTAAATTATTATAATTACACCACACACTGAACAATCACTCTAAATATCAATAATAATATCGATATACAGATAATGTAAGATAAATTGCAAAAAATGGGACAATAACAGTAAAACCAATGTCTGATTAAAATATACTTTATTTCAGCAGCAAGATAGTCAGAGAAAACATGCAAGCGCTATTGGATGTGGCTTTATTGCCACTCGGGGAAATCATTATATATAAATTATTTTTATTTACTCGCTGTGGTAAGACAAAGCGCGGTGTTGAGTTCAGAATTCTGGTGGAAAGAGGAGAACGGAGTGTCTTGACACTAGTTTCTCTATGGCTACCCTGCTATACGGGGAAAAGCTTGAAACAGAAAAACAATAAATTAGCTTTACAAAATATGAACTTGTTACTAACCTGATACGGCTGTAAGAAACACTAACGCCTTTGCAGAATGAGCCAAAATAGTCACATTCTTCAACTCCTTCATTTTACTTAGCGTTGCTTTCATGGGGAAGGGGCGAAGCACCCTTAGGGCTCCAGCTACGAGTCCCGAATACAAAATGAAGGCAAGACTGAGGTGAGCAGCAAGTCTGTATTGAGACACGCGAGGCACGTCTGAGGGACCTTGGAAACGGTCTTCTAGACCAGATTTCACCATGTACCAACCCATTAAACCCTGAAAAGTCGTTTTTGTTAATATTTTTTATGATTTGTGAATTCTGCGTTATATATCAATCTCCAATAAAAAATACTATAATAGTATTGCGTAATTAGGAGGGCCTTGAAGGGAACTATACGATAATGAAATTTAAAGTTAGTTTGATAAATTCAAGCCTTTTTCCGCATAGCAGGGTAGTCAAAGACCTTAGTGTCAACACTTGGTTCTCCACTTTCCGCCTAAATTCGGCATTTTTTTTCGGCAACGAAAAGGTCTGACAAGAAAAAGGTTTTATCTTAAATAAGCAATTGTTTTTTTTTACCTGAGCAGCCACCAGCCCGCAGTACACAGCGACCCTGCCCTTCATTCCACCCAGCTTCCCCCTCATCCAGAAGTAAGCAGCCGGGAGGAACACCGCCGCCCCGATGGCGCGCCCCCACGAGCGGTGCGCGAACTCCATATACCAGATCCATTTGAAATCGCTTAGCGTCATGTTCATATTCTTACTGAAGAGACATGTGTGTGAAAATAAAATCTATATTTAAGAAAAACGTGTAAAAATATGATCGCTTCAAGAGTCGAAACTAGCGCCTCTCGGAAACCGTCCAAACGCTCCATAGCAGGGGTCAACGACGCTGGTTGCCCACTTAATATTCGTCGTTATGATGAGTGAGTGTTTTTTATTATTTATGTAATTTTTTTTTTTACATTTTATACAGTTTTTGTAATCTATTGTTTATAATATGACACTATTTGTATATAAAGTGTGATTTTGGCTGCCAAAAAATTAAAAAAATTTGGTAAGCCCGTTGGTAAAAAAGCTCTGGACAATTACTACGTTCTTATCAAGCTACGTCAACATTATGATTCGCGTAAAACTATAAACTTTCTCTTGGTTTCTTTGTCAAATAGCTTTTATTATGACCATGTAATGGTTGTGACTATGACTTTGACTTTGTTACATTCGGATTCGGCTCTGAATATTTGGAATGTATTAAGACAACACATATGTACAAAAATACGTTTATACAACATTTAAGAAATTTTTTTATACATTTTCTAAATAGTTTTTTAAATGTCCTAAGTGCTTGAATAACAGTTTAAAATGTTAAAAATAATTTAACACAATTTTCCTTTGAGTGAGAACCGAACCCACAACAATCGCGTTTACAGTCAGTTATTACGCAACAATGGTGATAGTTGCCACTAGACAATTTAAATCAAGAAATAGGGATAAGTTTTGAAACAATCTAAACTCAAAAACAACTTGACATACATACATCATAATACAAAAAGAAAAAATGCGAATAAATCCTTACTATTTATATTCAGGGAACTGTTTATATTTCTCAAATTCTGTTTGCCATTCCTCCTCTGTCCTTGGTAACTTCTCCCCTAACAACTTCCACGTCACCATTGACAACCCCGACTCTGTCAGACGTGTAACCCCACCTTAAAACAAATAGACCTACTATTATTATTATTATTATAAAAAAATATGATATGTTTTTATTACAGCTTCACACTTTGTTCTGCATAGCAGGGTCAGGTCAGAGAGAATCTAGTGTCAAAACACTCCTTTTATCTATTATTAATAGTTATTATCTTGATTGATATTATGAATTCAATTAAAAAAATCACATAAATTAAATTAATACAAAAAAAACTGTTTAATTTAAAATATAATAATTACATTTTTATTAAAATTGAATGTATATAAATAAAAAATTTAGTTAATTCAAATTGTAAACAAATTTTCATTAAAATAATATTGAAAATGACATTGTAAAATAAAACAAAAATATGTTTATATATTTTTATTTATTTTACACCCAACAACTAATACATGTACATTGTGCATTACAATTTGATAAACATATAAACATTGCTCTAGAATCTACTCTATGTTATAATCCTATATGTTCAGGATTTTATTTCTAAAAGTAATCATTAAAAAAAACATAAATGATTCTTAAACCATTGTGTGTGATAAAATAATAACATACATATTATTATTTTAATAATCTTAATTTAATTGGAATGAAGTGTAATTTCCATATACCCTTACAATAAAAAAAAATAACAACAAATTAAAATAAGACATATTACGAAAACATAAAAATTTGAATGCAGCGGGATTTGAACACGCACCTCTTGAAACCGTTCAAGTTCAAGAGGCGCGGGTTCAAATCTAGCTGCATTCAAATTTTTATATGTTTTCTAAATATGTCTTTTTCAATTTCCTAAGTGTGCAAAATAACAATTTAAAAAATGTTAAAAAAACAAATTATAATATTTTTATGTTAATATTTTCTAAATCACCTGTTAAAGTAATTTAACTCATCTCTCAATATTATCATACAGATGGATAAATTAATAAAATTCTGCATCCACATAAAATCATCGCTAGTAGTCAAAACTTTGTCCAATACACAGCACAAATAAATATAATTAAATTATTGTGCAATAAATTTTATTTAGCCAACTTTTTCTTATATTTACCATTAAGTCTTAGCAGTTTGAAGGTGATATCACAAAAGTTTCAAAATAATAATTTACAGATTTTAAAACAACAAAACATGATAAACAAAAAAAATATGTATATTCAAATAAATATATAATATAAGAAACTATTGCACCCTCTGCCTAACAAAAACAAATTAAAAGAAAACCTTTCATTTAGTTCCATTGGTACTACTTACAACAATATTAATAATATAAAAAATCGAATATAATAAAATTAAATATCCAGCTGCCATACCTAGAACAACTGCAGCAAACACCATTCCACTGCAGCCTAGGAGCCAATAACCCACGGCTTTAGAACCTTTGGGCTTAGGTGATGATGTACAGAACCTTGCTAGAATACCATTTGACTTCAGGAGATCTGTAAGCTGAAATTTTTTGATAGCCATTTAGTAATTCCTGTTTTGGGGAATGATTATGTTTCATTTTCTGGTCAGAAAAGTATCTGTCATTTCAAACAGTATTGGAAGTGGAAGTATAGTAATTTAATCTCTTGTATATGGAAGATAAGAAGAAGATAACTAAAAAAAAACTATAAATATGGTGCCAATCCAGTTGAGAAAAGACTAACCCAATTGTTGCACAATCAACACATGTTTTGAGGAGTGTTTGTGTAATTAGACAAATATTTTATTTGTCTGTTAAACATAATACAAGATATTATATATTGTTATGATTAAACAGAGACAAAGTAAAGGGCTGTGTTAAACTCCAGGCAAAAATGTAATTTTTCACTATTTTGTTTATGTTCTTTCAATCATTTACAAACCTTAAATCGTGTATTTAAATCAGCATTGTTATTCCTAATTGGAGTTATAAATTTTCTTGTTACCAGTCTACTGTGTATACTTGTATTTGATACCAAGAATTTGCTTGGTGCTACCCTTAACGGTTGAGCACAGCGACACAAATTTGAAATGAGCATCGTTTTTACTAAAATACAAAATTTAAAAGGATTAAAATTTCACGCCTGTTAGAAATAGATTAAAGATATAATTATCAATTGGTTATCTTCATATAGTAAAAAAATACAGACCTTGATTATTGCGAAAGGTAAATAATAACAAATTATTCAGTTAACAAGCTTTACTAAAATATTTTTGGTCTTATATTTAATTCATAAACAGAGATTATAAGTTTTTTGTTTACTTCATTTTTTATTTATTACATTGAATTATGAAATTCATAGTTCATACTAAAATGCACTGCAAGAAACTTCAGTGAACAATCTACGATGTATTGACAACTGAATATTGACATTGACAAGTAAAAACATTGTTTTTAATTACAAGCAAACCAACTATTTTTTTTTAATTTAAAGCATAGGAAACTGGTTTTTAGTTCCAAATAATGGAATTAAATTTCTAATTCTTTATAATCATTAGACAATGCTTTAATATTCTGAAGAGCGTTTTTAAATTCTTGTTCGTCTAAGCCTTCACCAACATAATGATGGACAAACGCCCTCTTTGCATACATTAAACAAAATTTTTTGCATATACGTTCCCAAGCCACTCGAACTGCAGAAGAATTTGATACCATTACAACTGCCTTTTGTAACACTGCTAAGTCACCGCCAGGAACAGTTGTTGGAGGCTGATAATTAAGACCGATCTGGAATTATAATTATATCTATACACATAACATTTGTATGGAAGATTCAAGTATGAGTAAGATTTGTTTTAGATATGACAAACGAGATAATTAGGATTTAAATATTTATAACATAAGTATTCCTCTCATCTAATTAATAATATATTATGATAAACATTTATGCAGTATTACATTATCCCTTTTCTAAATAAATCAGATAACATTTCAATGTTGTTACGGAATCATGAAGTATTTTATAATTTAATAAATCTTTTCACCTTGAATCCTGTTGGTGACCATGTTACAAATTTAATAGATCTCACACTTTTTATTTTAGCTATAGCTGCATTTATATCACTTGGATTTACATCCCCTCTAAATAATAAACAACAAGACATGTAATTTCCCCGTCTGGGATCACATTTTATCATTTGATTGGAAGGTTCAAAGCAAGACATCATCAACTGTTGTACAGACAAAGATTCATGTGAAGATCTTGATGGAGGTAACAATGGCGCAAATGTTACAAGAGGGTAATGTATTCTTGGATAAGGAATTAAATTGGTTCGGAATTCCACTAGCTCAACGTTTAATGACCCTTCGAATCTCAAAGACGAAGTCATGCATGAGACGACCTAAAAATTATTGTTTTAATCAGCTTAAAATATTACACCATAAAATCTTAGTAACGTATATATCTTTATAATGGCATTATTATAACAAACAATATTAAACAATATTTCATATGAAATTCAAATGATTTTCACTAAGCGAATGAATGAACTTATTTAATTGATAGACGACCTAACAGTAAAATATTCGTACAAATCTTATTAAAACCGCCATAGGTGATATATAAGCTATTTGACATTCATTAATTGATTTAATTATAAACGTCATAATTTTTGTGTATAAAATAGAAGTACCTGAGCCATCAAGCGGTTTAAATTTGAATATGTAGGTCGAGGTACATCTAAAAGTCTTCCCAAAACATCATATAAAGCCTCATTATCAAAAATAAAGCACACATCTTCACTATCCATACAAGCGTGAGTTGTCAATACTGCGTTGTAAGGCTCTACTATAATTGGTGAAATTTTTGGAGCTGGATATATAGCAAATTCAATTTTCGACAGTTTACCATAGTCTCTTACTAAGCCATCAAGCAAAAGTGGTGTAAATCCTGATCCTGTTCCACCACCGAATGATCGAAATATTAAAAATCCTTGTAGGCAACTACATTCTTCTGCCGTAGTTCTTATGCGATTTAAAGCGAGATCAATCATTTCTCTGCCAACACCAAAATAGCCACGAGCAAAATTACTAGCTGCATCTTCTTTTCCAGTTAATAATGAAGTACGCCGAAAAAGTTGGCGATATGCACCTGTCCTAATTTCATCTAAAAATATGACTTTTTAGTAATGATCTCAAGGTTTTATACATAGTTCTATATATCAGTTTTAAAAAACAAACAATGAAGATATTATACCGATAGGTGTAGGTTCTAAATCAATCATAACGACTCGTGGAACAACTTTTCCAGCACCAGTGTGATTAAAAAATGTTTCGTAACTTGTATTATCAGAGTAAGCCAACATGCCGTCCAACGTAATACCATGTTCTAAGCAGTATAATTCCCAACAAGCGTTTGCAATTTGTACACCCGCTTGACCAATATGGATATGAATTACTTCCTTCTAAAACAGTAAATGTTATTGTAACACACTGTTACTTTAAATAAATATATAATAAGTTATATTTTCAAAATAAGCACTTTGGTCATTGTCACTTTTATTTTATTTTATAAGGCAAAAAATTTTGAAAAATTAATGTTATTCTCACACAGAATTTACATTTTATACTTGTTAATTTATCATTATAATAATAAGCATAATTGATGTTTATAGTTGGATTTTTGAAATCTATTTAGCTACGTCATTGTAATAACGCCAATATATCAGTTCTGTGTTTTTTTTGTGACAACTATATTGTTATTTTCATATTTGTATAATTTAAAGTTATAAATAAAATCTATTTTATTATGTTCTATTTCTTTTTTCAACCTCAACTGATCTGAGATTACGTTTTTAAGTTTATTATTATAATATAAAACTACATGTCTAAACACCTTGTACTTACGTGAAAACACATTTAAAAAGTTGATTCATTTGGTCTTGACATTTGGTTAACATTCGTTTTCATTTATATATTGGATGTAGATAGATAGTTTGTTATTGGTTAATATTGTAAAATTGTTTTATCCAATAAATCTTGAGGATTGAAATTTTTTCGATTTCTGAACGATATTTTAATATTTTTTGTATAAAAGTGAAGTAAACAAGTAATTTATATAATTTCTAGTGATATCTATTTATATACTTGATAAGAGTTGCTACAGAAAATCGTATTGACTGTTTAATTTTTCAAGGAATATTGTAATCATAATGAACTTCGCTGGGAAAGTAGTGATTGTAACCGGCGCCAGCTCTGGAATTGGCGCCGCTACAGCAGTCTACTTATCGAAACTTGGAGCTAAGTTATCATTAATTGGAAGAAATGTGGATAACTTGGAAAAAGTTAGTAAGGACTGCCAAAAATCAGCGGCAACCCTCGTCGTACCGGCTGATTTAACTAAAGAGAACGATATTGAGAAAATTGTTAAAAATACTGTCGACCACTACGGCCAAATAGATGTTTTAATAAATAACGCCGGCATTATAGAGACTGGAACAATCGAGAACACATCCTTGGCTCAATATGACCGACTTATGAATACTAACGTGCGCTCAATTTACTATCTAACCATGCTAGCTGTTCCACATTTATTGAAAAGTAAGGGTAATATAGTTAATGTATCCAGTGTAAACGGTATCAGGTCTTTTCCAGGTGTCCTAGCTTATAATGTATCTAAATCTTGTGTAGATCAATTTACAAGATGTGTTGCGTTAGAATTAGCTCCAAAAGGTGTAAGAGTAAACTGTGTAAACCCTGGAGTTATATTAACAGAATTGCAAAAACGTGGAGGATTGAATGAAGAGCAGTATGCAGCATTTTTGGAAAGGACAAAGGAAACTCATGCTTTAGGTAGACCAGGGAAACCAGATGAGGTGGCTGCAACTATTGCCTTTTTGGCCAGTGACCTAGCTAGTAATATTACTGGAGCAAGCTTGCCTGTTGACGGTGGACGCCATGCAATGTGTCCCCGTTGAGCCAAATGGAGACCTTGCTTATTGAATTTCTGAACATGAGTAGAAAATATTATAACTAATCATTCTTTTTATTACATACTGTTTAAAAATCAATATATCATAATTATTATATATAATTTTTATGAAAAAATTGTGCATTATTGTTTTCTTTAGTAAATAAGTATAATGTGCATTTACATTTGTTACAGTTTATATATTTACTTTTTATTAAATGTTACTTTATATGAGATATTCTTTTCTTTCATATAACTAAAGATTTTACTGGCTACCTGATTTTTCTCACATAGCAAGCTAGTCAGAGAAAACTAATGTCAAGTCACATTGTTCTCAACGTTCATGACATTGTGTGTAGAGTGGCGGAAATCAATGCCGCATTTTGTCTTAGGTATCAGACTAATATGTACATCCCCCCGAGTACGATTCGAACCCACAATCAATCAGACGCTGTCCCACTATGCCGTGGTTGTATAATTAAAGTAATTCATAAAAATAGCAATGAAAAAAGATTTATTTGAACAAGTTGAGATAATACTAACTTAAATGTAATTATCACAATTTCTTATCATAAAGTTGAACTGCTTGTGTTAAGATAAATGTTTATATTGTATACTAGTCTCGATAAAAGAATATTTAAACAGGCATGTTATATAATTTAATAACAATATTTAACTGGACGTGTTTTTCAATATTAATATATATTAGGTCGTGGTCATATTGTAAAATTGTCGAATTTATGAAATCAACCACGATATCTTAAAATTGTCGCATTTCATGAAATACTCAATTATCGACTGGCTAGATCAATGACAACCTATCGTTTAACGATATAAATCGTAACATAATTACCTAAATTACCGATAGATGCGCTGGGAGCGCATTTTTCAGTTTCAGATATAGCCACGACAAATTTAGAATTTTACAGAGTTACAGAGAGCTAGCTTAACTAAGCCATGCCTGTAATATGGTAATGACATTATTCAAAATACATATACAGTAATATACATTCATAAATGAATAAAGAAAAGAATTCGCGACCTACAATTTATAGTAACTTCTATACCGATAATAAGATACCAGTCAAAAATATAAGAAAAATCGGTTCATCACTTAAAACTATAGAATAATTCATAATTAATAAATATTGAATAATTACCCTTTTAAAAATAAATAATACCGACACCAACTATTATATATTATTCTTGCAAATGCTAATATTGTATTTTGACGTACATTTTGAAATAGGCGGGAAAAGATGGCCGCGAATAAAATTATGAATTAGAAAGTATTGTACTGTATTGCAGTTATTATATTCGCTAGGATATTACCACTGGATGTTGTATTAACACAACCACTGTCGGAAATTTCAACTTACAAAACAAATAAACAAAGGAATTAAATAGGTATGATATGATCAAAAAGATATGCATTATTATTTATATTATTATGGTTTTTTTAGTAATTTGTTGTTTTGTATTTAATTGAACAAGGCAATTGTTTTGGATTATTCTTACTACTAATTCTCTTTTTTTTTATCGATCTAACATTTTTATATATCTTAGTTATTTAAAAGTGATTTGTTTGGTAACAATTTCTTACAAACATTTTTAAAACTTATCTCTAACGAGTACAGATAATAGTCATAGAATAAAATATAACAGAAGTGTCATATTCATAATAACAGTTGCCGCGCAGGAACGGCCGCGAAGAGTTTCTTTGCTTCATTAACACACGCGGTGATGATCGTATCGAAAGCGACTGGAGCGATGTCATTGATCACTGGCTCCCAGTTCTCATTAATCACTACGTGTATCATGTCAGCTGGAAATTAAAGTAGTTTTCTTATAAATATATTATTAATTTAAATGAGTGATAGACGATGATATTGAAATTTTTATAAAAAAAAATATTGTTCAAGAACAATACCCGATGACAGATGCCGTTGCTTATGCTGCTTAAACGGTTAATAGTTATAGAATTGTTCCCCACTAAAACTTTTAAAAAATGTTGGCAACAGTATATATCTTTTAAGGTCGACTCTGTATAACCTTTTTATTTATGGTAATGAAATGTGTTCTTAAATGATGCATTATTTGCGACGGTGTTTTTATAAACGTGATATTTAATTTAATTTAATTTCAACCAAAATCGCCGTTTACATCATTTGAGTTCAATTAATATTTTAGGACATATCATATAATAATTCTAATAACTCCGCAACAAAATTATGATCAAGTATGTATGTGGAAGGTGAGCGATGATACTGATTACTGTATGTACTGGATGTAATGGAATATCATTATTTTAGTAGCTATGTTCCAAAAAATAACACGAGTGAAACTAAAGACATTAATTTTATAATATTTCTCTGTCTGTCGTTTGTCTGTTTTTCTATATGTATCAAACCAAAACTTGACAGTTGATAAAATATTTTTTATTCTATTCTTATACAGTACTCAAAGAAAATCTATCAACTTAATCAAAATGTTTTAACATTGTATCACACAAAAACTCTTTGTTAAGAACTCATTGTTAAGTTCCGTCATTCGCGCGGAGTCGCGGGAACAGTTAGTATACTCGTACATATTTCAAACTGGTTAGTTGTAGACTTAGAATTGCCGCAGGGACAAAGCCATCTTTAAATTGTATACATATTTGAAGTGTTTCTTTAATCGTTATATTGTAATATGTCATATATATGTTGTATACTTAGATTCCAAATGAGTCGAGACTAATGAAAAATATTACACTTACACCTGTGGAATAATATAGGATTTATATATTGTGTAGGTTAGTACGATATATATTAGAGTTAAATGTGTTGATTTTGAGGTAAATGTAGATATAATGAATTAGTTTTTATGAAATATTTAACGTTAATGCAAATTCAGAAAAATAAAAATACAAATTCCAGGTGATAAGTCAAAAATGCAAAAACCTTTCACTGAACTAGCAACTCTTCTGCTGGCACTGCTAGGAAAAACTTCCCTACTTCTTCAGTACATTTCTGAATGACTTGGTCGATGGCGGGCGGTGCTATTTCTTGCATGATGATAGACCAGTTTTCATTTAAGAATCTGATTGTTGTGTCCGCTGTAATGTGTGTGTTCATATAATTGTGTTAACTGAGAACGTATATGCATTTTTAACATTATATTAACAGTTATTGTTAAATTTATTATAAAAGAATTAGTAAAGTTTGTATTCTAGTTTGACGTAATTTGTAGTATAATGTACGTAATTGTTTTAATATATCGATTAACATCTGTATCAATCATACAGATGTTAAAACTGTTTTTTTTAAATTATGGTTAATGTATTGTTTGCTGTAATAACAAAATAGTAATATAAAATTTATAACTAATTTTATAATTTATATACTTTTAAATTATTTAATAAAAAAATGTCTATAATTGAATAGTAAATAAAATTAAGTAGTCAATGATCTCTGACTATCAAATAATGATTGTATACTATAAATGTCAGTTAATTAAATAACATATGGTTTTAAGGTTTCTTTTATAATGAACAAGTTAAAAACTTAGCGTGATTACGTAATCATTACAACATCTAAGAATAATTATATCATAATACAATAGAATTATACACGATTTATTAGTATATAATATAAAATAAAAAATGATATTTTTTTATCATTATATTATATTATAATATTAACCCTAAGTATGTCAATATGTTAATATTGTGCAAATAGTGGTTGTGAACTATGAACCTGAACATGTCTTTGTCTAGAAGAAGAGGAAGACCGAAGATGGGATGGGCATATGGGTTGGTTGGTTCATATTTAAGAACGCCTGCAATGTTTCCGGTCACGATGCGTTCAATCGAGCGAGGTGGAGGGAAAAGACAAAGACGAGATGGGACTAATAATGCTTAGGAGAGAAAGAGAGAGACAGAGAGAGAGAGAGCGAAAGGTGGTATTGTAAATTTGTGAAAAAATGATTGTTTAGTTTTAACTACCTTTATCATTTTTCCATATATTTATTTAAAAAAAAACATGAAATGACACTAGCGCCATTTTCGAAAAACATATTTAAATGTTTTTCAATGTCCAATGTATGAATAACAATTAAAAAATATTAAAAATGCATTTTTGAATTTGATTTTAAAATAATTTACACATATGATTTGCTTTATTTGACCAAAATAAAAATAAGAATAAGGAAAATATATTAAAAATAAACATTATCGTAAGAAGGAGTTTGAAGTGGAAATAAAAACTCACCAAGCTGCTTGTTTCCGTTAAAGAGGTTAGTGAATTTGAACTGAGCTTTTTCCATTTTATAGCTATCCTTGTGGTCGGTGACCGTCCAGTAGCCATTAATTGTTTTAAAATCGTATTTGATCACGATATTCAAATTAGCTAGAAACATAATTTATTATTACATTTTTCCTTGAAAGTTAAAGTATTTTTGCTTTGAATTTATGAATATTTTTCTGTAATACCTACCCTAATAACTAGAAACACCAAAATATAAAAAAAAAAATCACATGTTCTATTAATAAATTAAAAATGTTATCCCTAAATTTTGTTATGTGTATATGTGAATATTTAAACCTTATTTAAATTTAAATAATCCTTAAAGAATCCACAATCAATAGCGACTACAAACAAATGCTGTCGTGCGCTACGATGACCTCATGCTTCTTTATCTCGTATACGATATTATAAATGATAGGAATGGAAATTTTAAAGTGTACTGACTTATCTTGATTTTAGTTTGTCCGTTGCCCTTGATAGGAAGAATGAGTACTTGTCCGTCCATGATGTAATGAGCCTTAAGAGTCACGTTCGCTGTAAAATCTAGTACAGCTTTTTCCTTCGCCAAGTTTATCCTTACAAAAAACATTAAGTTATAGGCTTTAAAACGATAAAAATCTCAACTCGCAACGAATTTAATATTAATATTAAATATTCTTTATTAAACTACACTCTTAATAATATAGTCGATCTTAGAAAAAGCTATCTTTTGCTTAGAAGAAATTTGTTCTCTAATACATACAATTTATTTATCTTGGATCGTAATAGACAATTTTTACAACATTATTAAATTACATTGAATTCACAACCACAGTATGTAACAAATATAAATATAGATTACATTTTCATCGGAATGAATATAAAAACTATAAATGGCATACAAAAAGAAGAGAACAGAGTCTATTGACACTATATTCTCCCTGTCTTTGGCTTTGCGGAATATAGCGTAATGGTAAAGAAAGAAAAGATACAAACAGATAAATTGAATGTCAAGAATTAACATGGCAACTTAATTTATTAAAATATTGTACTCTTTAAGGTAATTATAAAAACTATTTATGTATCTATTATAATTCGACAATTAAGAAATGTACTAAATAGCAATGGCAAAGTGTAACATTTTGAGCATTTTTTTTAAAGTGTTATTCGCACACTTAGGAAATTGAAAAAGACATTTGGGATTTGAACCCGTGCCTCATGAAAACCGTTCAAGCGCTCTGACCGCCACGCGATATGTTCTAAATCCAGCTACGGCCAAATTCTTATACGCTTATTAGTGTAACATTTTTGTAGATTTTTAAAGATGGATAGAGGAGGTATTAAAAATAAATATTGATGATGATATATGATTATATAAATATTCCATTATATTCGTTCAAATGGTCTTGTACCAATTGAAAAAGATTTTGTAATGGTTTTATCAGATCATTAAATAATTATATTTATTATTAGCTCCTCTTTATGGACACCTCACCAGTGCTAAATAGCAAAGGGTACGGATTATAAGTCCGTAGTGAATGTAATAAAAAAAAAACAGTTTCAAGAACTGTACTTAACATATCATAAAATTTAATTTGGCAAGTCTGTTATTTAGAATAGATATTACATTTCCTCTGGCCTTCATTTTCCTCGCAATTTGTGGCCGGCGATGTACGTATAAATACCACAAATTGTGTATTCAAAATACTACAAACATGTTCTTTATATGATATTTTTTCCTGGTATAAAAATCAAAAATAAAAATATTTTATTAAAATTCGAGCGCCTTACCAAAATATCGTAGATACGAATTCCATGCAAAAAAAAATATTATTATGACTTTTTGGTACGTCACATTTAGCAGGATAAGCTTTAGGCAGGTCAAACTTAATAATAAAGACCATCCATTCTCCAATTTCCGCCCATCTTAAAGTCGGAGAGGTGGATGACGAAGTGTCTTGACACCAAGTTTTCCGTCTATCCTGTTGTGTTAAAAGCATAAAGCTATAAAAAAACTTACTTGTACGAATTCACCCTAAAACCACCCAAGCCAGTTACAATAGTATCCTCAAAGGTGACTTTTAAAGCTGGATTGTTGACCACCACTTTGCCTAACTCCACAGGGTCCAGAGGTTTGATGTTCAGTTCTGGTATGCCCTGAGCGAACTTTGACCCGGCTGCGGCAATCACTTTTTCTATGCATTGGTTCAAGTTTGGATCGGATGCGGAGCATGCCGTCATGAATGACGCTAGAAAAATAAGCGAAAATTAGAAAAGTCATAAAATTTTCTAAGTAAAACTTAAGATTTACCAACTTTAATGGTAAAAGTCGGAACTGTTTCTAGGCTAACCATTTACCGTGCCTCTCTGAGGTAAAACTTAAGTATTACTGAGGTATAAGCTTAAATTAATACTGCATAATTTCAGATTTTTACCACTAAGAATCTAAGATATTACATTTGACTGGAAAATATAATTAACACTAAGTATAATGACTTTTAGCGTATACATTTTTGGCCAAAGCATGGCGACCCTCGCAAAAATAGATTATTTTAAATAATCTGTAAAACTGATACTAAAATGTGTAATAAATAATAGATATCTTTGTTCAATTATATTATTATCTATAAGAAACTAGTGTGTCTGTAACTAAAGCCTTACTCTGGAAATATAGCCTTATATTAATACCTTTTTCATTTACCTTGACATAGGTATTATTTAATGAATGTCATCTGTCATCTGAGACTCATACAAACTACGCAACGTAGTTGGAATTATAATGACTTTTATAGATGTAAGATGCACTAGTAGACTTTTTAGTGTCACCTTTAAGGCATAGACGGCATGTTGTACTATATAGGTACACGCCCGCAGATATTCGACTGGAGTGACTATTTTTCAATCATCTGCCCCCATTGGAACAGGAAGTACAATAGACAATGCTTGAAATATAAACATTCACGAATAGGAATCAAGCCGATAGCCGTGTTTACAACCTCTCGCCAACTGTGCTATAATGACCTCTACCTGAGACCATTATTTAATGAGGCTTATATATATTAACCTCATTAAATAGAACTGGTTATCTGTTCTTATTATATAATAAGAACAGATAACCTGTTCTAAAATGTGAGGCCGTCATCGCGTAATGGGACCGTGTATGTAAACGATTGGTTGTGGGTTGTGTATTCCACTTGGGGAAATTATTATATTTAAAATATATTTTTTCACTTTGATACCCCAGACAAAGATTCAACTTTTGGGTGGAAATTGGAAAACGGAGTGTCTTGACACTAGGTTCTCTTTGACTACCCTGCTATATTCAAATATATCGTGATAGCTGTTGTTCTAAAATGTTATTTACAATATTAATAAATTGTAAATAAATAAATAATTTGGCAATTTCAATTTTCATTCTGCAATAGGTAATCGGCTTGTCACAAAGGATGCTCAATTTTATTGGCAGTAAAAGTAAATTTATTCAGAATTGTACAATAAATAATAACCGATGCAGTACGATGTCAGCAAGCGTTGCATTAGCTATTTAACGTGACGTTTTAGAACCTTGGTAATGAGTACACGTTTATTCATTCAAATCAGTTGTGAATGCGGCTTTGGATAATGGTTTATTTAAAATAAAATATAGCAGCGTTAACTTCCGCCCCTCAATGCGCAATGTCCCAAATTTGGGCAGAAAGTAAAGAATGGTGCTTTGACACTAGGTTATTCCTGACTATACTGCAACGTGGGAACTGTAAATCTATTTTAAAATAATTTGTAAAATTATCATATTAATTTCCTAATATGTCTATCTAAGAGGCTGTTTGAATGAGCAATATGATTGAGAGTATTAGTTAATGACATTGTTCACAAAACCTTACCAACAACTCAATCAATAATATAGATTTTAAAGTCACCGCAGTGTTCAAGTATGGATAAATATATCGAAAAGTCCTTCTTTGCCATCCGAGCTGATAGTAGCTTCCTGTAGGACTGACAATACTAATATTTGAATTGAAAGTTAGAATAGCTTATTTGAATAAAGCATATTTTCATATTTATGTTATTGTATAAGAAATACAAACCCAAAAACCATAAATACTTTACTTGTCTAACCACTATTAAAGTAACAGGGCAGAAAATGTACACTACCATGTACAAATGTACAAAAGCTTTTATTTGTAAACAGGTATATTTATATATATATATATATATATCTACACTTAATTAATAATGAAAAAAATATAAAAAAATAAAAATATTTCAAGTTCTTTTTTATAGAATTAATTAAAATGCTGCCACTATAAGTAAAATAAATTCATCTATCCACAATATAAATATCAATTAGAAAGCTGTGTCTGTGCATTAAATATATTTACGAAAAAATAATTTTGTGGGATGTAAAAATAGTAATAGACTATGAATTATTTTAATATTTTTGTATGCCTGTTTGAAGGCGCCTATCTTCGTAGTTATTGGATGGATACGCCTGGTCAGGACTTAGGGTATAATTGATATATACCTATATACCTGCTAAACTATGCGAAATAAAAACCTGCTAAACTTTAACATAAGTTGTTCAGTGTAATGAGCATTCACTGGCATAAAAAAATAAAAAATCTGGAAGATCTGTTGAAGAATTGAAAGTTATAAGCCTAGTTAAACTATAAGGATTTGTCACCTTAGTAAAAAACTGGTCACGATGCGCATTTCTCGTTAACATTTACGTAGAAGATACGGAATACCTGATGATGCAGAACCATGAAAGTCTAGCTAAACTATTACAAAAAACCAAATGGCTCCATTACAAAAACTGTTCAACGTGATAGGCATTTTCCATTGTCATATAACAATGAAAGATCTGAAAAATCTGACGTAGGACAATAATAGACCAGCGAAGCTATAATAAATAAGTAAAAGCCATCTTAATACAATTTGTTCAGCCACGATGCGTGTGGGTGAACATTTAAAAACAAAGATCAGATGTCAAAGATCAACTGCAACAACACAAAAACCATAAAGGTCTCGCTAAACTATAAGAAACAAGTAAATGCTTGGGCAGTTTTCGTTTTCAAATGGTTATATTTGAATTGTTTTCATTTTTTCTTTTCAATGATGGCCGTTGGGCCTCATAAAAGAGAAAAGTCGGCTCAAACTCGGGTGGAATGCTGAGAACAGAGTTTCATTAGGCCCTTATTGTCCAGAGAGACAAAAGCGTTTAGCTGAAAAAAATTACAATCGTCTGATGTGGAAGACTTAGGAGACGAAAAAAATTACCACTATAAATAAATTCATTATAATTTTGGGTCAGTTCAGATCAGTTCAACACCAACATGTAGCCAATGGAAGTAATCCATACTAATAAAGATAGTGGAGTGTCATGACACTAGGTTCTCGTTGTCTACCTTTGGTGGCTTTGTGAGATAGAACAAAAAACAAAACTGAGTGTATGAGTGTATGTTATAGTATGTTTGTAGTAGTAACAGTTTATTGCAGAATAATACTTCAAAAATATGTGAAATAATTTAATTTTTGCATACGAATTGAACAAGTCCAATATAATTTGTTATTTGCTTTTAAAGTTAAGCTTTTAATACTAAAATCAATATAATTTTATTTGCATTACTAATTTAGTCAATATTAGTGGTTTTGAATCACGAAGTAAATGAATATTTTTAACATTTTTTTAAAGTGTTATTCGCACACTTTAGAAATTGAAAAAGACATATTTAGAAAACGTATAATTATTCTCTTGAATGCATAACTTAGCGGTCAGAGCGCTTGAACGGTTTTCAAGAGGCGCGGGTTGAAATCCCGCTGCGTTCAAATTTTTATACGTCTTTTTTAAATGAATATTTATTATAACACGTACACGTTCATACGTATGCGCACTTTTAACTCCTTTTTTAAATTTTATTTAATCACTTAATTATTTATAGTTCTATAGACTTTTCAGTTTAACAACACCTGTATTTATCTATCTATAAATGTAAGTAAGTCTTGCAACGATATTTCGACCCATTTCTTGTCCATCCGATTGGCTTGCTTCAAAATTTGGACACGTATCCGAATCTGATTACAATATCATATCTCTATATCTTTCTACCATGAACCTGTCGTCCTTGTTAGTGCAATCACACAGCAATGGCAGCTTCACGCTATTCCCCGCATAGCAGTCGTAGTCAGAGAGAGCCTAGTGTCTAGACACTCCGTTCTTAACTTTCCGTCTGTCATCGAAACATTGCGTGTTGAGTAGCGGAACTCAGCGCCAAAATTTGTCTTACTAGAGCAGAGAAATTAATGTAATTTAAAAACAATCACTCCCTCGAGTAGGGATCGAACCCACAACACGCGATTGGTTTTGGGTTCGCTTCCCATGCAGGGTTGTTAATGATGTTATTGAAATTATTTTCATTTCCCCGTTTTGACATTGACAAAGTGCAGCGTTGAGTTTAGCCACTCAACTCACAATGTCTCGATTTCTTGGAAAAAGCAGGGATTCTTTCTGGATTCTCTCTGACTATCCTGCTATGCGGAAAAAAGCCTGAAGATGGTAAAAAATATATGAATATCTTAACATTTTAATAAAAATATATCAATACCGAAACACTTTAAGAATGCATGGCTTAGTGGTCATAGCCTGGGACGGTTTCCAAAGGGCGCGGATTCAAATTTCGCTACGTTCAAATATTTATACGTTTTCTAAAAAAAATATTATTCTTGTTAAATAAATTAAAAAAAATATAAATTCAGACTGGATGTTTATAGTACTCTACCCTATAGTTGGGCAATGTTAATAAATAGACCGGTTGTTTTATCGATACATATCATTACACGGTTATTAGTTTAGGGCAATTGCTTAGAAGTTGCGTTGGAATTGACAAATCTATCGATATAATCAATATTGAGTTGCAATTAGCTCACTTGGAATTTTACTAAATGTATGCTGTTTTCGTTTTCGAAGTACGAATATTGCTTATTGACTTTAATTTGAGTTTTTTAGTAAAGGTTTATAAAAGCCCTAAAAATTGATTTATGGATCGATTTAACCAGTGTGCTTATGTAGAAATATTTTTAAGCGTAACTTTAAATTAATAGCTTTCTAGTTTTTATTAAATAAATTTACCTAATTATTTTTATTATTGCGGTTTGTTTAAAGTAAAATCCAAATAATAAAACGTATAGACTTAAAACTTATTTTTGTTGTCAGCAAATCAGTAGGCATATTTTTTGCAAATTACCGCAACCTAAAGGTTATTTCTAAGCATATTTGTGCGGCAAAAGTCAATGTTATCTGTAAAATATTAATTTAAATAATACTTTTGAAAAATATAAAAAAACTATAATAATTTAATAAATTTAATAAACTGTCTACCAAAATTATTATAAAACAAGTTCTCTACATTAAGTAAGTGAAACGAAAGACGGAAGGACAATAATTAGAGTTTGATCTTATTTTTCTTCACAAAATCTCGAAGACCTTCAATCTTGGTAATATTCATAGCCGTAATGAGGTTATATAAGCTATCCTTGACCCGTGCGATTGTTTAGAACAAACATAAATGCGGATATTCAAAAAGACTAGAGTAAATAACTATAAAGCCTTCGGTTAGATCATAAAAGTACTATTGAAATATCAATAACTTATCAAACTTATTCTTCGAGGCTATTGTGGCGCAATGGGACAACGTCTGACTGTAAACGCGATTGGTTGTGGATTAGATTCCTATTCGGGGGAAAGATTATTTTTTAAATTATTTTTGCTTCTCCGCTCTGTTAAGACGGAGTGGACCGTTGAGTTTCGCTTGATTTCTTGTTTCGATTCAACATTCAACAACAGAGTGAGTGAGTTCTGTGGGCTTAGAAAACTACATTTAAAAATTACTTTGACACAGATTCTAATTTCGATATTTCATTACGATTTGTCTATTGTTTGCAATTACAAAGTTACCCTTTTTTATTTCAGTCTTACATCTAAAAGTAGAAGTAGTAGAGTCGAGTAGTCTTGTATATTTTTAGCATTGCCGCCCACGACTCCGTGTTACACCTTGTAGCTCACAAGGGTGTTGTCGGCTTTTAAGGTGGAAATAAACGCGTCTTTAAAGGTCGTTTCGACTTGAAAACACTGTCGCTGGAAGTAGGCAGAAAGAACCTAGTGCTAAAAGTCCACTTCACCTCACTCATCTCTTATCCACTTCATCCCACACTATATCTTTAAAATATAATCAAACGTCACATGATATTACAAATAAAATATATAAAAACACCAGCTTCACACTATTTCCCCCATAGCAGTCAGAAAGAACCTAGTGTCAAGACACTCTGTTCTCTGCTTTCCATATTAACTATAATATATTAGTATTGCATATTAACTACATGAAATCGGTTTTCCGAAGTAATTTCGAGGCAACCCCATTTAGTGCCCACTTATACTCCCCAAGGGAACTACATGTCAAATATCAGCTTTCTACGCCTAGTAGTTTCGTGGGTGCGTTGTCTGTCAGTCACTCAGTGAGTAACAGTGAATTATATTCATAATATATAGTTCGAATTATTGAGGCTATCTTTTTGCAAGATACAATTTACGAATAACTAATTTTTAAATTACAACGGAGTTCCATGATTCTATGTTATCTCTGACTACCTGAGTGAGACTGAGTTATGCAGGTAAATGTATGAAACTAAAATACAAAAAAGCTTTTAAATTTAAAGTTATTAAAGCTGTATTATACCTAGTTTATAACGTGTACCTTAGCACTTTTTCAAATACTTGATAACACATAATTCTAAAAATCTCAATTAATCTTTATTAGAAAAGATTACATTTCTTGTACAGTTTCTGAATAACATCAACTAGTTAAAAAAAAAATTGCTTTGATTCAGCTAATATATTCTTTTTATTCTTTTGAAATTACAATAATTTAAATATAATCACTTTCCCCCCATCCCCAGTGGGGATAAAATTCATAACCATCGCGGGTACAACCGGACGCTGTCACGCTGTTTATTATAAGAATATAAAATACAATTAAAAATGTGTTAATTTATGAAATATATTAACTCACGTAACTTAGTAGCTAACCCGCTTGTAACCAAACACGCTAACACAAAACACGCAAACACACGCATTTTTAAACAATTTAATAAAAAAAATTATATTAAATTAATTTATTATATTAACTAGTAACGTGTACGAGGTTGATACAGCGACTGCGCCTCCACAAGCTAGCCGCCATGTTATATACTAAGATACATGTTTATTCTTTAAAAAACCTTAATAGGCAGCCGTAATTTTTCATACGAAGTCAATCAGTCAGTATTTTTTGTGACATTACCAAAAAAAATCTATGACAATTCTTCTTATTGTTTTTTTTGATAAGTTATGTATTGTTCTATAGGGGTATTTTTTTATTTTTAACGATTTAAGTAGTAGACGCAAGTTGAACTTCTGTATAACGATTAATTCAAATAAACACAAACATACTGTATAAAATTAATAAAGATAATATACATTATATTATTATAATCCTTTATTTTAGATTACCCTTATTTTAGATTACCCTTATTTAAGATTACTAATAATATTTTATTTTAGCTTCATTCTTTTTCCGCATAATAGGGTAGGCAGAAAGAGCCTATTGTATTGACATGATATTGCGCTCTCTAGTTTCCAGTCGAATTCTAGACATTTTTTCGCTGTGGCAGGCCGAAGCGCGGCGTTGAGCTTCACCTTTAAGAACGCAATATTTCGAAACCAGACGAAAAGCGAACTTTTTTAAAATTTAACTATATCAAAGAATTTCGTTCATCCCAAAGACATTATAAAAATGCAATGATATATAGAAAGATCAATGAATAAAACATAAAAACAATTATATCACGAGGCACGTGTGTGATTTGGGAGTGTACTTATGGTTGAGGTCACGGACCTGACAGTTCTCATTTCATGCTATAAAGCTTGTTCTGAGACGATGATTTTATGATGACTTTTAAACTAAAACGTAAATTTAATTTCCTTAGTGTGTAATTATTTACACTTTCAAATGTGTTAAAAATACAACGTAAGTTACAAGTTGTGTGTGATATTTTTTTAAAGAAAACAGCATTTGTTAGTAGATTAATTAAACGCGATTACTACTAATTGCTTACATTCTACTAATATTTGTTACTTATTTATTTGAGTAACTAGATGAGCCCGGCGGTTTTATGAATCCATCCTTATGAATGTGGCTATAATATTCAAGATTTTTTTCAAATCTGTAGATTCTTTAGATTAGCACGTTCAAATGCACAAACAAACTCTTCTGCTCTGTAATATAAGTATAGATTTAGGAATTTTCTAAGACTCAGATAAATATATAGATAAATATATAGTTCGATACACTATATCTTTTATATCGAAGAGATGAATAAAACCGAATGACATCGATATGTAACAGCTAACTGTAAGCTGTAAATATCCAAAGAGCTAACTTTAATCGTGTAATAAAATATTATAGCTATCGTGTCGCAGTTTGACAGCGTCTGACTGCGTAGGCGACAGATTTTACATAGGTTCGATCCCCATTCGGGAGAATGATTATATTTCAATTACTAAATTTTTTCAATGCAACCTGTAACATTAATCTACGCACATAGTGGACTTACACAAATTGTGGTTTTAACCTATTCATAGAAATACTATATACTGACTTATTGGTATCAAATAACAAAAAATAAACTCTAATAGACTAATGGAAACTTCCAGAACATAATGTTTGGTAGACATGTTACATGACGTGAATATGTCCACATACTAATTAATATAGGTACTAGTAACACGCATTGATTTTACTTGATTAAGTATTTTAACATTTTTAAGGAGTTCTTTGCACACATAACATTTCTTGAAAACATAAAGAAATAGATTGTTCGCAGAAATAGCCTTAGGGTAGCAGAAATTTGTATAAATATTTCTACAGAGTTGCTAACTAAGTACATCTTAGTACAAGCGTATAAGAATTTAGTCAGATGCAGAACACATGGCTTAGCGGTTAGAGCGTTTGGACCATTTACCCAGAGGTGCGTTCTAAAAATGTTTTTCACTCAAGTTCTTTTTAAAACGAATATATCATCTCATTTTAACAACTGTACAGAAAATTATTTTAGTTTTTGTAGCTTATAAAGATCCTTTTATTTATATTTTATATAAACTTGTTCATATAGATAATCAGATATTAACCAATTACAATTGCCTTTTAAATATAAAATATTGGATTAAATCTTTATCAAAATTTCAAGCGACACCTAGTTGTACAGTTATTTAAAATAATTTGACATTACATGCTAGTCAATTATACTTTATTAATTGATTTAGCGTTTGTAGTCAAAAAAACGATAAATTCTTGTTTCGGATAAAGACTTTCGAATTTCATATTAGATATATTTTTTTATTAACAGTCTTTATTTTAACGTTTTTAAATGTATTGAAAAACGTTAACAAAAAGTTAAGTAATATGCATAACTAGTAAATAAGCTAATTTGTTTCAAATTTAGTTTCTTGTTAATTTTTTTCTTGTACGAGCTTATAATGAGCAATCAAAGTGTCAAAATAATTGGATATCCTAAAAAGTAATTGGACTTGACTACTTGTCAAAACAGCTGAAGCGTTGATTTATACATAGAATATTTTTTACATCATTTTTCTTTATATACGAGCTACGCAAAAAGTTGCTAGTTATGCGTTTGGACACATCTGAGAACTAAAATCTCCTTACTTATAATGTTCGCAACAATAAAAAAAGTTTGAACTAGCGTATAATAATTTCGACGTCGCTAGACAAGAATGTATAATTTAATTGGCTTGGACGGTGCTTGGACAGGTTTTAAGAGGCGACATTCAGATTTTTTTTGGACACATCTCTGACACATCGCCGAGGATGTGACACCATGAAGTAATTCAGGGAAAATTAGAAGGCAGCAGGATACGGGGCAGAGCAAAGCGATGGACCGATCAGGTAAGGCCATTAATGGCCTTATTTACGAATGTCAGGAAGGAACGCCAGGAAGGCAGCCATGAGGAATGACTTTGGCCGCACCCAACCCTTAACTGACGAACAGGACACCTCTATCAAGATCTACATAGATAACATATCTCTCCGAGTGTAACTACGATGAGAAGAGGATCAAAATATCTTATGCAATTATTTTCGTTAATGAAATTTACACCAACAAAAAATCTATGTTCATCACCGTTATTAATTTATTATAATATCTACACACGTAAATTTAATATCTATTGCATTTAGCGTATTATCATTTAAACTAGATCGTGCTTGTGTTTTTAGCGTTATTTCCGTCTTCAGTGTTCATATTATCCACAGAATATTTAAAACTATTAGTTTTTTATGCTTTTATGTTTTTAAATTGAAACATTGTTTTTTTCAGCTTCTCGCTTTTTCCCGCATAGCAGGGTAGGCAGGGTGAACCTAGTTTCAAGATACTCTACTCTCCACTCTCCGACGACGACGACAAAATTGAAACGAGCTTTGTATAAGGTGCCAGAGCAGAGAAATAAAAATATTGTAAAAATATCATTCCCCGAGTGAAAATCAAACCTTCAACTAATCGCGATAGTCAGACACTATCCCACTGCGCCATGATAAGCTCTTACAAAAGCATAGTTTTTTTTATACAATGAATTTATAATTAATTAACAATTAGTAGAAATAGCAAACGTACATACATGCTCTGTTATCGTTGAAGTCTTTTTTGACATATATATTATCTCCTGTATTTGATGGTGAGCAAAGACACACCATTCTCCACATTCCGCTCATTTTTTATTTTATTATTGTTTTGTGGCGGCAACTAACACAATGCTTTATTAATAATTATATATTACTAAGCTACTTTACTATTTTTTCTCCCCTCTAGTCCAGTGGTGACTTCCGTCAATTAGGTCGTAATGTCTCGATTTTTGGCTGAAGGGGGAGAACGGATTGTCATAACACTAGATTATCTATGACTTCCCTAATATGAGGGAAATGCCTGGAGCTGTAAAAAATGTAGACTAATTAATAAAATAATAATACCAAAATATTTTAAATCTTTTTAGATGTTAAAAAAAAGTTAATTTATTTAACTATTCAGAGCGTTCTAATAACCTTGATATATATGTAAGACATTTTATACCACAATAATATAATATTTTTTTAAATAAACATTATATTATTGTGTGTAAGACATGTTACGTAATAAAGTAATGTTTAATAATAAATAAAGTAGATAATCAATTATTGATTAATGTTCGTTTTTTTTTTATATATCTTATATAATTTTATACGTGTTAAATGTCGTGACGTAAATGGACTGCGGATCAATCGAGGACGAATTGATGATTCCCATTCGCGTGAATGATTTTCATTGCCTCACTCTGGTAAAATAAGCTCAATTCTATTGAAAATCGAACACTTATCAAGTCTTGTAGTTGATTGAAGTATAAATTAATTGAAGTATAATAAATAAATTAAAGTATTAATAATGACTATAATCTATATCCATGTCTATACATATAATAAAAATGTAACTGATAGCTATATGTGCAAAAAAAATATTATTGGAGGCATTTATCAATACAATAGAACTCAAAACAATTATTTTATATTTTCTTTTCTTTTTGTCTGTGCGTTTGTGCACGCTAATCTCAAAAACGGATTAACCGATTTGAATGCCTATTGTATTGTGGTGAGCTACCTTTAATATTTAATAATTATTTCATTTTAATTGGTTCATAAATAAAAAGTTACAAACATTTAAATTATAAATTTAGGCAAAGTTTGTGATTTAAGCGAAAACGCGGGCCGCCTAAAAAACAAAACATAGTTGTGTAGTTGACGCAGACGAAGCTGCGAGCGGGTCGCTAGTGTTAAATTATAAATCTCAATATAATCCAGTTGTTTATATTGGCCAAAATGAGTTTTATTTCCTAATATATAATTGTCTATCTCACTTATTCTGTTGTAATTTGCGTATTTATGCCATTACGACGAATCATTATAAAAACTAGTTTATTTTTCTATACAAAAATCATTTAGCCTATATCCATTTAATGCCAGAAATAAAAATAAATCAACTAAAGCTGCCCAGCATACTGAACAATTTTTGCTAATACGGCATTTACTTATTTTTTATAGTTTACTGGTCCATTATGTATTTTTAGCAGACTTTCCTGATACTTTATTGTTAATGGATGCTAAAACGCGGCTTTGAGTGCCACTACTCATATGACAATATCTTGATGTCAGACGGAAGATGGAAAATGGAGAGACACTAGGTTCTAACTACCCTGTAATGCAAAAAAAATTGTTAAGCTGAAAGAAAAAGTTATTGGAAAATGTCCATCATGTTGAACAATTTTCAATTCTTATAGTTTAGCTAGACTCTTCATCAGATGTTCCAGCTCTTTAATTTTTATATATTAATTGCTTCTGTTATAGATATAAAAAAATGTATAGATATGTATCTAGAATACACGACGTTTTTGGTACTTATGGAATAAAATAAAATGATAATATTTATGTAATTGTGTATAAAGCTATTACATGGATAAATAAAAAAAAAAATTATTGAAATTTTATACTTTATTTCGTTTTTCGTATTGATTGAGGAGAATTATAATTATGAGTTAGTTATATAAATTGGCAGGTTTTTACAAAAAACCCAAATTATTATATATAGCGATCCGCTCGCGACTTCGTCCGCGTGAACTATAGCTGCCTCGTATTTTCAGCGACCTTTTCGTAAAATAATGAAATTCCTGGAAAAACTAAAAAAAATGGGAGAAATAGTATAATATAATTTCATCTCAATCGGTCCAGTGGTTTGGCCGTGATGAGACAGACAGACAGACAGAGCTACCTTTGTAATATTGGTATAGATTGCTTTAGAGTTTATAATAATGAAAATTACTATAGGTATCTCTTACTAGTAAATATACAATAAGACCTTACTTGAAAGTATTGTGCTGCAATCAATATTTTGAATCCCCTCGTACCTACATTGCGCCGTGCCGGAGCGTATGACTACTGTGCGCGTAATTAATTATATTACCGCTCGAATATTTTTATTTTGCGATATCTTCTAAGTTATTTGGTTATACTATTTGGAGTTAAGGGCACAAATATTCCTTTCTAAATTTCCATTTCAACAAACACATTTATTTAGATATATATTAATACCATATGGGTTAAATAAGCTTCGCAAACAACTTTTCTTTTTAATCTAAAAATTAAGTAGTAAATAGCTCACAGTAACTCCTACTCTAAGCTATCCGTCGGAAATAGGCATGTGCTATTGATGACTTTTATAGATATTGATATGTTCTTTAATATTTGAATACATTGGTTTTATTTTAAGCTTTTTATATATACACACACTTAGGTGTTCCTACTGCTTTTAAATTTTTATACTTCTTCTAAAAATAAGTTTTTCAATGCAATGTTTTGTTCTATCATTAATACTTTTCGCAATGCATGTGATGAAAAAAATTTTATGACAATTAATTTGCACCTTAGGTTACATTATTAAAATTTTCGTAATTATTACTGGAAATAAAAGTAGCCTATTTTATTAAATTAAAATTTAGCTTTTCAACGGCGACATAAATTTTCAAAATCGGTCCTTTATTTTATGAGTTAAATCCAAGCGAACAAACAAACAAACAAATCTTTCCTCTCTATAATGTTAGTAAAGACAAAAGATCTTTATAATATAAAAATAGTAACATCAAATATAACGTGCAATTAAAGATATTTTTAGTTTTCAATATTATTATTTAAAAAAGTCTTGGTCGTAAAAACTTGGTACTCGAACCTTCACTAAAAATATAACGTGCAATTAAAGATATTTTTAGTTTTCAATATTATTATTTAAAAAAGTCTTGGTCGTAAAAACTTGGTACTCGAACCTTCACTCAAAATATAACGTGCAATTAAAGATATTTTTAGTTTTCAATATTATTATTTAAAAAAGTCTTGGTCGTAAAAACTTGGTACTCGAACCTTCACTCATCATTTTATTTTTATACTTATATATAAATTTTAAAAATATATAAGGTCTTGGCTCTCCTTTAAAACTCTTAATATTAAATTTTGCTTTCATTTACACTTATTAACTTATTAAAAATACTTACACAAAAAAACTTTTTTCTACTATTGTCAGTTCCGGTTAGTTGTTTATGGCGCTACGAACGTGCCAGTAGAGCACAAGTCACTTCGCCAATGTCAAGTTGAATGTAGAACACACGAAAGAGATTAACCGGTAATTGCCACCATGCGCGGGAAGTTTTTTAAAATAAGAATTATTATAATGCGACTTTTAGTAACGTTTTCATACAACAATTTACATTAAGGAATATAATTTCTCAACAAAGTTTATTTAAAACATAATTATTGTAATATTACTTATTTTAATAAAAGGTGTCGGAGTTATTGATTTTTACTCTTATAAAAAACGTTAGGGGAATACGTCACGTTGCAAATCATAAAAATATTTAAAAAGTACCTACAAACATACCCTTTTTTGCTCAAATTAGTTTTTGCTGTTAATTATAAGATATAAGCGATGAAATACTTATATTATGTATCAATATATCTACAATATATCTCAGTACTTAAAAAAATCACTCGTGGCGGTACTGTAAAAGCAAACTACTTACAAACAAAACAGAATCAAAAAGAAAACGCTAAAATTTATAATATTTTCGTTATCGTCCTACCAAGAACATCAGGTTTAAAAATATTGCATTGTTGTTAGATTCGGACAAGCGTGACAATTTTGATGCAAATCCAACTGCAAAAAGTGTGCCAAAATAACGTTGCAAGATTTTATAAAGGGCATAGCTTCGACTTCCGACTTTTTATATTAACATAATATTTCATAGTTAATTCCCTTTCCAACATGGAATCCAATATGTGTTAATATTTAAAATAACGAAAAAGAACATTTAAAAAAAAGAGTCAATGTTCGAAATCAATTGTTCATTTTCATGTAAAAAATTTTTTTAAATATAATATGTTATCGTAAATGTCATATTGTCACTTGACGAGTCTCGTGCGTCATACAACATCATCGCACTCCATTTTCCTTATGTTTTAGAGACGGCGTTTGTGGTAAAAACGATGTACTAATATTATAATATTTTATTTCGCCTCTCTCGTACCTAAGACCAAAGCACTGCATAGCATTCGGTCAATAAACACGCAATGTTTCGAATTCGGTCGGAAAGTGGAGAACGGAGTGTCTTTACTCTAGCTTCTCTTCGACTGCTCTGCTATGCGGGTAGAGACGAGAAGCTAATGAAAAAACGACATACATAAATTATACCAATTACAACTACGTGGCGCAGAGGGTCGACGTGATAGTAAGCAACCAGTAGGTTGTAAGCGAGTGTATATTTGTTGCAAATGAGACTTTTACTATTATTGTTTCTTTCTATTGGGCAGAAGTTATTTACAATCCACCGTCGATATATGTATTATGTATATATCTGTCAGGTGAATTTATTATAAAAGGAGTATATTTCAACACTTAGTAAAGAAAATTGTTATACAAACATCATTATATGCATTTTTTTTATAATTTATGTCGGTCTATTCTCTATGTCATCCGAGCCATTTTGGTTTATAACATCACTTCTACATATCGACTTACTAGCACACTTTATAGTGAACTTTAGTTAAGAGCGGAGTGTCGAAACACTAGGTTCTTTGTGATTAAAAACATGAACCTAAATACTTTATATATAATACTGAATTATTTATACCCATATTCATACTCAGATGTAATTGCTTTATACAAAAGCATAAAGCATTAAAAATAATCAAATTTAATAAGACACTTAAATATTTAGACAACTTTGATAAAAACTGCAAACTTCATTTACTTAAATTTTTTCCCTTTTCAACTAAGTAAAATATTGTACCTATTGGCAACATGTTTTCTCATTTAAACTTATATTATAAAAAAAATATATTGTATTTAATATAACCTAAGCTAATAACATTATAAAGAGGAAAGATATATTAGTTTTTTGCTATTAACTCAATAACTAGTCAACTGATTTAAAAAAATCACTTATAAAGCTCCATCTTTACCGAGTAACATAGCATATTAAAATTAAAAAAAAATACATTCTAAGTTGGAAAAATGTAACCCAAAGTAGAAATATGTACTCATTATTCTGCGTGCAGTGTGAAAACTATTGACTATATATAAAATTATTATTAGTCAATGCATTTATTAATTATCAACACTATGCTCAACAGAAGTCAGATCAAAGCGCAGTGCTGTCATAAAAAGTCAATTGAGGTACTTAACTAACCTTAAGTATAAAACGTGATTAAAATAAGTCAACAATAGAGTCTGGGTACTCTGTTCTCTGTTTTCACTCCGTTCTCTACGACATCAAGACATTGTATGTCAAATGGCAAAACTCACGGCTGCGCTTTTGCCTTACCAGACCGGAATCTGAATGAAAATAATTTATACGTAGTGATTCTTCCTAGTGGAAATCGAATACTCAACCAATCGCGTTTACAGTCAGACACTGTCTCATTGCGCCATGGTGGCCTCTACATACATAATAGCAACATTTATTATGAATGCAATATTCCTTATGAATGCAACGTTCATTACAAAGTTTGTGCATTTAACAACATGGCTTTTGTTCCTTTGCCGTCAACATGTAGTAACTTAGTGGATCTCACTGAAAACTTAATAGAGGCTCTGGATTCCCATAAGCAGGTAAATGTTGAGTATATAGATTTTACTAAAATGTTTGATTTTCTGCCTAATGAATTTGTTAATGAATGCCTATAATATTGTTAAAAAAAATCCGCTTGTAGTGTTCTAGGAATGTTTTTGTAAAGGATTTAGTCGTACCTGGGAAATCTGTTGTAATGGTCAACGGTATTCATTCTAAGTCACGGAAAATAACTTCAGGTGTACCACAGGGTTCTCATATCAGTCCAATCTTGTTCACTATATTTGTCAATGATATACCTACTGCGATAAAACTTTCATTTTCATAGGCATGCAGATAACCTTAAAATAAGTAACATTATAGATACAATACAAGACTCATTGATGCTTCAAAATGATCTCGATGATCTTGTCAAATGGTGCTTGTACAACAAAATGGATCTTAACTTAAAAAAACGTTTCTTCCCAAGTTGATGATCGAAAAAGAAATCTCATTACAATTCAAGTTTAGTATTGTTCAGAGTAACATCAAAGAAAAAGAGCAAATCCGTGACTTAGGTGCACTGTTTCTTTTTTTTGTGACGCTGGGAAATGCCTTTGCGCAGACCGCCGGTGTGCAGACCCTTCCGGGAACGGACGATACTGTGATACTTCCCACTAAAACCCAGCAAATACCTTCTCCACCCCGGCGAGACGTTTGAGGAACGCTCGCGCATACTACTACAACGCCTTGGTGGACGGCCCACATATTGCGGGCCACTGTCGCCTTTAGGGTGCTCCGGGGTTCCTGCCACAACACCCACAGTCTATGACTTGCAGGAGAATCACCATGACCCTCCTGCAGTGGCTCCTCTAGGGTAGAGGGAGTTGGAGATGCGCGTATCGTCTTCTCCTCCCTCCTGGCCTTCGGTGTAGGACCCAAGCGGGACATTTGGCCAAAGTGTGATGCGCCGAATCGACGGGCGCATTACACTCATGGCACGCCGGCGACATCTCCCGACGTGCAATCTGGTGCAGGGATTTGCCGAAGCAGCCATGCCCCGTCAGCACCTGCACCAGTCTGAACATCAAGACCCTGAGTCTGAGTGGGTATACCTACTAGATATTAACGCTGATTTGACAAAGAAATTTCGACTCTTGTTTAATAATAAACTCCGTTCATCTTAAGAATATATTTATTATATAAAGAGATTGACTTTTATTTTAACTGTTTATTTTGCTGAAGCTCGCACTTATCATTATTTATTATTTATTACTTATTATTATTTATTACATTATTTATTACTTATTATTATGTTTTTTTCTTGCATGCTTGCATTTTTTTTTATGTATGTACCGTATAAACAAATGTAGGTGGATCAAAGATAATAAATAAATAAAATGCGAACCGGTGACCGTACGTTGTTACGCATTTCCTGTTGGAAATGCGTCACCAACCACGTTGACGTTCTGGTGCCTAGAAATTATATTGGCATTCACATGACTTCGCCTAATGTCACGGTCGGTTTTCTCATAAAACATAGGTTGACGTCATGATGAATCGTCTTAGGCAGTTTCGGGTCGCAATCACGTTGTATAATAATATTATGAATATAATAAGCCTATATAATATGTAGCTTATGACACAGTGGGGGATATGATTAGTTAATTCAAACCTGCACAAGCCCGCCGCTGGCGTTCCCATAGCCTAGGCTAGTGGCGGTCGTGAAAGAGCACCGTGGGTATACGGATGGCCTACATCTGTCTGTCCGGGGTCCCACATAATCACGGCCCATGCCCCAATCGGCTGGTATGCGTAATGGATGTCCTCACGTTAAAAAAAAGGGTGTTAATTCGAATCTTAAAGAATTGCTAGGATAATTTAAGCTGGCGTATTTGAAATATTGATACTTATTATATAAAAAATGACCTTTATGTATACCATCGTGACACAGTGGGATATCCCTAGTAGGAGTAATTATATTAAAATTATTTTCATTTCACTGTACTGTGTAACGAAGCTTTATATTAATTGTCGTAACTCAACACGCAATGTTTCGTGTTCAGGTGAATGAGGAAGGAGTGTTTTAACACTAGGTTCGCTCTATAATTTGTACCTGTATCTGTCTGTAAGGTCTCGAAGGCTCTTCTCAAACCGCCTGGCTCGCCTCTTGTGCCGGTGGCGTCTCCTTTAAGACGACATTTTTATATTATCTGACTGTTGCGAATGTGCTTGTAATAACAACCTTTAAAATAATAGAAATGTTTTGATTATGAATATTTTATATTAATAGTACCTATAATGTATGAACCTCTTAAATCAAAAGTATGAATAAAGCAGGCAATATACTATTCAATAACGAATCAAGAATTAATAAATATTACGTATACTTTCCTCGTTTTTGTATAATTTACAAAATATAAAATGCAATACAAATTCCATAATTTTTCCTCCATTGGACGGTTATAAGGAGGATAAAAGCGATTACGATTCCGTCAGCAATTTTTACTAACTGTTATGGTTAGCAATAAGGAATAAAAGAGTAAAAATGCAGAAGAGATTGCCACCACATAGTCAGTTAACAAGATAGGTTTTAATAAATATACCGTAAGTATATAATTATATATATATAATTTTATGGATTTTTGATAATAAATTACTTTAATGGCACAAAAGATTTGCCTTTCCTGGACGTATCATATAATACTTTAAATAAGTTGTAATTTAAAAGCAAGATAATTTGCCTTCAGGCTATTTTGTTAGTTTGTATTTTTGTTGGTTCAATGACACCGGCAACTCTAAGCACGCTACGTGTCAAGTGTCACGTAAGCAATATGTATTTAAATATTTTAACATTTTAAATGTGTTCATATTCTAAGTCTGAAGCGTGAGTTTGAATTCTGTTGGGTTAAAATTTTTATACTTTCGCTAAAAAATGTATTTAAATGTCAAAAAATATTATATTTGTATTCCCCAAAAGAAAATGCATAAAACACTAAATTGAAAGCCAAAATCCGTAAGAGGTAAAAATTACAGACAGACTACGTGTTTTTTTTAATGCTAAAGCAAAATGCCAAAATAATTAGAACGAATTAATAAACGTGACATTAATTATAAATATTAAAACCATACAATAGCGTGAATATTTAAAAGTTAACGATCGCTTAACCGCATACTGAAAGTTCAACTTCTAACAAGGACTGATCTACGAATTTGAATATATAAAAAAATGTCGTATCTTTACTTTTTTTTCTTTTTTGCATAGCAGAATAGGCGAATAGACAGAAAGAACTTAGTGCCAAGACACCGTGCAGAACTTAATGCCGCGCTTTGTCATGTCACCGGAGCAGAGAATTGAAAATAATTTTAATATAATCATTCCCCTGAATGGGAATCGAACACACAACCATCGCGTATACAGTCAGACACTGTTACAGTGCGCCATGTGGACTGTGGGAGCAACCTTTTTGGCATTTAAGGAAGCAATTTCTTGCTGAGAGGAGGAGGAAGAATCTTATCAAATCTTAAGGTCTAGCGTGCGTGAGAAGATGTATGGCCAGAGGGTATCTGGTTACTAGTAACTAGTTACATTAAGTGTCCCAAAGTCGAAGCCCTCTACGACGGAGGGAGCTAAAATTTTTAGACCACAGCCGAGCAAACATGGGCGGCTAGGTACGCCGCATAGTTTCAATGCTGAAGATACTGACAGTGAGACATTCGTCAATATCGTTAGATATGGGCTCATAACCCTTTTCCAATTTCTATAGATGATGAGAGAGCATTGATGTAAGTTTTTGATCGATGTAAGATGGTAAGGCCTAAAATTTATTTTTATATTTCACGTATATACTTACTCCGCCTGTGGGCAGTCTGGGAGTGTCATATTAAATTTAGAGAGAAGTACACCAGAAGTACCTGACGGCATCTCCATCGTCTGTTATGCAGATGATACTTTAGTTCTGGCTGCTGGAGATAGTTTTAAAGAGGCTAAAAATCTCGTAGAACTGGAAGTTCAAATAGTTGTTAAAAAGATCTGATTTAGCTTACAGGCTTACAAAACCAAAAAACTGATGAAAGCCAAATTACTGGCTGACATGTTTATTTGCGTTAGTGTATCCCGACTTCAAGTTGGTACATGAAATATCTGGGACTCATATTAGATAGCTGCTGGAGCTTCAGCATTTTGATCGTCTGTTCTCACGGGTGGACAAAGTTGTAGGTGCATTGCACATATAGTTACCTATAATTGGGGGAAAGTTCGTTGTCTATATACGAGTGTAGTATCCATGACAATCCATGGTCATTTCTGGGGCCCGGTATGGTCACACAGGCTGTCGAGCATAATGCTCTGCAGAACTAAGACCGCAACGAAGACTGGCGATCAGAATTGTAAAAGGACATCGTTCGAGGCAGTTAATTTACTAGCGTGATTTGCACCCTTAGATATTTTGGAGGATATGGATGCGAGGGTATTTGAGCAGATGCACGCCCGTCGTGAGCGAAAAGTGGTCTTTGCTACATGTTGTTGAGGCTATGCTACTATCTTTTGAAGCCTGGGTGAGAAGCAAAAGGTGAATTTCTATTCACCTTTTTTGAATACGACTAAATACAAACGTGAGACAACACCAATCATTCATCATACGATACAGCTCAACACACCCTTCAAATGTATTCTGCATGTACCTTAACCTTAGTAATAGGATTAGGCTTTCTTTGCCAGAACATCCACAACGACGTTAAGGAAGCGCCGTATGTCACCACATAATCTCAGCCTCAACTACCGGGGCTACTAAATTACTATACTATACTATTAACATAAACCATCTATTAGAGGTACAAGCTGGATAGGGGCACTCGCTTATCTGTAGAACTGATGAATTCCAGCTGAGTAGTTGGCGGGCTCATTTTAAACCTGTAGGGAGTATGGGGATACATCACAAGCACAGCGGATGCGGTTCATCCGATGTCCCGTAGTCATTGTGCCGTATTAAGTTTAAAAAATCGATAGGGGTTTTAGTGGATAAGAATCCCACAAAAAAAATGATATGTGTTTTTTTAGTTATTTGATGATATAAGAAAGGCTACTTCGTTTTATCTTTGTGTGAATCTACAAACAAGTTTATAATAAATCGATAACTTCATAATACATTAAAAAGCTATTAATACTAACGATGTTCTGTATAATTTGCAAATTTTGTTATGAATATTAAAATACAGACCATTTTAAACAAGTTTTTAGATAAACAAGTCCAAGCGCTTTACCTAGCTTATTTTTTTATATTATATGATAAAAGAAGATGAAGTGAAGATGTTAGGTGACTTCTTGGTGCCTGAATTGCAAAACTTTTGAGGCTATAACCAAAAAACATGCTTTCTGCAGTATATATCTGCCACGAGTTAGTGAAATTTTCTCAGACAAAGAGGTGATATAAATTTTCCTCCACGCAGTCCAGATTTATCCCTTATGGACTTTCTCCTTTTGGTAGTCCCAATTTAAAGTTTCATCACTGAGTCCACCTGCCGAGCCTGCATAAGTAATTTTACTGTTCTAATAACTCATGCCGCGAACGCGAAGATCGACATTTGAACTCATATACATATTATTTTTAATAAATAAATATCCAAATTGTGTACTTTAATAATTAATAAAAATAATTTTCTATACACGGCTTACTTTTTTTTTATCGTTAAACTAAATAAAAACTTTCTCTTGAGTCACCTTGTATATATACAAATAGTAATTAGACGATGACTAAAATAAAAATCTTTTTTCAACATTATCTAGCGGAGGCCAAGTCTCTGTACTACACCCGCAGATGTTGTGGCTCATCGCTGAAAACGCGTCGGAATTTTGCGCAATTAACGCGTAAATGTTCTCAAACTGAAATAATATGAAATACTCAGTGCTGCAGTACAAAACACTGCAAGGCGTAGAGTAATAATCAGACTAAGTCAACTCTAATGCTAGTCAATGCAATCGAATGAATGCGGCTATTTATGCTCTGCTTATGAAGCATATTTTGACAGCCGCAGCGTAATCAAAACCTATCGGTAACCATGTCAGTTCATCCGCTGATCTAGAATCATAAAATTTGGCAAGACTTGTAAACTTATAGAACATACAGAGAATAATTCTAAAATTGGTTACTTCTTCGATATCAAGAACGGACTACTGTAAAGTGTTCGAAACGTCGGGTTCTAAAATGTATTTTCGAATACCAAAATTATACGCGATTAATCCGGTTAAAATAGTTTCATTTTAAAAATGTGTAATAATCAAAGAACTTATTACTTAAAGTAAGTTTACAGAAAAAAACAGTACAAATTTGTTTGTATTTAATTTCATACAAAATATATACAATTTGAGTAAGTATTTTTTTTAAATTGCCATTCTCGTACTTTCCATTGACATACATCCTAAAATTTTGTAACATGCAATGTACATGGTACAGTAACATCGCTAAAAGACATTTTGTTATATCATTTTATATGCATTTAGTAAACTGTGACCTGTGTCAATATTATAACAGTTCCAACTGCAGTTAAGTTTGTCTCTGTACATAGCTTGTCCTTTTTTTAGAGAATTTTCTGAGGAGATATTATCGACATAATTGAAATTTAGGAAGATCTTTGGTTGTCACAATTTCCGTGATGAACGAACTCTTTACATTTTTATAAGTTGGTGCGGAACCCTCAATCGGTTTTTTTAATTTATACTTGTAAGTTGTTTTTTTTTTTGTTTTTGAGAGTTTCCTCGATTATATTGTGAAAGGCTGCGATCATGATTTGTGTTATAAAAAATTTACAACGCCTTTATTAACATAATAGTAAATTTACAAAACTGTATAATTCTAATTATATAGTAGTGAACTTTATTTAAAAATATAGAAATAATCTTTGATCGAGATAAGCAACTATCACATTGATTATTGTCTAGAAGACCATTACGCCGATAGAAATATAAAGAAGGTAGAAAGGGCATGTCTAATTCTGACAACGCATCAATAACATGAATAAATATTAACTTCTACTGTTTTGAATATTTAATTAAATACGATATAACTTTTCTTCTTTATAAACGAGTTACCTATTTTGTGTCTTCTGACCGGTCTTCAAACGGCACGCCCAGAGTGACAGACACGGCGCCGCGTTTTGACAGACGCCGCGCTTTGTCTAACCATACCCATTTTATAATCATTTCCCAGAGTGGGGATTGAACCGACAACCATCGCGATTGTAGTCAGAGGCGGCCTACTGCACCACGATGGCCTCATCATTTAGTTAAATACATAAATTAAATGCACTTTGCTTCCTTTGTTTCCTTATGTTCTCCCAAGAAAAATCCATTCCTAAGGACAATATAAATATATTTTTTTGTTTTAGTCTGAAACACACTTTGATAAAGTACGATACTATAAAATTACGAAATGTTATATAACACCGTATTTGCATATAGCCTCCATTTAAATCCAAAAATATATACCTTACACAGCAACTACTCTGGAACAGCCAAAATATGAAGACTTCTGATTATCGTATTTTTTTAATTTTTTTTATGGTAATATTAGTAAGTCAGAGTTAAATATTTTTATTCAAAAAAGAAGATAAATACTTAATTTTTTTGCAAGTCAAATAATTTACCTCCGGTTCACTAAAGTTAATGCCCCAGACCTGAGAAGAACCGGCGCAAGAAACTCAGCGGAACTTTTATCAAATCAATTATTGTGACAATGATGCCTTTGAAATAGGTTGGAGCGAGCGTTTAATTCCCAAAGCGTGGTATAATTTATAAAATCGTTAATTCAGTAATAACTTTTAACACAGAAACGTCCGTTTACAACTTTGTAATATTGTAATATAGAACATTCAGATACGTTTTCTGGAATCCTATTGTAAAATCGTACACATTCTCCCATTAAAGAGTTACGGATTCGATGCAATCGAGTTACAGGTGCGGTAACTTTAAGCCTATTTCTAGTATTAATATTATTAACATAATCATTAATTTTTATTTACATACATTACATTTTCAAATATGTATTGAGACACAACTGTCAATATATTTATTTCCTTAAAATTATGCCTAAAGGAATCTTTAGGGCCTAAGTTTTAGATTGCACGAATAACGACAAAGATAGAATTAATAGCGAGTGCATTACCCCAAAGTATAATGCTATAAATCATAATACTATAAAGACATATTATTAGCAATAATAACTGTTTTGAGGTAATATAAATTAAATTGCGTCACGCTTTTTTTCCGTATAACAGTGTAGTCAGAGAGAAATGTCAAGATACTCCATTCTCCACTTTTCTTCTGAAATCAGAGACATTGCGCGTTGAAAGCGGAACTCAACGCCACGCTCTGTGTTTGTACCAGACATGATAATATTTTTTAAATATAATTATTCCTCTAAGTAGGAATTGAAACTCCAACCAATCGTATTTACAGTCTGATGCTGTTTCACTGCGTCACAATGGCCCTATATTATTAGGTCCACAGAATATTTTAAGGTTCAAATTCAAGAAGTCTAAAACTAAAAATCAGTTAAAAGTTATTGTACTAGAATCTATATTGGTTAATTACACTAGACTGGATAATGGAAACTATAAATATATGCGAAAAATCATTTATACTAGACCTAATAAAAAAATATCCAGTAGAATAAAGTACGACTACAGCCATTCATAAAGCACGAAGTATTATCCCGATGACATAATGCAAATAGATTTTTCTTAGTATTGTAGGTTGTCACAGGATAACCGAAAGTGGATGATCGTCTAGCTCATGTAGAATATCTTCAGCCAACCACAGCTACATATCTTAGATAAAGTTTGACAGTTTCTTTTTTATTTAAGATTTAAGGTTCATCTAATAAAATTCCAAAGTGTGACAATCAATCTTTAATAGTACTTCTGTTACTGTAAATAGCGTTTCTTTATGTTCTATTTTGGATTGTGTAATGTCATCCCATGCCATAAAAGTATTTGAAACATCTCAGTCTCAGGAAAAAAATAAGAGTTTAGAAAATATAAAAATTAAAAGAAATTTATTAAAGTGATTTGTTTAGGATGAAAAAAAAACTAAAATATCCCTGGTTATTCAAATAATTCTAAGAACATGCTTAGCTAATTGCCCTTTAATTTAATGTCACGTTTCAATGTTCACGACTGTAGCTGTTGTATCTTAAAAAATAGCTAACTCAATTAAACAGACAGAGATTTTTTTTATTTTACTTGTAACAAATTCAAACAATAAAATTCAGGTAAATCATTGATTTTTACGTAAGCGTAAAGCTTCATTACAAAAAACAATTATCACTGGTTTTCAAAATGTGACCCGCGATTTCTAATACAAGCATTAGTTCGTTTTCTAATTTTCATGGTGGGTATTCTTTTTGCAGGGTCGTCTCCTTCCAGACCTTGAACTCATGTACTATGGAAGGGATATTTTCCCTCGTGATGAATAGATAATGGTAATATAAAAAATAATATAACTAATACCACTTAGAGGTGAATATCACATGCAAGAGAGAAATATATTTAGATATGAAAATTTTAAATAAATAAAAGCCTAAAGTTAACACAATAATGGCGCAATTTTACTAATATTTTTACATTTACGTCATTCAAGCTGCGGTTGATGCTCATTAGGCCTATCTAATGCTATATTAACTTGATCGGGAGTGTAATTAACGTCATTTCTTTATGTTTGTTTATATCCGATGCAAGTTCAAAATGCGTTTTCTAATAGCTAGTGCTTTCCTGTGTTTGTTGTGGAATTCCTTACATGGTAGGTTTTTGATTTTTGACCTCGTAAATTGTCTTCTGTATCCAAATTTCCTTGGTGCGACCCTCTGGCGGCTACGCCCGCATGAGCTGTAGCTGTTTCGTATTTTCAGCGGCCTTTTCTTAAAGCAATTTATTTCTTGGAAAAACTAAAAAAATGGGAGAAAAAGTGGTGTATATGTTATATAACATTTTATCACAATTGGTACAGCCGATTGGCTGTGATGACATTACAGACAGACAGACAGACGGACAAAGTTACTTTCGTATTATAATATTAGTAAAGTATACATGTCATCTAAACTTCTTAAACAGTTTTGGCGTGATACTGTAAAAAACTGGCAACATCAAAATTGAGTTATAACACGTGTTCCTATTTTAGGAACACTTTGAGTTCCATATTTAAGAATCAAAGTGTTTACAGTAATTTTGCGGTTAAAATTAAATATTATCAATTTTTATTTTATTATTTAAATGTGAAAATTACTCAAATAAACGAACTTCCTACAAAACATTGAAATGAATATTATAAGGGACTGAGTCAAAAAAAAAAAATTCTTTTGCCATTTTTTTGTTGTAACATTTGTTCTCAATTCTCAAATTCATGTAATTGAAGAAAATGGAATGACACAAAAACTTGTTTTAAGCTTAACTAAGTATAAATCATCGTGTCTCTACCGTCAGTCTTGTGCATTGTTGAAACAAACTTTGCAACAATTAGTGCATTATGTATTCTTATTATTTAGGTGATAATAATTATATAGATGTTAACTATATCATTGCAACTAAACAATCAATTTTTCTCTTATATAGCTCCCGCCTCTTAGCTTGTTGGTTTTCCTAGAAAATTTGCATAGCTATTTTATAACAAAATATAAATTGTTCATATTCAATAAACCTATAAAATGACTATCAAAGGTAGCGGAACCGTTACTTTAAATGCTAAGGAAAATGTCAATTGAACAACTGGCTGCTATTTAAAGTATGAAATCATTCAACTTGTTTTATATTGTTTTTCTTTATTCATTTATCTCAACGGTCTGGTAAGATAGAACTAGTGATAAGTGTATAGACACTTATAGTTTTTAGAGACATGCTAAGGTAAATGGTGAAACTTAATGTCGCTGTTAGTGCCAAGTCAAGGAAAGAAGAGGAAAACGGCTGTGTTATAGAACACAAATATTTCCCTGTTTATATTTTAAATGCCATCCACTACATTCAGAAAGACTCATCAGAATGAGCCTCATGATTCTTGTGAAATTAAGCTAACTTAGCTTGACTTTATACATTTACATAAAATGTGACTACTGGTAATTCGAAAATACAGGAGATTTAACTGAGACTGGTAATTTAAAAATAATAGAGGCTTATAAAGAAGAGGTCATCACAGCCAAAGGGGCAATCTCGGTCTGACGTTGATTTCCGCCACTCAACTCGCAAGGCCTCGAATATTCCGTCTTGACCTTTGCAGGAAAAACTGTAATGCTGACTTTTTTACTATTTTCGGTGGCGTTGTCTTGTGTTGTAGATTTTAAATTCATATATAAATATGAATTTATATAAGTGTATTAACACTTCTATACTCTAGGTGTTCAAGAACTTTTTATTATTTATTTTATTTATAGTAAACGAGTATATAATGACTTGTTCGATATTTACATAATACTATAATTGTAAGGAAACTAGAGTCATATAATGGCTAATACAACAAAATAAACGTTAATTTTGTCATAAAAACAACAATGTATTAGAATTAAAATATATAATAAATAACAAACATGGGTTTAACCATTACGTTCAAAACAAAACTAAGAAAGAACTGTAATGTTTGTCACTTTTTTTGGACATCGTAAGAGAAATGAAATCAATATAATGGACAATATTGAGTCAAAATCTCATGTGTCAAGTGAAACTGAAGTTAGTGCCAAGATAACTTTTAGATACATTTTTTGACACTTCTGCTAATTTATTGCTATAAATTGTTAAATTTTACTCTTAAAAATAAAAAAAAAACAAGATATTTTAGTAACTGTTAATGTTGTTTTGCATACGTAAAAACTACTCTAAATAAGAAAAACCTCTATATATACTTGCATTTTACGTTTACCCATATGATTTTCTTATAAAAATAGATATCTATTTAATAATCTATTTCAGTCCTTAGAATAAACGTTTATTTATCGAAAAAGAATTAAAATTAAAATATTAATTTATTGTCCACAGCGCATTTGATAACACCATGCCACCCAAAGGACCTAATTTGTTTGAAGAGTTCCGCCCAAGAGGCCGTTCCTCTTGTGGCTGCGGGGATCCCAAGCCTGGGCATGGATTCCTTAGATCCAATGCACGTGAGCGAAGTTAAGGCGACCCAAGCTGGGTTAAACATGGACTTCGAAAATACCGTCGTAAGAGGACTGCGGCATTGTCATGTATTGGACTTAAAGTAAGTTACTCTTAAAATTTTTAAAGTCACACACTTACGAAGTTAGTTAAGTTACTTTTGTGTTTCATATTTCATCCCTCGAATTCGTTCACGTTAAGTTGTAAAATAAAAGTAGCCTAAATTGCTCCTTATTACATCAGCTATACTACTTTTTACTAAAAAGGGGTTGTCTTAAAATTACAAACAGACACTAGATGTACAGAAATTTCTTTACATTATCCGAAATCTGTCCATACGCATTAGCCAATTTATCTGTACGAGTACGTTCTTATCGAACCAGTCTGAAAGTCTTGCACGAATTTGAGTATTAAATACTTTTCTTATATTTTGTGGGCAAATTACTCTTTAAACACACTTAAATAGTCTACACAAATTACACACTGAGACATATACGTGGCTATTATAAATTACTTTCAAATCATCAGTATTCTAGGAACTACTTAATTGACATGGCGTCTCAATTATATGAAATTACTATAAATACATAATAAAAATTAGCCAAATGCAAAGACGGATGCACTTTGTTCAAGAGATCGATTTAAATAACCGTGAATCCTATATTATACAAATTGCCTACTTTAATACATCAGATTGCTACAAATTCTCACACTATTATAAAACAATGAAATAGATGTACTGAAAAACCTCCATCTTGTCATATTATGTCACTTATAACTATAATTACATAATACGAAAGCTTATTTAAAATATATTTTTTGTATTATTTGCTATAATTTAATGATGGCGTAAATGGGCAGGGACTTAAAGATGTGATTGTAGGTTCAATTTGTATCATTTCAATATTAATATATTTTTCTGTTATCTATGTATGTAAAAAAAAATTACCACCTTCCTGAATCCAATGACAATACAATATTTTTATAATGCGAGTCAGATATCCCAGACACGAAAACGAGAATGCCGAGAAAACACTTGTTTGTGTGTGTTTTTATATCTTAAGCTATTTTGTGATAATAGATTTATTACATTATCTTTTGAATTGAATTCGAGCCATGATCAGGGAAATATTTACGTTATAAATACAACACTTATTGAAATTGTCTTATTTAACCTTAACCTATCCATTTTTAAATATTCTCAACATTTACTAAATTAACTATTTAAGAAATATGGCGCCCAGTTTTAGGCGGCTTTACGGCTATCGACATCCAACTCCCAAGACTACATTGATGACATATGTCATTGTAGTATATATTCCAAATATATAGGCATTCACTTGATCACAAATACGACATTATTATTCCGAGAGCTAACTCATAACGTAAGCAAAAAGCGGAGAATACAGTTTACAGTATTACAGCTTTTATCTCTCTACCCACTCTAAAATCATAATTTCTACGTGTACTCTGTCCGAAAAGCACACGTTACAAAAAAAATCTTTTTACCACCCTTTAACAAACATGAGAAATGGCGATCATCGTGCCTCCAAAAGTTACGGAATACCTTTGTAGTTTTGTAGTGAATGAAATGATAGCGCAATTCGCTTCCCTACAACGCCATCTAGTTTTTTGAAGCATTATGGATGAAAATTATATGTCTGTCTACCCTTTTTTGGGACTATAAGTAAATATTTTATCATCCTAACCCATCAGTATATGCTTTCTTGAATATAAACTTAAATATTATAACGACTGAATGATTATTTTAGTCAAAGAAATTCGATTCAGCAACTCTGCACTTTAAAATTATAGAGGGGAAATGAAGTTGGTCACGTATTATATGTGAACATAGATAAAAAATAAACTAAATTAAATTTCAGACGCTTAGGACACAGGACGACCATAGATTTGAAGTGTTCAGTTACACTCATAGGAGACTATAGGTTGGACGGAAAACTTCTGATGCTGCCCATTGAAGGAGATGGAAAATATAAAATTCAAATTCGTAAGTTTACTTTAGAACTCAGTAAGAGCTTTAAATATTTTGCTGAAGTATTTTGGTTGACAATTCTGGGATGAAATCCTACATTAGTTACATTTTTATATTTCTAATATATTAGATGAACTAGGGACAAAAATGTGTGGAGATAGAAAATACTTTTATCACTTAAGCTAAAACAGCTAAAATTAAAATTATAAGTATTACCAATATTTGTTACAAATTTGTACTCCTTCTTCCAGACGATATAGTAGTGAAAGTAGAGCTCAAGATTGGAGAACGGGAATCCAACGGAAAGTCATATTGGACGGTAAACAGTTGGAAACATACTGCAGATGTGTTCGGAGGAGTCGTCTTCCAGTTCCAAAACTTGTTCAAAGGAAATAAAAAACTAGGTAAGGGAGAAGAAAGCTCTCTTCTCCAGAAGCTTAAACATACGCATGTGTATAGACGATGGTTAATTATTTACTAAAATAGGGTATTTGGATTCGAATTCCAATTCAGAAAAATATTAAAAAAATATAATAATATCGTTTCACTGATCTGGTTATATAAAATACGATATTGGCATTCGTAATATGATTTGTGAAAGGCTGTTTAATTTAATAATGAAGAAATCGAAAGAGTGACCACAATCCACAAGGTTTAGTCTGCCTGACAGAAATATATATGCAAATCTAGTAATTTTATAACACATGGAAAATTTTTGATAACATATCTTCTTCACTAAAACTCAAAAATCGAATCACTTAGTATGTTTCTCCAAAATGATTGTCATTTCTCGGCTCACGTAAGGAAAAACTCGCAATCGGGTTCCGCCACTCAACACGCAATATTAGGGTGAGAAGCGGAGAACGAATTATGTTGACACTAATTTCTCTGTAATTACATATATCCAAATCTATATTAATACTAATTTCCCTATTCTAGCTGACCCGGTAATGGAGTTTGCAAATTCAAACTGGCGTGACATATTCCGTGAAGTGGCTCCTCCTATAGTTAAGGCTGTGGTCTCCCGCATAGTGTTGGAGACGACGAAACTGTTCAACAAAGTATCGATAAATGAGCTGGCTCTGGAGTAACATGGTAATTGGGTTCTTTTGGAAATAAATTGGAGTGAATGGATTTTATATTGATTTATTTGGGGAAACCTGAAATATCCTTAATGTTGTATTTGTCCCGACGTTTTAATAAATTTAGGGAACTTTGTACGTAATCAATTAATAATAAGTTAGTATTGCAATAAAATAAATGTACTTAGAGAGACGAATGTGACTTCATCACTATATTGGTAATATTCCAGCATCAATAAAAAGAAAAAAAAATATTCTTCGTACTATCTCTATTTTAATTCCTTTAAATAAAAATAATAATGTTTTTATCTTCAAAAAAAAACGGCAGTGTCGGATTGTAAACGCGATTGGTAGTGGTTTCCATTCCCACTCGGAGGAAATAAAATATTATCATTTCTCCGCTCTAAGAAAAAGCACGTGTTGAGTTCGGCCGGAAAGTGGAGTAAGGAGTGTCTTGAGACTAGGTTCTCTCTGACTAGCTAAGAAGCTAGTTCCATCTTCAATAATAAGGTGAATATTAACAATATATTATATTGGGTTAAAACGTAGTGATCAGACAGTAGACTTCCGTTAGATATATATTTCCGGATGAAAATACTCGACATAGGAAGATTGAGGATTTCGTAGAGAAAAGTTGGTAGAATTAAAGATCTCGGCCTGTCTACTTCAATGGGTAGCAGGAGGAACTCTGACAGTATAGGCGAGCGTTAATGTGCATTTTAAAGGTGTCCCTTTGCCTACAACCGTGTCGCAAGGCCCAGTCACTGCCTCCAAATTCGCTTTCAACACACCGGCACCTGCACAGTGAACCAAATAAATATCAAGGATTTTCTTCTCATCCTCAACTTAATTAAAATATTTGTGTAAACATAATTCTTACTTATTTCCTTTTTTTGTATTTATACAACTGTTAAAATTCAAAAATAACAGATTCTATCTGTTATATTTATTTAAATTTTAAACAAATAATGATAATGATTTTTTTTACATATATTACAATTTTGGGAAAATGCCAAGGATTTAAGCCATTTATATAATAAATGTAAATTAAAGGTTTCTAGTTCACGTACTATAGTTAACTTAATCAAGTACAAGGACAACCAGTTCAAATAAGTCGAAACAGTGACGGGTGTTGTTTTCATATCGGAATTCGAGCTAGCTTCATGCTGCTAAGCATTCACGCATAGCAGGGTAGTTGAAGAGAACCTACTATCAAAAAACTCTTTTGCCCCACTTGACGATTTTGACTCAATTTGAGACATTGTGTGTTGAGTGGCGGTACTCAACGCCGCGGTGTCTTACCAGAGCGGAGGAACGAAAATAATTTAAATATAATCATTCCACCGAGTGAGAATCGAACTCACAACCATTCGCGTTCACAGTCACGCTGTCCCACTCCATTACGATGGCCTCGGAAGATTTCAGATGTACAATATAAAGTTTATAATATGTCCATTATACTACAATAAAATAATAATAAGTGTGTCTGTTCTTTGAGTTTATTACATGAAAAAAAAACATACAAAAGTAATTAAAATATCTTTATTGGAACTTAACAAAATTACTCAAATAAATCTATTGAGCTTATAATTCAAAACTGTTTGGTAATCAATAACGCGCTCCTCCGAAAAACTATTGAACAGATTTCAAATCAATATACAATCATACACTAATAAATAAAGTAAATACTAAACTTACTTAAAATTGCATGCATATTGTGTGTCAACAAAAGATTGCGCGTATACATAATGTTGAACCATTTACATTTCGTAATAAAAAATATTAGTATTAAATGAAAGATTAATATTGGAAAGAAAAAGAAATAGAAGTTCCGCCCAGCTTCTTGCGCCGTTTCTTCTCGGGTCTGAGGCATTAACTTTGATTTAACGAGATCCGGTGGTAAATTGTTTGACGTTCCAATAATGAAGCATGTAAGTTATTTTGACTAAAATGATTTGACTTTGACTTTGACTTCTGGATATCCTCATGTGTCAATTGTTGTATAAAATAGAAATCTATGATTTTAAAATGCTTGTCTGTCTTGCTAAATGCTTGTGTACACGCAAAACTTTAGAAATACTGTACGGATTTGAATGTAATAGATGCTTTTGATCCCGGGCATAATTTAGGGTGTAACTGATTTTGAAGAGTGAAATACCTGAAGTAAAACCATAAAAAAACAGCTCAACTATAAGAAATAAAGAAATGGCACCTTTATAGAAATTATTTAGCGCGATAAACAATATCCATACTTTTAAGGAACATAGAATACAGTCTACGTACTATATAGTCATATAAATCTAGTTCTGAGTTGAGGTCATCGTGGCGCAGTAGGACAGCTTCTGAATGTAAACGCGATTGGTTGTGCATTCGATTCCCACTCGGGCTAATGATTATATTGAAAATATTTTTATTTCTCTACTCTGGTATCCAAAACAAAGAGCGGCGTGAAGTTCCTAAACTTAACACGCAATGACTCAAGCTCAACCAGAAAATGGAGAATAGAGTGTCTTGACACTAGGTTCTCTCTGACTACACTGCTATCCGAGATATAGCGTGAAGCTGTCGATATAAAACTTTGACATATATTAGGAAACAATACGCGTCATCAGAAATAAAAACCAAAGAAATGAAAGTACACCTTCGTTTACAGTCAAACCTGACCACTGGTCTACTATGTACTCATAAAATCAATAAAATTAAATTTAATGTAATACAATTATCATTTTCCTCATTAAAAAAAAACCAAGTGAAGGAGACTAGTCAGACGTGACGTCATCAACTTCCACAGTACATATAAGTGAGTTCAAATCCTTCGCTCACAGTCGTCTATTAGACTGCATTGTCTGAGTAAAACAAGAACAATGGGTATGCTACGAGCTCTAGCCTTGCTATGTTTAGTCGTAGGCTCACAGTCTGTGTCGGGTAAGTGTTGCTTTTAGTTCCCTTTTTTTTTATAATAACCGATGAGCCACAATTATACGTATATCAAAATTAATACTAAAATACCATAGAGTATAACAGATCTTTCTCTTAATTTAATTTTTGTCATATTCGTTATAATCTTTTTCTTACTCTTGTTTGTAATAAATGAAAGACATAGATAATAATTTACGAGATTCATCGCTGTTGCATTCTGTTAAACAGAAAAACGAATTGCTTTTCTACCTAGTTTACATACGAATTATTAATACTTCCCCAAAAATAAATTGGAACATGCATCCCTCACGTTAACTTACCCTAATAAGTCCCAGCTGAACTGCGAAGGCGGAATTTATATTATGATTGTCAATTGACATTTCACCTGTGGTGATTATAAATAGCTTGACTCGATATATTCATCGTATAAGTACTTCACACAAATTAACCTGATCTTGATATGTTTTCGTTCTTTGTTTTGATCGAAATATTTTATTAATCTGAAATATACTAGTACGGAAGCAAGTGAAGACAATTATGTAGTGAAATTGATTGAAACTAAATTTGAAAAAGATTAACTTATTAAACTTACATTTAATAATTTAAAGGTATCCCTAAACAAGAACTAATCTCACTTAAAGTTTGAAGAAAGCAATTGTAGATAATTTGTATTTAAAGATTTTAGCGAGATCAGAACCTGCTTGAATATGTAAATATATATACAAATAAATAATATACAAAATAATAATAAATAATATACAAAAAACTAATATTTAATTTGTATTATATAGCCCCCTTCATCAAGCCATGCCAGGTCTCTGATGCGAATTGTATCCTAGCTTCCTCAAAAGCCGCATTGCCAGCCTTTGTCCAGGGATCTAAAGACCTGGGCATTAAAACTCTAGACCCGATGCATATTGATGAAATTAAAAGTGACCACAGAGGTCTTAAATTGTTATTTAAAGACTCTACATTAGAAGGTCTTAAGAATTGTGCTCTGGAAACTAGCAAGTAAGTTTATGTTTCTATGTATTTTAGTATAAAAAATAGGGACGTAACGCATAGAAAATAGAAATGTATTTAAGGCGGTCTTATGCTTGAGTAACCATCTCTTCTAGACAACTTTTAGTGTGAAAAGAATCCGATATTATATCCAATATATATTAATAAACGGTCAGTACATTACAATTTTAAATTAATGAATAAAGATGCCACAAAAATAGTATTTTCGAGAAGAGTTTTTGTCATAATTTTAAAATAGTTATTAAATAAAATGAGGTAAATTAAATTATTATAACGTAATTATTACAAAAAATCTTAATATTATTCCTATTTTACGCAATGAAACCTTTAGTTAAAGTTTTATAATTTGTTTTGATATGAAATTTGTTCATATGCAAAATTTATGCATCGAACTTAAAATTTGCGTCATATCACCTTCATCCACGCAAGTCGTCAACAATTATGCTTCCATTATTTTTTAACTTGTCCCATGTTCTCTCTTAGTGCTTAGTGTAATAAAAATTATCAATATATATATATATATATATATATATATATATATATACATATATATATATATATATATATATATATATGCTGCTGCTTTCTTGCTATATATAAATATTCAATCTGGAGAAATAGCTATATCATAAATAAAAAACATTCCCCAAGTGCGATTTGAAGGCACAATCACTGAGTGCTCTTAGATAACTACTATTGATAAAGCAAGTAAGTTAAGGTACAACCAAGACCAAGATCAAGTAAGGTAAGTTCTGTAAGGAAGTATATATGACCAATATTTTTAATATTTTTAAAGTGTTATTTTCACGCACTTCGAATATAAACATTTTTAGAAAACGTATAAAAAATTGCCAAGTGTGGTTTAGCGGTCAGAGCTCTTGGATGGTTACCAAGAGCCGTGGGATCCCAGCACGTTTAATTTTTATATGTAACTAGGAACCCGCTCGCGGCTTCGTCTGCGTAAACTACACGACTAAACTATTTAGTTCTTTCGCCCACCCGCTTCTCACTTAAATTCCAAACTATGCTTAAATTTATAATTTAAATGGTAGTACCGTTTTTATTTATGAACCGATTGAAATTAAATAAAGACCAAATGTTAAGGGAAGTTTACCAAAATACAATAGTCAACTGCATTTAAATCGGTTAAGCCGTTTCTGAGATTAGTGTACACAAACGCACAAACAACAACAGCAGGTAAACTGATAAACAGAAAAGAAAATTAAAAAAAATTTGTTTTGGGTTCGATTATCATTGATATATTTTTTTATATATCTTCCATGTACAGACTGTAAACAGTTAAATTTTTATAATATGTATATACTATATCTATTTATTTATATATAACAAAGTTGTTCTACTTTACTTTACGCTAACTTTGACAAATATATTTGAGTCCAAGCAAAATCGCACTTGAACCTTATTTTCCAAATTAGATGGTGCCCAAACAGACAACTAATACTTATAATTATTATATGAAGTACTAAATAAATACTATTGTCCAACATACAGAGATCTGTCCCGGGTAGTAACTGATCCTGCGTTTTGCTATTATTACTGAACTTTCATTTATATACTGAATATCACTTGCGCCTTCACTATAAGGGCGCTAAAAACTCATGCCCTGGTATAAGGGTATCTGAGCTCATGGCACGCTGACCGTGTAATCTCAAGGTGTGCCCAAGGCCCCCTACATGGCTGAAGACGGCGCTTCCTGCTATACTATACTAATTATATCTAATTTTTTTACCATATTCCAAAAAAGTGTGTGTATCATATCATTACTTTGACAATACAGAGGAAAATTACAGAGCAATTTATTAATTACGTCATTATCGTAATTCGTATGACTATAAAAATAGCTAATGCGTACAATTACAAATCCGAAAAAAAAATTATAAATATTATATACGTAATTATTGTGTCCATCTCTACGTTTTACTAATTTGTTATTATGTAATTGCTAACTGGCAAAACCGAAGATCGTAGGTTCCTTGGATATCGGATATATTTATTCCTTTAAGTACCAGCAGTTGTCCGCGTAGTAATGATCAGATTACCGTTAATTCAGCCCTGTCACAAAATTACTTCTTAGCTAATGTCCCCTAACTTATTATCGTGAACTTTAAACTTTCAATAGCCTATCTTAATCCGGCCCTGTCGCTCTTAATGAACGTCTACACACATTTGGTGATATTGGGGATATTCGCTTACTTACTTTGCTTGAGTCCAAGTTCATTTTTTAATTATTTATTGTACTAATTAAATATTAATATACGTTTTTTAAAAATGATTTTCAATTTCCTAAGTGTGTGAATAACACTTTAAAAGAGTCTTAAAGTAAATTATTTACATTTTGTTGCTAGTAGTTTTTCCAATGTGTTTTGGACATCCCCTTTAAGATTTACTCTAACTGCCACTCACTTGCGGTAAGCCTTGTGTGTCTTTGGTACGATAGCATAATAATACCTAAACTATTATCCTTTTTCAGCGTTGTGTGACAACAGCTGTTTGATATGACCTTAGGTAATTTTATTAAAAAATTGCTTTTGAAATCAGAAATTAGAATAACAAATTATATATCTAAACATATCGTAAAGCTAGCCAACACAAATTTACACAAATTATTCTACATATTCCATATGAATATCAATAGTTTTTAAGATAGGTTAATAAAAACACACACGTGAAATTGTTAACATTTGACTGACCTACTGAAAATAAAAACTGACTGAATGACTGTCTGAACTACTGAAAAGTGCTAAACATATGTGGGACTATAACAAATAGGTACCAGTGGGCAACTCTGAATGCGCGTTTTCTATATTTAGTAATACTTTTATAAATGTATCTACAGTATGTATTATAATATTCATTTTTCCGCTCTGGTACGACAAAGTTAAGATCTGCAACTTAGCACGCAATGTCTCGATTTCTGGCGGAAAGTGTAGAACGGAGTGTCTTGATTCAATGATCTTTCAGACTACTCTAAGGGATTACGATTCTCAATAATATCTATAGTCCCTCTTCCTTGTATAAAGCAAATAAGATTCTAACAACAAATATAAGTTGTAACAAGTGTATATAAATGTCGACGTAATGAATAGAACGTATAGCTCAATAGCCTGGAGAGCTTGGACTGATTCCAAAAGGCTTAGGCTCAAATTCTTTTACGCACTATTTTTGATATTTTTCTTATCCTAAGTGTGTGAATATAAAATACAAAAACCCTTGAAAGTGTATATTAAGAAGAAATGCAGATAGCCAATGACTTTCAACACTCAACACGCAATGTCTCGAATTCGGCCGGAAAGTAGATAACAGAGTGTTTTGACACTAGATTGTCTAACTAGTGTTGTGCAGGAAAAAGCATGATGCTGAAATAAATAGAACTTAACTAGTCTCGATCCAAGTTACAATTGCACAGCTTTTAAGCTAGTTTGTTTAAAGGACGAAGCAATTATAAGGAAAAATTATTATTTATACAATAATTATTAGCATTATAATAAATAACCTGTCAAGAATATGGAATGATCGTTACGCCTTTGAGCTGTAATTATATATTCATTTGAAACGTTTATTTTCTGACGGTTATTTACGATATGTTACCTAAGACTATTGTGGCTTGTTAGCCCATAACCTCTGATAATTACACATGATTATCAGAGGTTATGGGTTCCGTGCCTGTGCACGCTTATTACAACTTATACTTGTTGTTAGCAAAATCAAATCCCGCTGCGTTCAAATTTTTATACGGTTTCTAAATAAATCTGAAATTCATTTTTCATTACTTTTAAAGTAGATATGTCAGGATCCATACTAATATTATAAATTTGAAAGTAACTCGTCTCTTTATCTGTTATTGACGTCATCACGTCCAAACGGCTGAACTTATTGTGGTGACGTTTCATATAGAGATACTTGAGGGTCTTGGGATCAGCTGTGCTTCTTTTAGCTTATGTTTTTCCAGGAATTCCATTGGTTTTTGAAAAAGCCGCCGTAAATACTAAACAGCTATATATCATGTCAACGAAGCCGAAAGCGAAAATTAAATTAAATATTACGTTTCTTTAAAATGTTTATTTTTTCATTTAAAACTTATTGTAACATAGCAAATAGGAATGTACTCAACGAATACATACAATACATCACGCGCTCGTACTTCTAACGAAACAAACATTATAAAATCAATATTGATTTAGTGAGAAAATATTATACTGTTAATATAATCTAGCTACTATACACGTATATTCTCAGCCTCTCTCCGTCCACTGCTGACCGTAGACCTCCCTCATAGTGCCGCCTCATAGTATGCGGTCCTGACCAGCTCGCATCCATCCATATCCATACTTATACACGTATATGGGCTACTTATACTTTTTTTTTCAACTACACCCTTTTCACGGCGTGCATTGCACTCTGCAATGGAGTGTCTTAACACTAGATTGGCCCTGCTTTTTTTAAATTTAAATAAAAATATTTTCTTTTTTTTAAAGTGAATTGTCAAATCAACTTTTATATCCGTGGTTGAGATTGAAATGTAGGTTTTTAATAAATAGTACATCCGATCCCCGCTCTGATAAATATTTATACTTAAATTAATATAATATCATTTGAGGCCACCGTGTGACAGCTTCGGACTGTATACGCGATGGTTGAGGGTTCGGTTCCCACACGGGGAATGATTAAATTTAAATTATTTTCATTTCTTCGCTCTGGTGGCAAGAAAAAGTGCGGGTGGAGTTTTGCCACTCAACACGCAATGTAATTTCGTTTCAAAAATTGGAGAACGGAGTGTTATGACACTAGACACTGGCCCTGCTATGCAGGAAAAAGTAGGAAGTTGAAAAAATACAGATGACAAATTTCCATAATACATTATAAGGACTGAGTATCTTTTCTCGCGCAAACATAAAAGGTGGACTATATTATTATAAATAGAATCTGTTGATTTTACCTTACTCGGTTGACATTATACTGCCAGTTTTCCTTCATTGTGTACTTATTACATTAAATCAGTTATTTATACTGTTGCGTTTTACCCAATATGTAATTATTTATAATATTGATTAAATATTGATATCTTATATAAGACGACATTTTGGATTTTGTCGTGGCACTGTTGGAAAGTTTCTGAACCGCTATAGTCCTAAGTCCGATCCTCACTCGCCAAAAGATTTATATTTGAAATATTTTCATATTCATTTCCTGCTCTGGTCGAAACACAACTCCGCTACACTATACAACGATTAATAGTTTTAGAAATGCCAGTACAATATTTTTGTTCGGTGTATAGTTTCATCTGGCGTGCGTGTGCGCAGTATTGGAACCTATTACTTAGTAATGATTCAATTTGATTAAAAAATTTATAAATGAAAAATTATTAAAAAAGAACAAAACGAGCTTTTATTACAATCATTTAGATAGAGACTTAATTTTTAGTACTGTTTTTAATTCTATCATTCTTTTTTATATTTTCCAATTACTCAGCAAGTTCCTTCATTTGATGTTGTATCATGTTATATTTGACTCATTTTGTTTCTTGCCCGCCATCTTGGGGGTTCCGGCAAGTTTGGGTATAGAATGACGTCATAGCTAACCATGCATTGTCATCTAAACTAAACGTATATATAAAATTTCACCAAAAATACATACATTGCAAGTAAATTAAAAAAAAATGCTTTTCCGCTCGCAAATTCGAGACATTGCTGAATGAATGAATGTTGAATGGTAGTACCTAAATATATTTTTCGCCCCAGTGGGAATCGAACCCACAACCAATCGCATTTACAGTCAGAGGCTGTACCACGAATGGTTATATGTACATATTTGATTCTTTGACATACATATTAACTCCATAACATAATATCTGTTTTTAATGCAGTAAAGAAACTTAAAAAGCTTAAATTATATATCGTACCACTGCTATTGAGCCTTGGAGACAAATAGATAGTCATTATAGTAATTTGTATGGATTGCATGAAAATATTTCCTCATGACAATGGGCTATTACAATCTATTTAAGTGCATGTGATGGAATTTCTTTAGACCTTTTTTTATCTAAATTGTATTAAAGACTGAGATTGAAAAAGAATTGCACACACTTTCCTGCATAGCAGGGTAGTCAGAAAGGACATAGAGTCAAGACACTCCGTGTCGGGACTTAACGCCGTGCTTAGTGTTTCAGTCGTTCACCAGTGCGAAGAAATGAAAATAATATAAATATAATCGTTTTTATTTTAACATTGTTTTTAAAGTGTTATTCACACACTTAGGAAATTGAAAAACATATATTTAGAAAACGTATAAAAATTTAAACACAGCGGTATTTGAATCCACGCCTCTTGGAAACCGTTCAAGCACTCTGACCGCTACGCCATGCGTTTTACATCCGGCTACGTTGAAATTCTTATAGCGTATAAGTAATATATTACAACTTATATTTGTTGTTAGCATCTCTGTAGAGAGATTTTTACAAATTTCTGCTAACCAAAGATTACTCTACGAACAATCGTTAGGCAAGAGAGAATGCTATATATTAAATATTTTTGTAACATCATATTAATATTTAATAAATTAAGTTTGAACGGTTTTTAAGAGGCACGGTTCAAATTCCGCTGCGTTCAATTTTTATACGTTTTCTAAAAATATATTTTTCAATATAAATATAATCGTTGCCACGAGTGGGACTGGAATCTACAACAAATCGCGATTAAAGCCAGCCGCTGTCCCACTGTGCCACGATAGCCTCAACGTGAAGCAACTAAAGAATACTAATAATAAATTTATGAACGTTAAAACAGTGACTTTATGTACCTTTACGCCAAATCAATTTTTGCTGTGTCAAATATCATAGTCCGCATTATTTTCGTAAAAATAAATTCAAAGTTTTTTTAACGTATTAATGTATATGGCGAAGTAGGATAGCGTCTGACTGCACACGCGATTGACTGTAGGTTCTGTTCCCACTCGGAGGAATGATTATGAAATTATATAGATAATGATATTGAAGATAATTATATTGATTGAATTATTCTCATGAATGAAATAAATCTCATGATGAATTATTCTCATTTCTCCGCTCGACGCTTCCGCCACTCAACACGAAATTTCTTGATTTTGGGCAGAAAGTGGAGATCTCTCTGACAAAGCGTGAAACTGTTAAATTTACACAAACATATAAAATTGGAATATATGTTTGTAATATTAAATTAACCGCTATTTACTAAATGCATACGTCTATTTACACGGTACAAATACCAAAATAACTTTTTTTTTATATTTTTTGAATTTCTGGTTGTTTCTTCCGGCTAATCTCTAACCGATTGACCGTTGGACCGATTTTGACTTTCAATGGCAGATAGCAGTCGCAGACACAGCCCCCCCTTTCAGGCATGTAACATATGTAGACAATTTTTTATTTTCCATCTCGTCAGACAAAATAGATTTCGTAATAAACATAGGTTTCATAGTAGAGTGAAAAGTGGGCAAATATTTGATTTATTTTTAAGGCGCCTATGACGTCACTACTCGTCGTGACCGCTCGACTCAAATTGGACGGACTGTAGAGAACAGAGTGTCTTGTAACTTCTCTCTCGCCAACATCATCATATTTAGTAGTTTAAACATTATATTTAATATATTTTCCTTATATAAAAATATTAACATTTGATTCGTATCAACATCAAATTATCACGCCATATTTCTTGTGTCCAATATTTAATTGTTTTTGTTTTACCTACAAGTATGTAGTCAATTTGCAAACAAACGAAGATCGGACCGACCGACCTTGCATCTCATACATAAAAGGACGAATACAAGTTAATAATAACAACGATTATTCGTACACTTATCAACTAAAACAGGTTTAGTTTAAATATAATTTAATTATTTTAATGCCATCGTGGCGCAGTGTGACAGCGTTTGACTATAAACGCGATTGGTTGGTTTATTGAAAATATAATCTTAGAATAAAACGTTATTCTTGTAAATAGAAATTTGATGAAATTTAGAGGGAGGACATGAGTTTCCGTCGTCTTGGCAATTTTGAAAATCAGGACCTGTCAACCTTCTCTGATTCATGGAAGAGCGAAGCCAATCCCGAAAAAAAGCCATGGCTTTTCTTCAGCGCTGGCGATGGTGATCCATCTAACCACAGGCCTACGAGTATTGCCTCACCTCACTCCAAATGGAGGGCATAATAAAAAGCCAGCTTCTGGTTTACTTGGAGGATAATCAGTTGATTAACGACCGGCAATATGACTTCCCTAATGGTCGCTGGTCCGGTGATCTTTTAGTTTACCTAATCCAACACTGAGCTGCTGTTATCGAAAGCAAGGTTAAGGCAGTTAATTTGGAGTGTGGCACTGTATCTGTAATCTGTAAATTTCAGACAAAGCTTGACGCTTTGGCGTTGCGTATAGACGTTTTCTCTCTGTGTGTATTTATCATGGGGAGTGTTCTGGTGAACTGCTTGACCTGATTCCTGCCACTGTGTTTTCCAACAATCAAGGTAGAGTTATTGTAAAAATCTCTACCTACCCTAAGAACAAAACCAAGCATGCGATAAGCTTTGCCAAAAATAATATCAACTTGACGATTAAATAGTAACTTTTGATCTTCGTAACCTTATTTATTAAATTGTTATCGAGGTGGTAATCATATTTAGTAATATTAACTTTCTGTGTCTTTAATATTTTAATTTATGTTTAGGTGCAAACTATTTCAATATCACAAAATTTACACAATCATCAAGGCCACTTTGCAATAATTCAGAGTCAGCTGTTAATAGCTTTAAAGATCTTCATATCATCTGCGTATAATAAAATGGAAAAATACTTAGATTATTTACTAATGGAATTTATAAAAATGTTAAATTAAAGTGGACCGCGATGAGAGTCTTGGGGAACACCGGAAGTAACTGGCACAAATGAAAAACAGAACCCTTTAGCACTAACAACCTGACTTCGCTCCCTTAAATAAGAGACAAACCAACGCAGGAGGTAGTGACCTCATCTACAACTCATCTACTTAAATGGAAATATCATAAATTGGTATACATAGTGATGTATACATAGTAGATGAGTGAGGAATTTTATCAAATGCCTTTGAGTAATCAGTATATACGACACCCGCCTGGTAATTACTATCCTTTTTAGTAGTGGTTTGAAGTAAAAATAAATTTCGGTAAAATGAACGATAAGCGTTCATTTTTTACCCATGTTACTGTTCTATAATACAAGGATTAAAGGGATATAATCAAAAATATTTTAGTCGAACAACTTCACAATAGACAACTTATATATGGGTCTGTAATTCAGAATATTATGTTTATTGACACATTTATAAATAGGTACTACAAAAGTCATTAGTCCTGATAGAATTGATTTTTTAAACAATATATATACAGAAAGAGGTAGGCTAATGCAACAATTTTTTAAGGAAAATGGGCTTTATTAAGACCAATGCGCTTAAGATTCTTTTGCACTATATCAAGGGTTAATTCGACCGAACCGTCTGATCTATATTCTTGTGGAATATCAATGATTCGTGATTTTAGCATTATTGTCGAGAGTGTGGTTCGAATGACGATTGAAAGTAATTACTAAAGAGATTTCAAATGCCTTTAACGTCTGATACTATAACGTCTGATACTGTTTTTTTTTTCGATTTAACAAACGTCCAAGGCGATTTGCTATTACGTTATATCATTTGCTTTGATCTACAAATATGAAGGTTATACCAAACATCCTGCACCCTCATTTGTCTTTCTCGTAATAAAGTATGTTAGTCGGTGATTTTACCATACACTTTCCACTTTCGGTAATATTTGAGTTTGCAGGAAAGCGCTTTAGAGTACCAACACGCTAACCGTTTGTTGTCTTTGCAAATTCTAGATGGAACGTATGATTTTCTCCATAACCTCGTAAAACTTAATTACACATGTATTAACATCGGAATACGAGAGCTCTTCGAGCTAGTCAATTTCATTTAGTTTCCCGTTGATGGTACCATAATCAGCCTTTTGGAACTGACGTAATAATACTTGAAGTATATGAGGGCTTCTAATTTTAACGACTATTTAAAGTGCCGGAAAACGACCATCTTCATAACCTAAAGGAGATAACAGTCACATGCACTTATATTAGTGCAGTATTAAATCCAAATATCACTTATACACGTTAGAATCACCATTATACTGATTTAAATTAGTGAACTTCAAAAACAAGGAACTCCTAAAGAACTTTTCGAACGCAGTCCACGTACATTTCAATAATAAATACCTATAATAATCCGTTAACCCTAATATGACTAAATACACGAAAATTACTGAAAATTATATGGGTCTTAGTAAAAGGTATGTTTACATTTACACTAAAACAAAATTTTATAGAGCATAGCAAAATATATGAATAAAAATAGCCTAAAATAGTAAATTCAGAATGTCTTCGTAGACTGTAAAATAATAATTAAGAGTAACATTGAAATCATAAGTATAGTTTAATATTATGACGGTATACATAAACAGTATAATAAAATATATTAAAAAATAATCTCGTATAAAGAATTTACAAAAATTACATAAATATAAAAATCACATTGCAAATGAATTTACGGAAGATTGAAAACTTTCAAATCACAATCTTTTAAAAATCATTTTGACTGAGAATATGCTTTACGGAGCTTATGTTTACCGAGACATACTGATATTTTTTTCTCTGGATAGTTTTTTTGCTGCTTTTAGCAGATTCTTGTTTTTCCAAGTGAAGCGGTCTTTAATGTATTTAAATTAATACTTGAATCATTACATGTAAAGCCAAGATCACTACATTTTAATTTAATTATCTTACTTGAAGATAGAAAATCGTCTTTTCTCCAATGCGACAAAAATCAAATAATTATGAGATTTGATAGGCGATTTCCAGTAGAACTTGGCGCGTCTCTAGTGATGAAATCAATATCAGTTGCTGTATTAATTTGATAACCAATAGTACTAGAGATCGAATTTAAAAGTTGCATTAAATTCCTTTTTTTTTCCGGAACTATATAAATTTCAATGTTAGATCGGTGAAGCCAGGTTCCCGTTTGTCGTTCTTCAATTCTCTTAAATTTATTTCTTGTTTCATCTCATGACACCGGCAGACAACGCCTTCAAGTCATTGTCAAAAGAGTAAATTTTATTGTTAATTTCATCATACTTGGAAGTAATAAAAGATACACTTTCTTTTAATTGCTTAATATCTTAATTGTTTCAAGAAACGAGTGGTATTCATGTCCCGAAAGACAGTGACAGTGAGTTCATGGAGGCGAATTCATTGTCTTTAAAGGATGGAAACATGCACTCTGTATATGATAATTATTTTCATATACAGTGCGTGTTTCCGCAATCACTTAACGTAAATCATGCGATCAGTGGCTCCACCGATGGAAGAAGTGAAACATTTAAAAAATTAAGAAATAAATAAATATGTTTTTAACAAGACTTAGGACCGAGTTCGGTCTAATTACAGTCTTAATTCACAGGCACAGGCCGCTATATGAGTAAAGCTCTAGCGGCTATGAATTACTTTGATAATTTGTTATAAAAAAGGGGTAGGACTGGGAAAGTACTTAATCTATAACGAAATTAGATAACACTTTTAGCTCTGAATAATGTGATTAGTAAGAAAAACATTTAGACACATGTAGCAACGAAAACGCTATTTAACATAAAGCACAGATAGTTAATAAGAAATAAATGACATAAAAACTACTGGGCACAACACAAGGTTGTTCCTTGTGACGGTCCTGATATCACATACTAATAATTTATAATATTTTGCGGAATAAATAGTTCTGTCCTTCTATTGACAATGATCTGTTTTCTGCTCCTTTATATTTATTCCGCGGAACACACATTAAAATATACATAATACTTATTAAATTTGACAATTTTCTTCAAACATACTACTCCTAATTTCTTATATCGTACAAAAATATTTTTTTAATAAAATGTTTGTTTTCGGAACTATATCATAGATGGCGTTGTAGCAAGTTGAATCGCGCTATCGTTTCGTTCGCCTTACATTCTGACAAAATGTACTGAATTAATGAACTCTTGGACGTATGTCCGGTAATTGAAGTACTTCAAATGTAATCTATACATATAATAAAAATGTAACTGATTGCTGTCTGTACATGGACGATATATGAAAAAAATATATATAACCATGATTTTTATTTTATTTTCTTTGTCTGTTTATCTGTTTGTCTGTGCATTTGTGCACGCTAATCTCAGACACGGCATTACCGATTTTTATGCTTTGACTGTTGTATTGTGATAAACTTCCTTTAACATCTAGCTTATTTCATTTCAATTGGTTCATAAATAAAAACGTTACCAACTATTTAAATTATTAAGTTAAGCAAAGTTTCAGATTTAAGAGCATGCGAAAAAACAAAATAACTTAATATCTATAGTTTCATATTACTATTTATAAATCTACATATAAATTATGTATTGTATGTCTAATTTTTCCACCACCTAACTGTTATTATAACAGCTTGTTGTTATTATAATTGTTTAATGTATTATTATAATTGTTTAATATATTATAATTGTTGTAATTGTTTAATGTGTTTGTTATTATAACAGCTTTTTGGCCTAAATTTTGTCTGGAACAGATGGCTCCTTAGCCATTAAATAGCCTTTTGTACATTCTTGTTTATGTTACGTTACCTATTGTGTTTTACAATTTAATGTGGTGTGCAAGTAAAGTAATAATAATAACCAAAGATCATACTTTATTTAACCACAAGACCATTTTTTCGAAGCACCTTTATAATAAAAATAAAAAAAACAAGCATACACTTCTACAAACAAAATTAAAACTCATACACACATTTACACTAAATTCATCTAAGCAATGTATTTTCCTAACGGCAAGTATGCCACCAATTACTTTTTATAATTAACTAAAATAATATTATATTAATTTCTCCACAGAATCGACACAACTAAAATGAAGTCAACAATACAAGTGAAATGTAACGTAGTACTGACTGGAGACTACACGTTGGACGGCAAGCTGTTGATCCTGCCGGTACAAGGACACGGCAAATACAAGATTGATATACGTAAGTTCAGTCTCACTCTAAGTATGTCAGCGTAAGCAGCAGGAAAACCTAGTATTAAAATACTCCGTTCTCCCAGCATGTATGGGTGGTAAATGCTTTTTAAAACATTTGTGAAGGTCTAGTTAAAAGACGCGATGTCTCACTTAACTCAACCCAAGTTAGTTACAAAAAATTAGGCGAAATGTCGCCATTGAAATGTTTAATTTAGACCAGCCTCCTAAATTTGTTTACACTGCTAACTGCGGTATAGTAAATAAATTAGGTTAAAAATAAACTTAAAAGAAGACGCTTAAAAGAGGATTTTAAGGCGTACCTATCTTTAAGGAAAGATCGTCCTGGCAAGTGTATTTTATATTCTATTCTATATGTATAAGTTCACACTACAAAAAAAATTGTTTTGTCCTCGAATTGAGATATGTGTATAAATTTTCAAAAAAAGCGGACATTTATTTTCTGAGATTTGTATATATTTTGCGACATTTTATTAATTATGGCAAATAAACGATACGGGCTTAATCAAATTTAGTGCTTTCAAATGCTTTTGTCTTTCAGAAAGTTACTACATATTATTGCCCCCAATGTTTTCTAAACAAAACGGGATTGCGGCATAATTGATGTATTTAGTTACAGTTCAACGAAATAAGAAATTATCTAAATGAAATTAAAACGTTTTTGGCGATTTCGCGAAAAATAACTAACTGAGAAAAAAGTAAATTTGACTGCTATACTTCAGAACCTCATACTAGTGGCGCCAACTAGTGAGCACAAAGCCATCCAGGGTGATACAGTGAATGACTTTTTTTTCAGCTTCACACAAATTTCCGAACAGCAGCGTTGACAGATAGAACTTAGTGTCAAGACACTCCGATCTCCGCTATAATCTAGTAAATATGTATACTGCAAATATACATAAATTGCGTGCCTTGGGATATAATCACCACTTAATGATTTGTGCCTAAATTATTTTGATTTCCCCGCTCTGATAAGTTAAAGCGAGTCTTTGAGCTCCAAGTCTCGGAACTCAACATATTTATTTTTAGCGTCACATTTTTACCCGCCAATTCGAGACATTGCGTGTTGACTGGCGGAACTCAACGCAGCGCTTTGTCTTACCAGAGCGGAGAAATGTATATAATTAAAAATATAATCCCGCTAACGATTCCCGGACAACCAATAGCGTTCAAAGTCAGATGCTGTCCCACTGCACCACGAGTTCTCACACAACACATTTCACGTTGAAATCTAGATGGCGCTGTAGGAAGTTAGATCGCGCTATCGTTACGTTCACTTTGAAAGTATAAGAACTCGAAATTTCGTGACTACTATAACGCTTTGTCTAATCGAAAGACTGGGGAAATGATTATATTTATATTTTTTGCATATACAGTTACTAATATTAGTACGCTGTATTATAATACTCTAGAGTTTATCATCTGTGCCTAAAGTGCATTATTAACGACGTCCAAGGGTCAACTAATCTAGTATTGATGATGGATTAGTGAGACAGATTCTTAAAGCACTGTTGTGGGCGTTTCAACTGTCCATTAAAAATATATCGACATAGTATTGGTGCACATACGCGACATCGATGTATCTTGATACACCAAATGAATATGAAAACATCGATATTGATGTCAAATAATTATCACGTATCCTTTGTAAAATTTTGCTGACATTTGGTTTGTAAAAGTATATTCACAGACTAGGGTGGGTAACTTTTGAAATATTTTCAGACAATCGCTGGAATATTTTAACTTTACTTTAAGTTTTATGCAACATTCACAAAAATATTTTTGGCTTTCGGGTTTTTTTTGTGCAACAGTGACGGAAACTTTTTGGATTTCCATTTTAAGAAAAATTTCTGGAAACTCCTTTCATTCTGTTTCTTGACTATGCAAACAGTAAACTGTAGCTATCTCAAAAAACACTCTTCTTTTATCTTTGCAGTGTTTACTTACTGGTGTCACTTCTGTCTAGCGACCGCGGCTGCAGTTCAGGGGTCGGAGGGTGGTAGATCTCGCGAATATAGTCTTAAAATAAAGTTAAAATTTACTTTGATTATATATAATCATAATGAGTCACCTTTGTCTTTTTATTGATTCGATATTATTTTAAATATATATCGTATTATGAATCAAAAAACTCTTTTTCAAAATATCGAATCGGTCCGATATTAGATTCGATATATCAACGACAAGTGAATGCCCCAACTTCAATACTCACTTAAATGATTGTTTATTGAAATTGTTTTCATATAGACGGTTTCGCCACACGTAGAGAACGTAATGTATTAACACTGGATTCTCCCTTGGGTAGCGGAACTCAACGCCGCATTTCTTTTTACTGGGGTGGAGTAATGAAAACAATTGAAATTTAATAAATATGTATATCTTTTTTCCAGGAGACATTGTAATAAAATCTATAATGGACTTTGTGACAGTGGACGGTTCAGACGGTAAACCGCACTGGCACATTAGCAAGTGGAAGCATAACTTCAAAGTTATGAGTGGTACGACGTTCGATTTCAAGAATCTCTTTAATGGCAATGAAGTGCTAGGTAACAATTCATTTAAATTAATTTATTTCAGCTTTACGCTTTTACGCATAGATAGCAAAATACACAATCATCGCATATAATTATATTATATATTCTCTCTAGCCCGGCGGCCCGACACACCTGTCCTGTCTTAACAATGAATAATTATTTTAAAGTTTAACAAATATAAAATAAATTATAATTTTTACTGAAAATTTGCAAGTGTCCAGTTATTTTTTTTTTTAATTGAACCTTCTTCATATTATGATTTGGAAACCTACAAAAAGAAAGATGAATATAACCGATAAATTTATCTTTTAAATTATAAAAAAGACTTAGCTTAAACAAATGTTTTCGTAATCCCTATAAGGTCAGACGTCGAAAAGGTCAAAATAAGCCAATGCACTTTATAAAGTACCTAAGCCACATATCGCGAAAGATAAAATATAATTTAGTTTAATCATCCACCTAAATTCTAAAACGAATAACATATTATTTAAAAGCAAAAAATTTACTGTGGATACATCACAAAACCTAAGAGATTTATATTGCAAAGGTTTAACAATAATGTTATCTGAAAGAAAGTATATAAAAAATATATATATATTATAATTTTCACTTATGATATGAATATTTTCATGTTTAGCTCAACCAGTACTAGAATTCGCTAACAGCAACTGGAAAGACGTAATGCAAGAGATATCACCTCCAGTAATCGAGGCCATCGTAGCTGAAGTACTTGCAGCGGTAGACGCTTTGTACAAAGCTGTGCCTGTTGATGAACTTACTTCTTAGAATCTTAGTATTTAGGTATGTTTAAAATGGTTTTTGTTTAATAAATGGTTGGTTTTTTATTTTGTGTAATTATTTTACCAAAACTGAAATACAAATGTATTTAATTTTTTTAGAATATTTAGGCATTCAAGTAAGCACATAATTAACTTTTCATTAACAGGAAGTTAAATTTGCCGCCAATTCTATATTGTTTGTCATACGCAAATGTCGCAATAGTTACTAAAGTTAGGTTAGTTTCAATTAAAAATCTTTATTCATTTAATTATATTCAATATTACTAACTATAAAAAAATATTTAAAAGCGGATACTTTTTTATCAATGCCAAATTTAAGCTTTCTTTACTGTTATAAAAATCTCTTTTCTAAACCAAATCTTACAAATGTCAAAATTATATTTATGAAAATAAATGTCAATGTCAATTACCAAAACATAGCTGCGTGTTTTTGGATTCAATTTTAAGTTTGCTATTTTTAATTCCGTTATTTAATTATTCTCATTATGCTTTGTCCAGAAGTATGGAATTTCCCTCCACCAAAAGTAATAACTTCACATAAAAAAAACGGAGACTTAGAAACTGCGAAAAAGATACTAAATATGAATAGTTTTTATAAAAGTGTAATTATAGTGTGCCCTGATGAAATCAACACACCGCAAGATATAGAAGATACTTTACTTGAAGATAGTGATTATTATAAAGTATTAAATTGTCCGTTGATAGAATTTGTGGATCCTGTTTTTATACAAAAATTTGTTAAAGCCGGTAAACTTTATTGCTTGAGTGATACAAATAATTGTATCGTGGAAAATTGTTTTGCTATTACACCAGAGGGCATCCTAACACTACATGTTCTAGCACCACTATTCCAAACATTGGGCTTTGAAGGTTTGAAACGGCCACACAATTACTATCAAATAAATATTGATTTGATAAATCTAAAAAATATTGATAGAGTTAAACAAGCTTTAATTAAGTTGAAAACATTTAATTTTTATATATCTTGGGAACCTGATATGGAGAATATATGTCCCTCATCTATAGCAAAATACTTTAGTGACAATAAATTCCAAGTTACATGTCACAGTTTTGAAGTTCAAAGACTTACACCAGAAATTGATAGTATCCCTACATTAATGAATGCTGAAATAGGAGAAATGGTGGAATGGATAGGCATGCTGGCTATAGATGGAGATTTATCACCAACAGAGAGGTATGTTAGCACTTACAGTGTACCTGAATGTGATGCACCAATGAAATCTACTAGAATATCAGTTTTAATAGTCAAAGGATTTCTAACTCCAAATCTGATTTTAAATACCAGTGCCCTGTTATTTGAATATGCACATTCAAGGGAATTACAAAATTACTTTACTTCAATAAGTGTTCAAAGTATGGAAGATAGTTTATGGCAGTGGAACATCAACAGTCCGAGAATGTTTTGTTCCCAAAATTGTTCTTGCAATATATTTTTCAGTGGTGAATCTTGTACAATATATTCTGTCGGTGAATTAAAATATTCATAGCATTTGTTAAATATGTATGTCCATATATATAGACTTTTGTAGTCATATATATATTTTTATTCTTATCCAATTCTAAGACTAGAAATTCTAAGTTTAGATGGTTCTGAGAACTGAAGATATAGTAAATAAGTTATAATTGTCAACAATTGTAACTCTGATATTATTCTCTTAGATTTTGATAATTATCAAAAATATAAAATGTTTTCAATTTGTATAATTTTAGTGTTTTATTACAGCTATAGACCTATAAAACTAACACTTGTAGTATTTATTTATTACTACTAGTCATAATAATGATTATTATAGCATTGTCAAGTATAAATCACTTAAGTTACTTTATATGCATTTAGACATTTTTTTTACATCTTCATGCTTTTCCCACATAGCATGGTAGTCAAAGATCCTAGTGTCAAGCCACTCCATTCTCCACTGAATTGACACATGACTGGCCGAACTCAAGAAATGTATTGAAGTAATATTGCTTCTATATTTATTTAGGCATTCAAACCATAAGAGTTAAAACTTTTTTTAAACATATTTTGAACATTCAGTGTGTGTTTAGTGTTTACAGTATACTATGGATATGAAAACATTCTTAGAAAACATACAAAAATATAAATGTACTTAAAATATCATGTACAGTATGTACTGTTCTATACAAAATATATCCATACACTTTTATAGGTGTTCTAAAAATGAATTTTATATATATTTTATTTTGTGTGTCCTTTCACTTTGGATTTTTTATTTTTATTAATAATTTTTTGACATAAAATAAATATCTTGAGTCCTAATTCTTATATCAGAATTTATATAAATTTTAGTGTCCGTTTTTTCGGCAGAAACCGAAACTTGTCAAATCGTATATTTTTTCTCTCAAATCCATTCAAATTTCATAAAGAGGTAGTAAGAATTGGAAGTAACTAAGCATGCCAGACCTCCATGAGCTTCTTTGTCCAAGGACCTTTACTTACATGGACATAGTCTCATTGAAAACAAATGTGGAGTGAGTTTGTCTCCAGCTGTTTATAATAGTATTAACAATATTATACAGTTAACAGTAATTACGGATATCGTTATTGATTGACTCACGCGAAAGTGGCTACTCTTACCCATCTTAGATATAAACATCCACGCATACTAGCCAAACTTGTATTTTTAGGGCAAATCTGCCGAAATCAAACCTTCGAAAATTTTTAAATAAAACCATTAATAAAATGCCTGTTATTGAGCATTATCACACTCATGTATACAAGATTATATTGCTTATATAACAAGATTTGTATCCATGTTCTTACATTATGACCAAACAAGCAACAACTTAATAAAATAATTATTGCATATTAAAAGCATATAAAATTACAAATAAATACATAAATAAAACACAATATCAGCTATAATAATTTATTGAATAAACAAAACAAGCTTTTCTAAAGCCCAGCATTCCCCACACCACAGACCAACTTACAGGAATGATAACTTCAACAGGATATAACTTAGAAACTACATTCAAATACACTGGAAATATTTTAGAATGAGTAAATATGACACTTTATTGTATTCAAATAATAAAAAGCCATATAAACTACCTTACACTATGGTCGCTACAAAATATTATATACTTGTAACATTTTCAGATGAAGGATAATAGTAACACTATATAATTATATATAAAGTCATAAATGGATGAAGATGTTCTGTTATATTGCTATATTATTATAAATTTGTTTTGCAAAAAAAAACGATTGTACTCAATTTCTTTACAATACAGTACTGAAAAAGATACCGTATTTTTACTACATCCATTCAGTAATAAATTAGAACACAAAATAATTTAATTCTTAGCTAGTCCAATAACTCCACAAGCAATTCTAGCACCAGCATTGCCAGTTGTCTTGCTGAGTTCATGACCTCCGATGCCGAAGTCATCAGGGTCAGCGTGGACCACCAGGGTGCGGCCTATTATACTGTTGGTGCCTGATAGAGAGATTTGCGAGTCTTGGATGCTGATCTGGAAAGATATTATTAAAAATATTAGATATGTAATTTTTTATTCAATGCAATGAATGGTAAAGTTAAGAAAAGATGTTTTTTACATAATTAAAAACATATTTTAATGAAGGCTTAATAATGCATGTGAATTGTGGGAATTCATAAGAATTGATTTGATTTTGGACTATTCACTCAACTAATTTAAGGGTATTTGTTTTATATATAAGATTTCAATTAATATTAATTACAAAAATAATATATATATGATTATTTTCCAGGAACCAAACCCACAACTATCAACCTCAATCCTAATCCTATTCGGAGATAAAAATAGTTTTAGAGTTGGGAGTAAAGAAACCACAAGTCACCAAGAGTGAGGATGTGGGTATCTCGTCCTCCAGACTGGATATTTTCCTTATACCGGTAAAACCAACCGGTATTGCAATAGACTATTACTTCAAAGTAAACAAGTACTTTAAAATAACCAACGAACTTACCAGGAATTAGTTTAAAGTTAATAATGTAGTGCGGGATGTGTAAAAAGTAGATTGTCTATAATCTACAATAAGATTTCGTCCTGTCTAGAACTATTTATAATTTAATTTTCAGCATATAACATTCCAATAATAAACAAATTTGAACATACCTGGGTAACACCACCAGCAGAGCTCGCCTCAATGTTGCCGAGGTCACCAACATGTCGGACGGATGACTCCGGGCCTCCGTGGTCCCGCTTCAGTGGATTAAAGTGAGGTCCGGCTGAAGTACATCCGTTTGTGTTATCACCGAACTCGTGGACGTGGAAACCATGCATACCCTGAAAAAAATATTTATTGAATCATTACATTAACATGAGAAGAAAAAACTTATGCGGACATCCATATAACATTTTACATTCACACTTGAAGTTTATATATTTATATGCAGAATTGAGGCTGACTGGTTGACTGTATACGCGATGGACGTGGGTTCGATTCCCACTTGGGGAAATAATTATTTACTACTACTGATGGCAAAACAAAGCGCGGCGCGTTAGGTCCGGTGCTCAACACGCAATGTCTCAGAGTCGGGCAGAAAGTTGAAACCGGAGTATCATACTTAAAAGAACAAAAAAAAGCAAAACAGAAAAGTAATAATTTTTATAATAATTAAAAAATTAAAAAAAATTCATTATTCCAATAAATATTACACACAATACCATGTTTTTGACACTTTAGTAGTTTTAAAGTCGCCTTGTTACTAACGCAACGTGTATTTTACGCGTTATCAGATCTAGTATTAAGTAAACAATATATTGTTTTTTTATATTTCATATTATATTTATTATCTACTTTTCTTCCCATATATTCCCACCTATTTCTAGTTTTGTATTTACCTTATTTGGTTTTTAACAACAATAAAGAATATATATATATAAGATAAGGATTAGCAGATAGCAAGCAAAACTAAACGCAGCACTGTCTTACCAGAGTGGAGATAATGGTTCAAATAATATAAATCTATTAAGTTAAATGTAAATTTTCAATAAGGTCAGCTGACATCGTATAACTAATCTAATTGATAAGTATTATGTAATTATAATAATGACTTCGTCATTTAAATGTTAAGAATAATATTATCAGTAAGTACATTACTGAAGTAGTATTTGATTATATTAGCTTCATACTTTTTCATGCATACAGTCAGAGAACTTAAGTCAAGCCACTCCATTCTCCACTTCATTGACCTTTGTCTTTGGTACCAGAAATAATTCAAATATAATTATTCCTCCAAATGAGAAATGTACAGCCAATGCATTTACAGTCAGATGCTATCCCACTGTGCCACAATGGCCTGTAAAGATCTGTTCATATTCTACAAGTTAGTGTAGGCTTTACTAATAAGACATTATTATAACTATCTTATTGTGCATCAGACTCACTGAAACAAAAAATGTTGAAAATATATATTTTTTTGTATCTACACTGCTAAATATGTGAAACTTAGATTATAAAAGTGTATCATAAGCATTAATTCTTTAATCTAATAAGTCAAATAAAATTTTCAAGATAGTTTGGTAACTGTGTCATTTTTTTATCATTTTAAGTAGGATTTACAATTTTTAATACTAATTTAGGTCTAATACTTCATTTATCAATTAAAACTTAAGATCAATTTATATTATCACACTCAGGTGTCAAGTTTTATATTTCTTTAATGCATTATATAATTTGGTTTAAAACTTTAATTTAATATGGGTTCAACAATTCACACATTTTCTTCATGTCACAGAGGTAACCTTGCGAAAGGACCCTTAGACCTCCATCAGCCAACACACTTCACACTCCCCTACCGTATCACTCCTACCACATCACAGAAATGTAACAAATTTAAATATAATATTTTCACCGAGTACTAAACCTATATATATTGCTTGTAATACAATACACACTATTAATATGTGCCATGATGACACTAGATTCATTTTTATTTTAGTATTCACTTAGCAACTAGAAGTATATAAAAAAACACCTGGACTTGTAAATAAATATAGAAGTTAATATGTGATATAATATAGAAATACATGACAATGTTGAAAGGCTATATAATATTATAATCCTGGTAATAATGACAAACATGAATTCAAGTGGAATTTTCTAGAAGTATATTTTGCATATAAAATTACAAATTTTACTAAGTTACTTACCTTTGAAAGTCCTTTGACCTCTCCTGATACTACCACTGGCGATTTGTCATCCTAAAATAAAAATTAAAATTAAATTAAGGATATAAAGGAAGCTTTTCCTGTGTGCTTCAAATACTCTGATTATAATTTTATGTAAATATGAAGTCTAGACAAGTTAGTTTTGTAATACAGAAAACAATTTAAAATCGGTATATTCCAAAAATAATTGATTTATACAGTCGTGACCTATAACTTATCTGACCAAAAGTTAAAATAAACACTTTGTTTAGGTATATATTTCGAAATAATACTTCATAGTAGCTTCTAGAATAATCCGTCTATTACCATTAACCACTTAATGTAAAACATAACATATATTTACCCTTAGAATTACGTCAGAAGGTTAAGAAATTATTATAAAAAAATTACCTTCTGATCAAAGAACACAGTCCCGCTGATATCTCCATTTAAAACGCAAACTGCTTTCGCCGGCATTGTTATGCAATATCTTATTAATCAATTGAAGAACAATCGTTGCATGCACGGCGAGGTAAACGTGTAGAATGGTAATTTATAACAGTTACCATTAAATATAGCTGTGTATAAATTGTCGTGTCACGCAGTATATGCTTTGCTTTTTAGTTTTTACTGAATGCCGGATTTGTATACGACTTTCGAAGACGGAAGTCGGAGAGGTATTAAGGGACCTTTTATAGCCTACGACTTCTTCGATTTTTTTTAATTATTATTGTAGACTACGTGTTTACGACTTTTCATCTATTTTATAAACTTTAATAATGTATTTTGTATGGTGAACGAACAAACGATCGTGAATATGGAATCCATACCACTCCAACTGACCCATGTATCATGATGTTCCACTACGTTATTGATTTGTTTAGCCTCACTATGAAAATATAATGAGCAATTATTTAAGTTTACTAATAATTTATATTTACAATTCCATCAAAGGCCATCGTGCCATACATGGGCATCGTGGATCCGCCCTTATGTAAACTTCTCAAAAATTTTAACTAAGACGTACTATAAATAGTTAGAAAGATATAATTAAAAGTGCTATTCACACACTTAGGGAAATTAAAAAACATTTTTAGATAACGTATAAAAATTTGAACGCAACAGGATTCGAATCCGCGCCTCTTCAAACAACAAAATATATTGTAATAAGTGTATAAGAATTTCGACGCAGACGAGTGAAACCATATGGATTAGCAGTTAAAGTAGTTTACAATTTTTATACGTATTTATATAAATATTTTTCAATTGCAATTATGATGACCTGATTGAAAGAACTATAAATTCTTCATTGATGAATAACGATGCATTGAAAAAAAACTGAATATAATCTAATAAATAAATACTAATATACTATTATGTTGTTGTAGTGTGTAAAGCGACCTGAGAATGATACCATATAAAATATTTCAAATTTAAAATAAATTTGTTGTTTATTACATGTATAATATTTTATAAATCTTTGATAAATACTACAATATTTTTTTAAATATAATATTAATAAAAAGTATTATTTTTTTAAATATAAACCAAACAATCAAAATAAAAAAGGAAATATATAGCAGCTTCAAATGTCAACATATTGTCAGATCTCAGATGTTTTAGGTTAGTCAAAATAAAAAAAAAGAACAATAGTATTTAAAATTGTTTATTAATTAAGAAAATATTTTACTAATACCATTATTCACTTATATTAAAAATCAAAATATGGAGGAACAATTTAATTTTCCATTATCATCGGTAATTATTTATGTTATTAACAACACATTCAAAGCGTTATATAGTAAATTAATTTATTTAACTTTTTGCATTTCAGGTTCCACCTGCTGAAATGGTTCCATCTCCGTCTGTTATGGAAGAAATTACTCGAGTAAGTTTATTTATAATTTTATAAAGAATTGATTTAAAAAGATATTAAAATAAAATAACAATATCATATAATTTTCTATATCATTATATATTTTGTGTTTTTAGTCCTGTCCAATATGTTCATCAGAAATAAGATTCTTCTTCATAAATTTCAATGACAAAATGTTGATGTGTGAGAACACACAGTGCGACTTTCCATTTGGATATGAAAACTTACAATTTCTAAGAATAGACACTGATGAAGAAATGAGTGAACAGCTGTCAATAAAGACCAAACCATCCACGATGTCACCACCATCTTGCTCTTCCTTATCAGCTGTAGCTTGGTCAGAAATAGATAAAATGAACAGAGTGTATGAATCAGAAGACAGTCAAATACCAGAATCTCGTTACTCTTTAATACCAAAATTTAGACAAAATAGAAAATTATCACTAACAGACAGTGAAGTTCAAATAAAGAAAAATGTTGAAGACATCAAAGGCTTAAACATGGAGTTGCAAGAAATAAGAGGGTCTTGTGGCATTTTGAGTAATGAAAAGTGGATTAATAAGTTAAAAACTCTTCAAGATCAATCTGGAGTACAATTATTAAGACCTCAGGAGTTGAAACGAGTCAAACAGGAAAAGAAAGAGTTAAAAATCGATATAGATACTGATAAAGGCAGTAACATATCATTGATAAAAATTGAAATATCCAATCCAACAGTACATAATGCTTGAAATATTTTGACAGCAAGTTTTTCTTTATTTATTTTAATTACTAATTTGTTGAGTATTCAACTAATAAATTTATTTAAAATATTTATCACTATTAATATGAGTTGAGTTGACTATTGAGTTTTTAATGTATAAAAAATTAAAAAAAAAATTGCATTTAGTTGTTTATTTAAATTGTAGTCTGGTGCCGGGCCCACATAGGGTTGGCTTGCTTTGCAGAAATTGCCTGAATGAAAATTTTACATGCTTATATATATATATATATATATATATATATATATATATATATATATATATACATATATTATATATATATATATATATACTCCCCACCCTCCTGCTTTATATATATATATCTATATATATATGCCCGCTATATATATATATATATATATATGTGTATAAGAGATCATGGTGGTGCAGTTGGCGAGGTGGTTGCTTAGTTATGTAGCCACGACTATTTATTTTTCTTTTCCCAAGATACTGTATAATATATTGTTGAACTCTTAATAATTGAATAATGAATAATTTTGTTATATGTATGTATTTTTATATGACTTCAGGAAACCCGTATACTTTTTCAAGATTAATGATGGTATTTATAAAATAAAATTATATGATTATTTTGTTTTTGAAATTTAGATATGTATGAATATGGTGCTAATATTAAATAATTTTAACTAAACTGTTTAATGTGATTTGGATTTGTTAAAATATTTCAAGACTGATGCTATACACAAATATAACAATTTTCTGCTTATCTATTTTTAATGTTGGCGTAATGTTCCAAAAATTTGGAATGAGATATGTCAATATTGCAACTATGACAATATTCTCTAATTAGAGTATATTTTTTGTTTTATTTGTTGTCAAGGCCCATTGTTTTAAAAAGGGCTGGAAAGTGTACAATGGAGATTTTTGATTTTGCAAGTGACTGCATATTTGCATGGACCTAAAAAATTGTTATTTGTTTTGATTAGTTAGATAACTAGTTGTTTGTTTTTAACTTTATTAGAAGTTCTTTTGTGTAATGTGTTTTGTTTATTTATTAATAAGTTTCATTGTGATATTAGATATAATTAGTAATGTTTTATAATAAAATTTTAATCTTATATACACTTGTTTTATTCAATTACATTTATATATATATATATATATATTTTAATAGACTATATAGTCGACTAGTGTGCAGTGGGACAGAGACTGACTGTAATCGCGATTGGTTGTGGGTTCGATTCCTACCCGGACAAATGATTATATTCAAATTATTTTAATTTTTTCGCTTTGGCAATATATAAAGCGCAGCATTGAGTTCTGCCACTCAACACGACGGAATGTCTCGATTTCAAGCGAAAAGGGAGAACGAGGTTTCTGACTGCCGCTATGCGAGAAAAGCGGGGAAGTGAAGAACTATTAATAGATTACAAATGCTTATTTATATAAATAATATAAACTATAAATGTCAGTATTAATATGATTATATAAGTACATGGCTTGCGGAAGCCAAGACTCAGGCACTATCCATATAGGTCCTGAATCAGCCGTTTAGTCGGATAAGTTCCTTGGATCTATTATGCACGAGTCTGAAGGTATCGATCACGATCACGTCGATGTCCAAGCCCGAATAAGCGCTGCTTGGGTGAAATGGCGTAAGGTGACTGTTCGTTCTGACGTTCTCTTATAGGGCAGGGAACTGACGTTCTCTTATAGGGCAGCAAATGCTGGCCAGTACGGTCTAGGCACGCTCAGGAGCTTCATGTCACGGAAATGAAGATGCCAAGGTGGATGTGTGGCGTAACGCGGGCTGACCGCATACGTGACACACATTCATTCGGTAGTTTTAGAGTCCGTGACGTAGCGGTCAAGCTCCAAGAGCGTCGCCTGAGACGCTATGGCCACGTTGCGCTCCGACCTGAGAACTATGTAGGAAGAATATGCCTTGATATAAGGCAGACCCCGGGATTAGTGCCAAGTAGAAGGATTTTCATATATCATTTAAGCTAAATTTTCATATATATATATTTTTATCATAACTATTTTCTTTGCACAAAAATGTAAATAGAACTTTAGATTATTATACAAATGTGTTAAGCGTACATTTAATATTTTATTATAATATAGAAATGCTAGGAAGTAACAGTATCTACTATCTTCATGGTCAAGAAATGGAAAGTGAAATGAGATATTGGTAGTAAAGCAACAAGTAATTTCACGATTACCTGTCATTAACGGTACTTATGTTATTTACTTTTCACAAATAAAGATGTGTAAAGTATATATACGTATAGCCATTAACATGTTTTAGCTGCACTTTAGTGTTTTATTTAGGTGTCATACATTTATAATGCGAACCTTAGACGATTCTAGGGGGGAAGAGCCGACCGATGTCTTATTTTTGAATTTAAGTTTTAAAATTTTATTTAAGAGAACGCAAAAAATTAAACGTGTTATTAACATCTAAAGGAAAAATTAATATTCTTATTTTTTGCTTTGGATGTTAATATTTTACATAGATAAAAAATAAAAAACATAAAAAATGAAACGGCTGTTCGGTACGAAGTTCTTTAATCAACAAGCGATATTAAAATATAAGCGGAAGGTAGATTCCACTTCAGATATTATTTACGAGTGTAAGTTTTTATGATACTAATTTTTTGAATAATCATTTGAAATTATGACTTTTAATAATGAATTAAAATTTAATTACATTTTACGTAAATTTGATGTAATTGTTAATTTGTTAAATTCTCCTCATATATGCTTATATTACTATAAATTATAAATATATATGTCTAATAGGTTTTTTCAGAATTTTCCAGTATTTTCAATCGGGTCCAATAACTGCAACTGGTACTATAGGAAGGAAGCCGGAAGGCGTCTCAGAACTTCTGAACCTGACTTTCGCTATCGATATCGCTAACAGTTACCGGTCACTTACTACAAATTTAGGTGTAGTTTTTTTTAAACGGTAATATATTTTTATTTATTTGTATATAATCTTGTAATGTCCATATGTCCTAATTTTTAAATAGGTTATATTATAATTTTTTTAAAAGCACATTTAAGTTGACATGTATTTTTAATTTATTATGACATTTAAAAAAAAATATTGACAATGAAAATTCAAAAAAAAATCCGCCAACACACGCCACGATGGCGTCAATGGATGGATTTCATTGTGATCTTTAGAAGATTATTTTCAGCGAAATAAAGAAAGAAACAAGAGTCATAAACTTTTCGCTTCTTCCGCTTTACTACAGTCATCAGGACTTTGTTACATACCCTCCAAGGGATACTCGATGTTTCTAGATGTCCAGTATCATCAACACTGTGTTCTTATAGATCTACCTAGGGCTATTCCTTTTTCTCTTAACACTTACTCTATTATCACAATATGTATATTTTTAACTACCGACCCGCTCACGGCTTCGGCCGCCTGAACGCTGCACGCTGTTCCACATTTTAGGCGGCCTTTATTTGCGTAAATCAATAAAATTCCTTTTAACTAAAAACGAGTCAAAAAAGTAACCTATGTTCATCAGAAAATTCTCAAGTATCTCTATAAAAAAATCATCACAATCGGTTCAGCAGTTTGACCGTGATGATGTCACAGACAGACAGACAGTTACTTCGCATTTTTAATATTAGTATGGATTCAGACTTGAGAAAAACGTCTAGTAAAAATTATAACGTAAATATTAGTAGCAAGCCCGCACATATCGGTCGCTGTAGTTCGTTCTCACCGAGAGTATAAAGCGAAGATACGTTACGAGACGGTTTAGTTTTAACCGCTATACTTAGTGGAGTTTCACGTGTAAACCTACTTCATTGTAAAAGGTAAATATTTTGATATAATCATTATTCAAATATTAAGAAATAGAAAGGATAAGGCCATCGTGGCTCAGTGGGATAGCGCCTGACTGTAAATGCGGTTGGTTGGGGGTTGCATTACCATTCAGAGGAATGATTATATTAAAAATATTTTCATTCGCTCTGGTACCTTCCACAAAACGCGGTGTTAATTCTCGAATTCAGGCGTAAAGTAGAGAACGGAGTGTTTTGACACTAGTTTCTCTCTGACCCTGGTATGCGGAAAAAGCGTGAAGCTGCAAAAAAAAACTAGAAAAAAGTAAATTAATATTGAATATTTATTATCTATATTCGATGCGTTAGGACTTGAACCGGAAAACAATCTGTAGTTGACGTATATAGCATTTATGGCTTAGTAAGTCGATATAGTTTAATTTTGCTTTTAATTAAGACAAGGTAAGAATGTTTATTATATATATATCAATTTTTATATTTACCTTATTTCAATACAATCTACACATTACGTCAATGAAAAGGATAGATAAAACCTTTTTCAAACAAAAAAATCTACCTATAATAAAAAGAGTAAACGATAGACGACTTCTAAATCAATTTTATTAACATTTTCAGATGATAAAACACATAGTGTTCTGTGTTTTGATGGTATCGAGTGTTCGTGGTGGTGATACCAAAATGGCTGGTAAGCGTAACTTATTATTCGTTTCGTTTTAAAAAATATTTTATTAGTTTCACCAGTAGCTATTTTTAATTTATATAAATTAATTTAAGAAATTTTTGTAACGCTGTTTTTACCCAATACTTGTGTGATTTTAGATTATTTTTTGACTTCAGTATTGAGGTCTTCTTTTAGAATTGCAACGCGACGCGCGCGCGTGATGTTTGTCGGTTCGATTCCTATTCAGACAAGTGGTTAATATGTCAAATAGTTTCATTTATCCGGTTGGGCTGAACAGAAGATAAAAAAATGTGCATAAATTTTAATATACATATTTTGAAGTATAGCTGTGTGGTCTTAGACTATATTTTTCTGTGGCAGTTAGTATGGAATTTATAGTTTCTGTAACTCATAGGTACCAGAACGGAGAAATTAAAATATTTTGAATATTATCAATCCGCCAAGTGGGGATCGAATCAGCAACCAATCTTAATTACTGTTAGAAACTCCCATCCCATTGCGCCACAATGGCTTCAATGTCTGGATCATGGTTGTAAATTTATCAGTACTAGCAGTAGTGAAGCGTAAAATACGCGTTTCCTTAGTAACGTGTGCGTCAAATTTATCTTATTCATTCATTGTTTTTGCAATATTTATCTTATTCATTCAATCTATTTTTATGAAAAATATTGACATACTGCACTTTTTCGCCATTAACATTGACATAATGCAATTTTAAAAATATCAAATGAATGAATTTTCGATCCAGGTAGAAAATTGTTTCTTTATTTATGTAAAAGATGTTGTTTTATTAACTATACTAAAAGTATATATATATATATATATATATATATATATATATATATACAAATAAAGTTTATATATAGAAGTAAATAAATTGTATATATAAACTAAAATGTACTTTTTGGGGTCACGCGTTAAGTTAATTGTATAAACATATTTTATTATACATTGCATTTGTATTATATAATACACATTTTATTTATTACGTATGTTTCCAAAAAAATCATAATGGGACGTTTGGAAAGCTATTATTACTTTATGACAGTGCACATTTTCTGTAAGTTGACATTTAGGTACATACTTATATACATATTATTAATATTCCAGTCATGGTAAAAGTGTGGGGCCAAAAGGTCGTTGCATAATAAATAATAGTATTGTCCATAGAATCTTTTCTATAGATAACATAAGTCTTTCCTAAGTTTTACTTCATTTTTACTTTTGTTTCCGCAACTTTATCCAGTTGGAATTCTAAATTAAAAGCTACTTTAATTACTCCTTATTACATCAGCTCTGCCAAAATGCCCCGTCAAAATCTGACTAGCCGTTCCTGAGATCTGCCGGAACAAACAGACAGACAGACAAAAATTGTAAAAATATTTATTTTGGCATATATATATATTTACCGTGAATACAAACATATAAGTTTAGTAAAAAGCGGTTATTTCAATATTATAAACAGATATTCTAATTTAATTTATTTATATAGATGTACCACAACATCAGCTACACTTTGTGTAATTTAATTTACAACCGCATTGGTGTAATTTAAGGATCTATATGACATATTGACAGCATTTTTTGCCTTTTTTTTAAAGTGCTACATTTGATTTGCGCTCCTTAATTTTGGCATAGACCTATAATTATATAGGACTATATAACTATATATAAAGGAAATTAACTTTTACTGACATTTACACAGTCTAGTCAAATACTTGTTGTTCCTGAAAACAAATCAGGAATTTTCAAAGTGATCTTAGTAGTTTTAAGCGATATTTTGGTTCAGGACCCTATTATGAAAACATTAAATTTGTAGTTTTTATGTCTCTAAAGGATAACCTTTTTTTTTTTGATTTAAAAATCTATTATCTAAGATTTTCTATTCTCATGAATAGAAAATCTTAGATAATAGATATTTTTCTTATTTTGTTTTTATTATTCGTTTAAATGAATATTATTACAAAATACGTACAATATAAAGCAATCCCTGTATGTAATTAAAGGCTTCAGCTACTATGTACGTGACGTACAGATATGTACACGATTTACTGTTTTTAAACTAAACTACTAACAAAGACCTGTGAAAAATCAATCATCAATCTATCAAAATTGTGGAGAAAACTGGATTGTTATATAATTTTTTTATACACAATTAAACTGCAATATAATTTTATTTCACATTTTTGTTGAGTAATCGCTAAAATTGAAAGTAGCTCTCTACTTGCTTTGGTTAGTAAAAATTTAATTACGTCGCCATATTCGTATGGTATATCGTAATAAGTTCAAGTTATGATATAAGCTAACTTGTTAACAATACTTAAATATTTTAAAATATTATATAAACTGCATGTGAATGTTGTTATATAGCGTTTTTTAGTTTATACTAAAAAAAGTATTTTGTAGTGTTTATTAAAATATTTTTTTGATATTTATTAAAAAAATTTTTGTTAATATACATTAAAATAAAGTATATATCAAAAAATATATAAGTAGAACACATATCACGCTTTCAAAATAAACGAAACTTAACTCACTCAAATTTAGGAGAAATATTATTAAAATGTTAAAATGACTTTTATTTGGTTGTTTACAGACATTTTGAATGGCGACAGTGTGTTTATAATTGTAGCTTGTATTTATGTATTTATATGTAAATATAGAAATATATGTATACTTAGTCTGGCCATAAGCTGCTATAATTAAAAATACACAAAATATTCCTTTTGAATTTGGAATCTGTCATTTTAATAGGATTGTTCATTGTGTTTTCTTTTTTTCGCGCCAATACATCGTTAAATATTTTGTGACATTAAAATGGAATGGGGTGATAAAGAGAACCAAATCGCTGTGATTGGATATACATAAAGAAGGTATGGTGCCCGATTCAAGTTTTAAAATTAACAATATGCTTGGTATTAGTCAAATATTTGTGTAGCGGGTTATTGATAGGTACAATAAAACCACCTCTATTTGTGACAGGAAAACATCTGGCCGTCCACTTAGTGTTCATTGAAAAAAGGCGATCAGTAGCAAGGGAAAAATTTCGAATAAATCCTGTCCGAATGTAAAAGATTTTATCTCGGGATATGAATATAGCATCTAGAACCATGTTGCTTATTTTAAAAGATGACTTAGGACTTGTAGTTTTGGCGCTGATTATTTTTTAACTGATAATTTTAAAATGAATAGAGTTGTGGTTATACAAACAAAGTGACCGTATTTATGATGAAAGCTCTAAAGACGCTTTCCAATTTGTGAACAGAGTACAACGTGGGCATTATCCGATTTCACAGATGGTGGTGGGCTGTTGGCTATAAAGGAGTGACTAAGCCATATTTTTGTAAACAAGTGTATCAAAATACTATTCTTGAGAAGCTAAGCCCCTAAGCAGTTATGCCCCTTAACAAACACCATATTCAATAACCAAGAACGGTTCTTTCAGCAAGACTCGGCGCTGGATCATAAAGCTTGATCCACCCAGAGACTAGCCTTCAACTAGTCCTGATTTTAATAAGGACTGCTTTGCAGCCAATGGAGCAACTTCAAATAAGCTTTATATATTTTTAATGGTTTTTATATTAATGTATTAAACTAACTAACTAACACACTAATAATAATAAATGTTACGTACCAAAATAAAATGTTGTTTTTCTTTGTAACAATGTTTACGAGTATGGTAAGACTAAGTATATACGAGTATACCTATGTATATATATATATATATGAAAAATATGCTTTTTTATTTTATTCAATCGATTATTTTTTTAAATATATATATAAATATATTTTATATATAATTTTGTTAATACTCAGCAATTTAAATTTTCCAGATATTTCACAATTTTGGGCAGACGACTATAAAATATTCAACAAAATATACGGAAAGACGTCAGACAAAGATCTATATGGAGCGACTCTACCTCCTGCCATACACTTTGACGTGCCGAAAAGCTTACAAATCGGAGCCTCCGATAAATACGAGAGATACTTCACTCACGAAAAGAACATTCTAGATTCTGATATTCCTTTTGATTTCTCCGAACGATATGCAAAAATATTTTCTAAGTCCCATAAAGGAAAGACGAAGCCTTTACAATTTGTAAGTCTTGGTGACTTTAAGCCGATTAGTAAATCTAATGACCCAGAAACGTATAACTATTTGAAGAACTTGGAGAAGAAGACAAAAAAGAAGGAAGTATCTAAAAGAAGACCTCTTGCTGATTCGGAAGAAGATGAAGCGTACAAAAGTATTCAAGAAATTTTAGATGCTCACGAAGCAAACAAAAGTGGTAAGGGAGATTCCACAGAAGAATTACCGAAGAAGCATAAAGAAGATGAAAGAAGAAGGAATAGAAGTAAGGTTAGGTTTATTAATAATAACAGCATTAAGTCTAGATGTGTTTCAGGCAGGTGTAGGAGTCCGGTACGAACGCGCCCATATTTGAAAATAAAGCGTTATAGATATACTACACGTTAGTAGGATTTTTTAAACAATAAAATAAAAACAAATATCTAGATGATTTATTATTAATTATTATCATCTTACTTACACGGGAAAATGTTTCATTAAAGTATTCTTTGGTCAGGTTGTTATAGAGTATGGTTTCTCAAAGCTATATTATTTAAGTCTTGGTACATATAATTGTTTCACATAATACTAGTTGTTACTCGCAACGCCAGCCTTTCGACTCTTACCATACAATTTTAATTTCCCAAAAACATATTTATTTTGCGTTTTTATCGTGAATGTTCTTTCGTGGCGTGTTCTTTTTAGTTTCTTTTTTTTAATTAATTTCTTAATTACGTGTATAAGAAGAAAAAAGAGTACAATTGTTAATTTTTGAAATAAATTAAAATGTTATTTTAATAGTAAGTTAATTTATTTATCAAAAAGAAAAGTTTAGATCATGACATGTTCATAATATACAGATACATATTAGATTAAGTTATTATTGTATTTGTCGTTATTTAATGTTTTTATTCAATAATAAAAATAAATTTATTTGATTATTGTTTTTATTTATAATTGCCTTTTAACTATATTTTAATAGAATCCAATGAGGGGCAGTGGGACAGTGTCTGATTGTAAACAACATTGGTTTAAGTCCGAAATATCCGAAATAAAAATAAAGTATACGAAACAGACAGACACACACATGCACACAAAGTATGTAAATCTCGAAATGAGTGGAAAATGAAGAACAATATAAACTATTATTAAATAAAACAAAATAATATTTACTTTTAAATAATTTAATATAAAAACGAACATTCCCAACTTTATTTGCGGTAGAAAGATATTAAAACACTGCATTTTCACTCACATTATGAATATTAAAAGAAATACATAAAAAAACTAAGCACATTGTGCGTCCTCTGTGTTTAGTTCTAAGATTTTTTTAATAATTTAACATTACATACAAAAACTGAAAAAATAAATTAAAAAAAAAAAAGTGTTCTAGAAAAAAGTTATTTAAGTATATTAGTTATTTGTTTTAAATAAATTATTAGTCCTATCCGCGTGGATGTATTAGAGACAATCACAATTATACCGACAGAGGCGTACGAAATTTCACATACTTAAAATTGTAATAATGCAATATAAATACATGAAATTAGTAATACTACACATGTATTTGACATAAACTTTTGTGTAAAGTGACGTTAGCAAGGCGACGCGTATAACGCGTCTACGCGGCAAGTAGTTGTAAATAAAAATTAGTATTTATTTGTTTTCATTCAAAACTACGATTCAGATATTAAATAAGTATTTTCTAGAATACGATTAGTAAATAAAGTTAGGATTGGTTTCACTCTGACGTCCGTTCGCGACGGGGTTGCGCGTGTCCTGCGCGCGGCGGTTCACTTCGCGCGCGAGCTCCTCTACGAACTGCCCACCCGTCTGCCTGGAGCAACACTCAGTGTAACACCAATCATAATTTTTTTAGCTTCACGCTCTTTTCCACATAGCAGGATAGTCAGAGAGAACCTAGAGTCAAGACACACCGTTCTCCTCGCATTGCTCGAATCCGAGACATTGCGTATTGAGCGGCGGAACTTAATGCCGCGGTTTGTCTAAGGTACCAAAGCGGAAACCAATAATAATAAAGAAACGACAACAATTAGTTTATATTAATTATTTATATTTTTGAATATTATATTAATAATTTATTAGGGCTCAGGCGCAGTGGGACCTCTTCTAATTGTAAACGCGATTGGTTGTCGGTTCGATTCCCACTCGGGGGAACGATTTTATTTAAATTATTTTAATTTCCCCGCTCTCGATCGAGAGATTTCAAGAAATCTGAAATTGGCTGATAATGTATAATTTACACTATGTGGCACAATTCAGTCATACTGAACGAATCCTGGTGGTTTGATTTGGTTAGAAAAAGTAGGGACACTTACACAAGAGAACATAGCAATAAGCTCTATTTACAAATTCTGTGCAACCACAAATGTTTGTATTTAAAAATGTATTAATCGGAACGTCCGACTTGACATGTTAGAGGAAAATATTTATTTAGTCTGTGGTAGAGTACTTTGGCGGGAAATAATTACGTCACACTTTTACTAAAATTGTACTTGTAAGACTTGTAATGAAAGTAAATATTTAAATAATGTCGGAAATAAAGAGATATCAAGCTGTGTTAAATTAAATAAATGCAGTTAATTAAAGTTACATGATAAAATAAGCCTTGAAATGATGATGAAATTGAAGCTAAACATTCTATTAGTCTTAGGTATATAAGGTTTATATTAACGTGCGCACCGATCAGTTCCGCGGCCGCTTTCCACATCGTCGTCAGCGCCCTGATACATGGAGTATCCGCGGCGAGTGAGCTCCTCGTCCGGTGTCAAACCAGGGTTTTGGAATGCATGGTTTCTGTCCGAATTCATCTTTATTTTTCTGAAAAAATCTATACTGTAAATAAATTCTACTGATACGACAAAACGCGGCTTTTAGTTTCACCAATCAACACACAATTGTCCCGATTTCTGGTGGAAAGTAGGAGGGTACTCAGTGTTTTGGTATTTCATTACAAACAACAATATTTGCTAATAAGTGGTAAGTTTATTCTCACTGAAATCCACCTCAAAGCAGTAAGATAGCAAATCAAGATGAAATTTTACACACAAATAGTTTTAAATAAATACTAAGTAGATTGCAGGCAGAGGCATGTAACTTATTCTTGTAACTTAAATTATTATTTGACTTACTATTTAAATCGTAAAAAATAAGAACGATTATAAGGTGATTATTCACTAATATTAATAAGAATACTTGTTATTATACAGTTTACATTTCATAACAAAAAATTATACATATTTAGTAACATCTTTGGCTAAGATTTTATAAAAATATAATATGTATATCTAAAAAAATTCTTACATGCGACATATGGGTGTGGGAGAAAATTAGACTTCTCAAAGTTTAAAGGCTATTGTTCCTACTCGTAAAATTAAACTGTAATAGAAAAGTCTGTAGGTACTACATACATATGACCATTATCCATAAAGGTTTAAATTGTCTGAAACCTATTTGAACATGCAATCTATTATAGAGCTAAACAGATAATAATATTTTTTTTTGCTTTACGCTTTATCTCTTGCAGGGTAGTCAAGGAGAATGGTCCCTGCATACGTGTTTCACCCTGTCCCCTGTCATCGACCGCTTTATACACGCCGTCGGGGGTTTCTCATACCTTTTACGTAACCTTGCTCCAGTATTATCGATACTGTGTTCTCGAAGGTCAACTGTGATCTCCCCCTACCTCTCTTACTAATCATCATTAAAATTAATATACATACTGAACCCGCAGACGTCCGCTGTCGCTTAAGTCCTTCACTTTCCGACGAAGGCTCGCCACCTGAGTACAGAGTGCTATGCTGATGATGAAGAGCAATAGCCAAGCAGCGCTGAACACGCTTAATACTATTATGGTCGTTGTGGTCTGGAAAAGTAGTTTTGGTAAGGTTAGTAATGGGAGAAAAGATTTTGCTCATATCTTCCTCAATTTAATATTTTATGTCAATATATTCATAGCCATCCCGGCTCAATAGGACAGCATGTAACTGTAAGTGCGCTGGTCGTTGGTTCGTTCTCCGCTTGGAGAAATTATTTAAATTAGATTTGTAACGGAAACCTTCTTACCGGTGGCGGAGGCGGAAGTTTGAAGTGTTAAAAATATAAATTCACGATTTATAAAAGTAATATATATATATATATATATATATATATATTACAATATCTTATACAAACTACTAATAAATGAAATTAAGTAATGATACATTAAAATTTATAAGCAATAGCTTTTCGGCTTTTTCGTCTTCGAGACGGTTTCTTAACTGCTCGTATATTAAGCCGGATGAGCTAATTAATTGTTCACTTGTCACTGAACTTGCCGGCGGCGATAAGTAGGTGCGAAATACAGGCAGCAAAAACGTTATATTTAACGATATACCTCCACAACAATAAATGATTTTCATCTAGTTAAATTCGGTTTTTTTTATTATATTCGGTAATAAGCGATTTCCATATAATGAAGTTGAGACTGGAAATGCTCTCACTTATCCAGTACCTCGTCGTCGTCACTACTATTTTTCAACATGTCAGCCAAGTTGGAATGCACACTTCGTGTTGGGGGCGAAATCTGGAAGCTTGTGCTTGATTCGCAATGAGCGTGACTTGCCGAGCGGCTGCTTCGCCCAGCGTCTCTCCTCGCGCTTTGTACGTACGCTTGTGTGAATAAACCTCCGTCAAAACTCCGTAAAAATATTATTAACATTTTCAAATGTTATTCACACACTTAGGAAATTGAAAAACATATTTTTAGAAAACGTATAAAAACTTGCACGCAGCGCGATCTGAAACCGCGTCTCTTGGAAACCGTTCAAGAAGACATGGCTTAGCGTTCAAATTTTTATACGTGTTCTAAAAATACTCTGCAAAAATTTACGGAGGTGGATGCGGATCGATTTTTTACAGTACTTCCGCAGTAACGGAGGTGGAGGCAGAGTTCCGTTACAACACTAATTTAAATCATTTCATATACAAAGCGTGTGGATTAGTTCCGTCATTTAACACGCACTTGTCACTCAATTTTGAGTAAATACGCAAGACGTAGTGTCTCGACACTGGCACAAGTAAACGACGGAGAGAACTCTACTTTACCCAGGGGTCATACTAATGCGAGGAAATCCGTAACGCTTAAATATAGTACATTGTGCCTTATAATTATAGATTGTTCTTTAGAATTATTGTGATTTAGCTATTTTTTTAATCGAGGTGTTTTTTTTTCAACTATAGACAACAGAAGTTGTTTAGAAATACATAAGTAGATACTATTTTTATTTAATTTTTAACTATAAAAAGCAAATAATGAGGCCGATTTTACACTTTTTGTTAGTAAAGAAGCAATACGTAAAATAATGACTTCTACAGGCTTATTTGTTGCCTATACTTTTTTTTTATTTTGTAACTATATCTCCTTTAAAAAAGCAATCAATGTTAATTTCACGATAGCTCTTCTTCTCTTCTAGATTATACTTAAGGAAAGCCAGGGTAAATCTAGTAGCAATTTATATATATATGTATATATATATAGCCATTGTTTACATCACTTTGTGCAAATAAGAACGCAAACGTTGTAATATTAAATTGATACTAATGCTAGATAAAGAGTTCACCAATTGTAAATGTTTTTATGGAATTTTAAGATAGCACAATCGATTGAAATATGATAAGTGTAAAAAAATAATGTGTATATATATTATAAATACTAAAAATATTTTCATATCCCCGCTGTGGTAAGAAAAAGCGTAACGTTGACTTCCATTACTAGATTTCGGGCGGAAAGTGGAGAACGGAGTGTCTTGGCAGGTTCTTTCCATCTGCTATGCAAACAAAAGCTGTGATATTTATGTCGTAAATGCTCCTAGCTTCAAGAAGACGTTAGCGTTGTGTAGAATATGTTATTAATAAAAAGTATCTAATCGATGGTCGTCGGTTCAATTCCCACTCGGGAGAAAAATTTAAATTATTTTAATTTCTCCGCTCTAGTGACAAGAGAAAGAACGGCGTTGTCTTTCGCCAACGCACAATATCTTGGATACGGACGGAAAGTGGAGAACAGAGAGTGTTGACACTAATTACTGTCTGACTACATTGTTATGCGGGAAAAAGCTTTTAAAGAATATATCTATATATTCATAGCTATTAAAAATATGCGTCTGAATGAGTGACACTTACAAGTTCCATTTTGCTTGTAGTCCGTAGCCTTAAATGGTAAATGTCATCTGTAAATAGAAGAACAAAAAACTATATGGATAACCATATACATCTATATATATATATATATATATATATATATATGTATATATAAAATAAAAATATAAAAAATGTAACTGATTGCTGTCTGTACATGGAAGATATATGAAAAAAATATATATTATTGGGGGCATTTATAAATGTAATAGAACGCAAAACAATGATTTTAAATTTTCTTTAAGCTAAGTTTGTGATTTAAGTGAGAATGCGAGCGGGCAAAAAGACGTAACGTTAACGTTAGATAACGTACGGTATATATGATTTAAAGACAACGAAATTTGTAATAAATTACTTTTCTATAAATTAATTTGTATAACTTATTTTCCGTTTATTCCCTATTTAGTTTTTCTATATTTCTACACATCTATACCTTGACTAATTATTAGTCATAATGACACATCAATGTAATCTCCACTTTAAAAAACATTGTAGACTGCTTAACAATGTGTATAATACGCATACTGCCAAATAAATATAATGCAGAAATCGAACCTGTGATCTTTAAACTTTTAATATACGCAACTATATGAAAAAAAAATACAAAACATCAAACGTCATATAGTAAAACTAGTATGGAGGATTGGGACTCGTCAAATTTTGTTAGCCTAACCTTCTAATGGGAAATATGATGCATATGTAAACTACTAATATTATAGGCTAAGGTTTATATATCATAATGAATAAATAAATCAAATTTATAATTTAAACAAAAACTTACCATAATATTAAGTATTCAGACACATGATTATCGAAAGTGAGCGAAACGCGCACTGTAGTCTCTTATCTAGATAACAAACGATAACGCACGGCCCATCTCTATTACGTGTTTATTTCTAAACGATATCTTAAATGATAGAAGGCTGAGTGTGGGAATTACTTGGAACACCTGATAAACATTATTTAAAAATTAATTAAAAAAAAATAAAAATTAAGAATATATTTTGGCAAATGACGAAAAAGACTTAGGGTGCCGTCACTCTATACGCATTCTTTCGAAATCAAGTTAACACCTGATACGTGGAAAAAGGAATAACTTAACAATAGGTCCTCTCTGGCAACACTCTTATATATGAAATATATATAAATTAAAATAAAGTGCAACAAATTACTTGGTATATGGCAATTTTAGTCCAAATCAACATAGATATTCTGTGATAGACTGTAGTTAGTTGGTAGGTAGTTACGGACATTATATTCAATAAAATTAACAAAATATGCGCCGTATTTACAATTATGGTGCCATCTACCATGGAAGTGCAGTGATGCAGTGTTTGTGAATGCAAAATGAAGAATGGAGTCACTTGCAAGGTTACAGTTTCACTGTCTTCAATGCAGATGATAAAAAGAGAAAATCGATACTCATATCTATTTTATTGACAATCTCAACTGTTATCGATATAAACGAATTATAAGTGATAAAGTTAAGAATAATAAATCGAAATTATGAAAATGTGTGATTAATTATGAAAATAATGCAATACATAAATCATTATATTGATTCATGAAAGGAAAATTTATGACGCCTTTTAACAAAAATTATGCGAACGAAGGAGGACGAAATATGTCATAGTTACAGTTTATATTGACGAGATATGCAAAAAGCCAATATTTTTTAATAAACTATAATATATTTTTAATAAATAATAAATAAATAAAACTAGCCGTCGCGTCAGAGTGTAAGTGTGTTTTAAAAAAAAAGAACAATTAAATTACCTAAAGTTTATTTTCGAATTAAATTGAGTTGAGAAAATTCTGTGGAAAATTGGATTTGAACTGAGTTAACTAGGTGGTCTCTTTCTGTGGGCAAGAAAGCTGACATGGCATAAGTAAAATTATATTGCTTGTAAGCAAACAGGGTTGCGAGCTAGGGCTAAAACACTTCGCGTGAATGATGGCGCTTTAAAAATAACTTTTAGTTTGAAGCGCTGTATTAAAATTATACAATGTTAAAAACTTTTGATAAAGGTAATCGAATTAATTCCAGTAAAGACTATATAAAAAATTTAAGTTAAAATACGCACTGTAAATGTTTTACCAACTTTTAAACTTAATTCAGCAGTTTTGTTTTGATGCGTATACAAACACAGACAAACGGCAGACAAAAAAGTGTATAATAAAATAATGTCTATAGTTTCACCCGTTATAATTTATAGAAAAACTTTCTAAAATTTCCATGCCATTAGTCCTTCCATTATTGTGTGTCCATGTGTTTTGACATACATACACATTGTTAAGGTAACGTGAATTTTACGCGTCAACGGGTAAAAATCGCATTGGCTATAGTCTGCACTCTAGTCTATAATTATTAGACAAATAGTAACATTTAGAAATTAAATAAAAACGAGCCATAAATAACTCTATAAAAAGTTATTATAGCATTCATCATTAATAATAAGTGTAAACGGATATATATAAATATTTTACAGTAATAAAAATAGTATAAGCTTATTAAATACTTTATACAGACAGATATATACAGATACGTTATATAAATAAATTACATAAAAAACACCTCTCAACATTCTTGAATAATAATCCTTTATGAAAATTTCAATAAAGTGTTTATTTTTAACATTAAACAACCCTTTATAACATTTTTCAAAGTGTTATTAACACACTTCATCAGCATCAATGGTTATGCAGGCCTCTATGTGCCCTAGCCTCTTCCAACCCTTTGCACTCCAGCCTAGTAATGCATAGAGGCTACCAACAACTCCAGCACTATATTAGTTCCAAGTACATACCTATGATGTAGAAGAAAAATAGAGTCGTTTCAATAAAACATTTTTTTTATTTCTTAGCAATTTTATAAACAAAACATATTCTAACTTATATTATAAAAGAAAACATAAATTTTAGGACCTAAAATTTCTTAAAGTGTGATATCTTTCGAAACAATTGCCCATATGCATTCGCGGTTTACCGGGACAAGTATCACAGTATTCCGAAGTTTTGCGTCGTTGTCCTTTTTCATGTCTATTAGAAGAAACAATACAATCTCTTTTCTTGCCTTTTCGCAATATGTGTAGTTTTTTGTCCAGTCTTGTTTCAGTTGCTGAAGTGAAATGTCCTGATCGATCTTCACGGAAGTCACCAACAAGTTGATTGACTAATCTGACGAACTTCAAATGGGACAGTGGTTTTTCGTTCTTGCTTTTTTTTACATCTTATATAAAATGTATGCATTTATTGCCGACATCTCCATTCCCCCCCAAAAGAACATCTTCCTCCACCACTTAAGAGATTTTCTCTGCGAACTTTTTGGCTTTTCCACATTTTGTTGTTCACCTCCTCTTACAAATATGGTTTTGGTAACGAATTCAGCGCTATCACTGGTGCTTAACAGCGTAACCACCCTTTTATCTTTCCAAGACAATTTCATCGTTCTTCCCTTTTTGTAAGCGATCGATTTATTTTCACCGAATTTGGGTTTCTTTATTGGATCAGGTATGCCCTTGCGATTGATTTTTATTGTACCTGTTAGATGACCTTTTATTTGTAATAATTCTTCAGCCAGGACAATGCTAGTTTAATATCTATCTGTATACATATGGTAACCTTGTGCATCCGGTACGTTCGACAATAAATTGTTATACGAGTACAGGTGCAATGGAATTCTAGTACTGACAGGCAATTGAGGTTTTATAAGATCTTCGGAGGTAATACTACCATAATATGGGAGAATATTGTACATATACCCAGTTTCTGAGTCAGCCAAAACGTACATACGTATGCCCCATTTTGTAGGCTTATTTGGATTGTAGGTTATAAAACTAATTTTACCTTTGAATTTTATTACACCACACGAAGGGTTATAACGTTATGAATGTAACGAAATAAATTTAAATAGAGCACTTTCTACTCTTATTACAATGTAAGCATAATAAACGTATCATAAACACTATAAGATAAGCATAGACTGTTTCGCTTACCTAACTGTTAAGGGCGCCGATTCAGCAAAACAATCATGTCGCCGCTACGGCGACAGCGGATTTACTGATAGCTTTCTAATGTCGCGAATACGGCGACAACGGAGTGCAAACGGTTAATATTCACACACTTAGGAAATTCAAAAAGAATTATATAAAACTGATACGTAACGTACAATAATTGAACACAGAGGGACTCATTCCCGCACCTCTTTGAAACCATCCAAGACAACTAGGACGGTTTTTCAAAACAACGTGTTTTCGAAGCGTATAAGAATTTCAACGTAGCTGGAGGTGGGACGCATGGCTTAGCGGTCAGAGCGCTTGAACGGTTTTCAAGAGGCGCGGGTTCAAATCCCGCTGCGTTCAAATTTTTATACGTTTTCTAAATATGTCTTTTTACCAACAGGGTTAGCAGTGTTAGTCATAAGTTCAAAAAAACAACACAACAAATTTAGTTTGTAAAAGAAACTAAAAGGAACAAGTTTAGTAAAGTACTTCCGGATGGTCAAACCAGTCAGGACAGGTCAGGTCAAACAATTTGACCAAAACGATTTTTCCATACAAATTTTAGTACGTACAGAGATATATTAGACATGAAAATTACAATATTTGTGATGATAAGATTGTTGTGTTGTCATAGGTTCTAGTCACGTATGCAAACAAATCGGACAGGAAAATGTGGGTCAAAATAGTGTTATAAAATTTCCTGCATTGATGTATAAATAGATAGAGATTAACTTAAATAAAAGTGTATCTGAAATTAAACATGAAATTCCCATAGAGTGAAAGGGATGTTCGCCTTCGGGGTTATAAGAGAATTTACAAAATTTTCCATGAGACAAGGGACACGGACCAGATTCTACGTTTCACAGTCAAAACAACGGAACATCTAGTATATTATAAACTGACAAACTGATAATATTCATATGTAGATATTATTCTGAAATAGCAATTAACCTTTGCTTATATTATAATCGCTTCAATTAAATTCATAGATTCTAAGGACACGCATTATTTCTTAAGCTTTTGTTCTTTTCTTAAAGTACCTAATTAGGCAATATTGTTGTATAATTAATCCTTCACACTATAATTTAGTTAATATTTTGTATGGGCGATTACCATCTCATGGCTTAGTTGTTAACATTTATATCGTTAATTAATTTAATTTTTCAGGTACACTGCATAGTTTTTCATCGCATAGTATAGTCAGGGAGAAACTAGTGTCAGGACACTTTGTTGTCTACTTTTCACCCCATTTTAAATATAATCCCCCCGAGTGGGAATCAAATCCTCAACCATCGCGTATACAGTCAGGCAAAAATCTTAGTAAGTATATTACATAATCAATTATAAATTTACTTCGTGCTTTCAAAAGCTTAACACTGCTCTCCTATAATTAAGCTGTTATAAGAAGAATAGATCTAAATTATTTGAAATTTATACTTAACTATACGTTGGAATCAACAATAGACTGATAATAACTATTATTTGAATACACTTGAACTTTAAAGAGAGCTTTTGGTAACGATTTGACCTTATATTCTGTCTGTTTGTATATTTTTACGCCATCGTGTGCTAGTGGTTAAGTGTTTGACCGAAGTAGTGGTCATGAGGTCAAATCCTAAAAAGAAAATGTAATAATAAAAAAGCAGCTACACGCTTTTTCCAGCTTAATATAGTAGACAAAAAGCACAAGTATCAAGACACTCCACTCTCCACCCGAATTCGAGACGCTATGTGTTAGTGGCGGAACTTGTAGTAACGCGGTAATGAAAAGAAATATGAATAAATATTTTAAGAATATGAGTAGATAGTGAAGTACAGTGTAATATTTCACTAATTTCTTTTTGTTTATTCATAGTGCAATATCACATTTGGCAACACAGTATTTTAATAAAATATTATTTAACTATATATTCCTTGCAGATTGTAGGTCTGTCATTATAAAAGGATATAGGGAAGAGATAAATCACGGAGGCGCAAAATTGAACAATATTTAAAAATATTTATTTCAAAACTATATAAAAATATAATTCCACCATAAAAACATACAGAACCTAAAAAGTTTTAAATATTCGTGCTGTACCAAAAAAGTACCTCTTAAACAATTTAGAGCATTGTTCATATTTAGGTCAAGAGTTACAAGTTGTTAGACGCCTAAATTTCATTTTCATTTCATACGAGTTAATGCCCGCAACTTCGTTTGCATGGACTTTATGACATACTACTCCATTTACCACGTGTTGGCATTGAAACTTGAACCCAAATTTATAATAACTTTCATGAAGGTGGTATTTTGTTGCCTCTGAAACTTCAAATCAGATGTTCCAGAAGATTGGAATTTTATTTCAACTTTACGTTTTTTCTCTCGGTAGATAAAAACGATCTAGGATCTAAAACTCAACATCCCGACTTCGTCCTACTAAAAAGAAAAAAATAAATCAATTTGACGGTTTTCAAGAGGCGCAAGTTCGAATTCCGCCGCGTTCAATTTTTAATTTTGTGTACGTTTTCTAAAAGTGTGTGAGTAACACTTTAAAATGTTTAAAATATTTAATAAATAAAATATTCTCTCTTGCCAAACGATTTTTCATAGAATAATCTTTTAACAGATATAAAAAATGAAAACAATTTCAATACAACCATTCCTTCGCGTGGGAATTGAACTTACAACCATCGTGTTTATAGTCAGAACCACTGCGCTACGATGGTCACAATGTTCAATTATACTGTACAACTGCCCATCATACTGTACAACTTTTGTTAATGTGGCATTTAATTATTTCTTATATTACCATTTCTAGAAAAAGATCTAGAAAATCTGAAGAAGAATTGTTATATCACTGGAAATTGACCATCACGTTGAAATAAAGACAGTCCATCAAGTTAGGTTTGCTTAAGTCTAACAAAACCCTCACTTAGGTACACTCTTAGCTAAGCCAACTGCGTAAACACAGCGTAATTCTTTCTGCAATAATAATTTAACATTGGCTATAATGAATCATCGCAACGGTCTTATCTTTACATACCTTTACAGTGACAACTGGCATGAATCATGAATCACGATGCAAAATTGGTGAAGGTCGGTATTTTGAGGTTACAGGGTCAAAAGGTTAAAGGTCAACGGCGAATCGGTAACGAGAATGATATGGCCGGCTTTGTGTTATGAGTGTTACATTTTTTGTGTGTTTTCGTTACACCTAATGGTAATGTTATTTATTTTTATTTTTCTTGAATATTTACGAAAAAACGTGTCAAACTGCAGACAATTTGTAAATTTACAGGAGTATATTTGTAAAAAACAGTCATAGGTACTGGTCGATAAATGTGAAAATTTGAAATATTAGTATTAAAATTTGGAATTTTATATGTATAAATTGAAACTATCAACATAAAATTATATGCTACGACATACGAATACATAAATTATATTCGACATCGACGCGAGTTCCATGATTTTTGTTCAAATAAGTAGTATAATGGAAACATACATAGTTCTAAAGTATTTAGTTGTCATATCGAACTGAATTCATATTGATATAGCCTCTTATTGCACGTGACAGCTCACGTTCGCATACTAGTCAGAAATAGCACTGATCTACAGGGAAAAGTATTCAGAATATTTTTAAGAAAACTTTTGTTTGTCTACTCATGCTAAATAACATTTGATAAGTAAAAGTTATTTATTACTTTTATTTTTCACGATAATTTATTTCCGAATTCAATAAGGCTACTGTCATTGAACAATATAGTTATTTTTGTTTGACACCTTATATATTTTGATAAGACAGCATTTATAAAAAAGGAGAATGCCATAATGTACCCAAATTTAAAATCGGCTGCACGTCCTCTGCCACACAGCAATCATCACCCGATTCTGAAATAACACCAACCAAGATAAAATATAAGTATAAACGTCGCCATCGTCTAATGCTAGAATTCGAAGTATCTAGTACATCATTTCAGCCTCATGGAATAGAATGACGTAGCTGAGTAAAATTATTTTGTAACAAATAGACTTAGACTTGGTAAAGAACAAAGCAATTTCTATGCTTCGGACTAGAACAGTGGAATCTTTTAGAACTAAGCTACAACATACTCTTAACAATTCACTTTTCGCACTCACATTTGCACGTTTTTCCGGACAATTGAAGGGCTTTCAGCGAAGAACATTGAGAGTGATGCCATCAGGATATTGCAAGCATGGAAAAACTATATCAGGTCCAGTGGAATGTTGCAATGATGGCGGGTTATTGCTGAACTGTTAGTCGAGATAATGCAGAAGCAGAATATAAGACAGTAAATAAATTCTATAGTAAATCTACTAAATTATAAAAGAATAGTATATTGTTTTCTATTTTGTGCGATAATTTTAACATTATATTTTCTGAAACTTTGAATTACAAGAAGAATACTTCAATTTACAACAGGAATACTTAACTTTGTGACTTTAAAAGTCACAATATGTACCAGTGTAATCTAAGAATAAGTTGATTTTTAAAAGTTTAACTTTATCAGAGGTGGTGGATCATGGTCAGAGGAAAACGAAATTATTTAAAATATGAATATGTCTGCGATTGGGGATAGAACCTAACATTGAATCTGACATTTTTCCACAGTACCACAATGGAGTTAATAAGAATAACATTTTTTTTTTTAAATTGATGAAGACGTGGCGCAGCTTGATTCGTCTAACAGCACTTAATGGGTTTGGATTCGAATCCCATAAATAAATTAGCATAAATTATTTTCATAAGAAAAAAAGTAATATAACTACGTTTGTTTAATAAAAAATCTAATTTTTTTTTATCAAATGCGTAATTTATTTATATCTTTATTTCTAAATCTATATCTCGTAATTTACGTTTAAAATATAAAACCCACAATTAGAATTCGAACCCCTCCCTTTTGTGAAACAAGTAAATCAGTTATTACTTTAACATTTCTTAACACGTTGGTATGTATTCGAGTGGTCTTTAAATAGTCTTCCCTTAATGAATAGCCGAGGGCTCATCGCTCAGGGTCAAAATCTTAAGTGACCTTTCGACTACTTTTGATACTTTGTACAATGTACATTCGTTGATAATTAAAAGAAAAATGCATACATTACTTTTAAACAATATATTTTATTTTTAAATTCTGAAGACACAGCCGTGGCGCAGTTAGTAGGAACAACTCCATGCGGGAAAATGTAATAATTAAAAGAAATCATTTCCTCAGTCTAGTTTTACAAAATTGGCTGACTGTAAGCTGTAACTTTGAAAAGTTACGCAGATTTATCCTACATTTACATATGTTTAATTTTTTCATTTCCACTCTTTGCGCATAGCAGGGTAGTCAGTTAATATAAATGTTTTATAATTAATATTTTTTTGATTTATTTGTTATGATAAGGAGGCCTGCGTATCGCAGTGGGGCAGCGTCTGACTGTAAACCTATATAAATGATTACCTATATAAAAAAAATATTTTAATTTCTCCGCTCTGGTATCGACAAAGCGCCTCGTTGAGTTCCGCCACTCAGCAAGTTTCGATTTCGGGTGGAAATTTCAGAACGAAGTCTGTGACACTAGGTCCTCCCTGACTACGCAGCTATGCTGGAACAAGCGTAAAGTTGAAAAAAATAATAGAAAAATATATATATTGTTTGTTACTGTACCGATAACGAGATAAATCTCTAGATCTGTCTGTTGCCGCTCACTCACACTTTACTGGCATAGTTTAGTTCAATAACATTACTTCATGTTTACACAATATCATGGGTGGCATATTGTTTTTGCCTGCGGCTGAGTTTTTTTTACCACCACATAACTATGGGGCCATACAAGAGAGCCATTATTGAGCTGTGAAGTGTGATCTCCTCTTGGAGAAGTGATTACAATTCAATTACTATAATATTCCCGCTTTAGTGCGGCGTTGGGTTCCGCCACTCAACACACAATGTATCAAGTGCGATAAACTTATTTTATTATATCTATTTTATTTTTTAAAAAAGCGTAAAGTTGCTTTTTAGAAGAGAGCCTTATCGCTAGTTCGTCATTATATTGCGAGTTATACAGAACTACATGCCAGAAAAATAAGGCATAGATAAAAATTTTACTAATAAAAACAATTGTAAAGGAAATGTATACATAATTTACATATTATTTATTTAAGCTCCGAACCGTTGGTAGCTTCTTGTAAGACTTACAATACTGACATTTTCATTGTAACAGGCGATTTTAAAGTGCGTGTGAATATAATAGCTTATTTAAATTAAAAATATTTTAATTTATTACTAGATTACCTATGAAATTAAGCCTGAATGATTCAAACCACCGTATTATGAAAGAACGAATCTTGTTTCGAAAAAGCGCGATTGTTGTTATTTGTTTGTATTTAAAAAAACATAATTTAACTATATTTCGTTTTCTTCTTGTGAATATAAAACCTATGTAATAAAATTCTACTTTAAGATAAATTTATGTTTCCTATCTTTTTAAATGTATTTCAAAATAAGAATAGGTACTTCATCTGTCTTAAAGTACTTTTACGTTGAGGTTGACCGCACACTTTACAAGTACTAAACCATTTTACCATAATTATGGAAAAAAAAATAACTAAAACTTTGTACCACAATAGCTTCATAACTTTAAAATTTGTATTTGAATACTATAAAATGCTATTTCGATCCCTATTAATTAAAATTAAATAATTACAACGGAAACACAACAAAACTTAACCGCGTATTTTGTGACTACTTGGCTAGTATAGAAACAAACTCCACAGATAATTAAAAATATATATTTTTTATTTTTATGAAACTTATAATTCTTAGTTATTTTTTCATAATTATTTAAAATATGTTTGTTATTATGTATATTCATTCTATACTAGCGACCCACTCGCGGCTTCACCTGCGTATACTACACGACTAATAGCTATTTCATATTTTCGCCAGCCCACGTTCTCGCTTAAATCACAAATTTCGCCCAAATTTATGATATGGTTGAATTATGCAAATAATATTGGTACAATTAATAAAATCATCATCGTTAGGAAATTAGAATTTATTTATCGCATGGATAATCTGTTTTGTGTCAAAATGACCGAGCTGCAAACAATTAGAAGTGACTAGAACAGACAAATCAATATTACATATTGTAAAACACATTTCACGCATTTAGGATAAGAAAAACAGTTTTCAGAAAACGCATGGTAAGAAAAACAGATTTCAAAAACACTTACAGCGTTGACATAGCGACACTTGAACCCGCACCTGTTAGATGGTTACCAAGAGGCGCAGGTTTCAGGCAAGGCAGTCTTACACATATATTACACGAAAACACGGCCACCCGGCCCGCTTATGTTGAACTTCTGATTTCTTCTAAGACAATCATTTTGACAATATCATGCTCTAAATAACATTAAAAACATAACGGTATCCAACATACTTAATGGCAAAAAATTATACTATTCTGTTCAAATTATATCGCAAATCACGCATTATTTTTAGGAATAAGTAAAAGATAAAATGGTTATTGTAGGCCATCCTTAAGAGAAAGGCATATCATTATATACTTATCATCACAAATTTTTTTGTAAATATATTTAAGATCAGAGAGAGACACAGTTCCATAATATATTAATCTATTCCATACTTTTATAGTATATCTACTTCTTAAAGTTCATCCAGCGCTAAAAATATAAGCGAACAAAAACAAATAAACGTCAATCACGAATATCATAATATTGAACTAATAATACGAGTACGACAAACGATATTTAAGTAAAAAAAATGTATATTTAATAATGTAATTAAATTTATTATTATAATTTAAAATTACATATATAACAAATTAATTATGAATTTTAACGCTATTTGTTATACACTCATTTGACTGTTCAAATACAACACTTTCGTTTGCTTGGCGCTAAATACAACAGGGCCCGGCTGGACTTTGGGGTAGAATGCGCGCCATGTTACATTTTCAAATTACAAAACTAATTTGGTATTCGAAAATACATTTTTAGAACCCGAAGTTTCAAACACTTTACAGTAGTCCGTTGACTCACTTCTTCACAGTAGACAGTTAAAATAGTTTCATTTCAAAATGTGTAATAATCGCGAAAATCAAAGAACTTATTACAAAATTATTTATTTGATGGCTTATATTAACAAATATCTGTAAAGTTTAGTGTGAATAATTGTTATAAACTTATTTAAAGTTATAAGCGGAAAAAAGTGACTTGAAAAATTGATTCAGCTTAATGCTAATCTTTGTAGTTGCATTGAAATTATATTTACGCGTGTGATTAATAATACGAATTAATATGTGAATTGAAAGATAACGGTGTATATTTTTTAATAAAAAGTTTCGTCGCTAAGCTTTATATTTTGCAAAGAAGTCACCTTGAGAATGTGAGGAATGGTAAAATAGTCAAATTAAATATTTTATAATTATTATAATTATTAATTATCTTAATAAACTTAAATAAGAGATGTTTACATTTTTTGCTAAAATAATAAAACATGCGAAATTGACATTTGATTTTCGAATTAATATAATCCTAATGAATATTTTAATTTTTCTGTTTTAGCGGAAATAGTGATACCAATTTTTAGAGTTTTAGTAAAGAAGCAGTCAGAGTGTTAGTGTTGTGTTAATGTAATGTAATTTTTTAAGTTCGTCAAATGAATTCATAGAATTATTGGTTTTTGTTTTAATTGTTTAGTGTTTTGTGTGTAGTATTTACTGCATAGTACTAAGTACGGCTAGTACTTTTACTAACTCGTACGAAATTTTATACAACTGTTTTCTTTTTCTTTAACAAATAACATTACGACAAAGTGTTGTGCGGGCTTTTAATATCATATAAAACTTCGCTGCGTAAAAAGTTATTATTTATTAGAGTAAGGGAAAACAAGTATTGTAGGAGTAATTCATGTATTGAGAAATAATGAAGACATTTGAAAATTTAGTGCATAGAAAAAGAGATGATATTGGTATAAAATCAAAATCAGTTGAGTGGTGTTAATATACTTCTGTGTACAATACCCACCACTCGAATTTACTAAAGAGGTGGTGCACGACGTAGCTTCTCCGGTCTGACAGGTAAGTATCCGCTTGTTTCAAAGGTCATACGTTTTTGGTAAAATTATTGATTTTATAATTATATCGCATTAATGATTTAGTCATAATAGATTTCAACGATATACGACAACATTCACGTTGAGCTTTTAGGCAGGCCACAGGTATTTCTAATGTGTTATGAAAAACTTTGCTAAAACATGATAGACAGGAAGCACAATATAAAAGGAAATAGAAGAATAACAAGTAGCTTATAACAATTTTGGTTGCTGTGGTCATAAAGGACTTGGACCTATCATATAAAAAGACTCTTCCTTTTTGTATGACTGGTTTATCTTAGTCCTTTAAGTAGTGTATCTTTTTATGTTTAATGTATGGATGTCACATATGGGGCACACAACAAGAAAATCTCAAGACTCAAGAATTTTGCCATAACTAAGTAATGGAAAGACTAGGGGAATGATACAAAGAGTATAACAAAATAAAAAAACAAAACTAGTAACTAAATGGTATCCATGTAATTGTAGACGAAGCAAAAGTAGGGCAGCTACATATTAGGAAGACAACACATATGTTTCGTGTAGTCTTCCTTGTCTTGTGTGCTGGTCCAGAATAGACAAATTTTGCAATAGACAGGATGAAACGGAAAGGTTAGTCCTTTGGCCAAGGACAATACTATCTTCCATCAAATCTTGGATTGTATTCATAATTTAATAGAAAACATAATATACACATTATATATAAATTATTACATAGCACGCCTTCACAATGAAAGTGCCATAACTCAAGATATCTGCAATTTTTGGTTTTGCAAAAAATCAACCATGAAATGATTGTAAGATTAGAATAAACAAATGTCATAGTGCTTTAATTATGGTGCTTCAGCATGCATGTTGACAACTTATCACTTTGCCACTGTCATGTTGTATGGGAGAACACACAAAGGAGATTGTTTGGTTGAAAAGAGGAAATGTTATAATCTATTAAATTACATAGTAAAAACATATAACTTTTATTTTGAAGATGCTATAATATATATCAATTACAGGCTTTCACAATATGTTGAAAATATAATATATATTAATTACAGGCTTTCACAATATGTTGAAAATATAATATCTGCTCTCTATTCTTTTAAGAAAAGAGGATTCAATCATAACATAAGATTCTAAAATATAGCAATTAAAAATTGAAAACTAAAAATACCATTTAGGATTATAAAATCAATTTTATTAACCTGAGAACTGAAAATCATGTAAAATATATTTTGATAAATTTGGGTTACAAATTGACATTTTAAAAGATCATGAAATAATATTATATGGCAAGGCGTGACTTTACAGAATAACATAGCACCTTTGTGTATGTTGCAGTCAGTTAATTTAACATCAGGTAAACTTGATTTTGAAAAATCTATATTTTATAGCTTTTGTACACAATATAATAAATATGATTACTCAGAAAATATGTATACAAAGTCATTAAGCTTAGTGGCAATACAACTCAGTGTAATAGTTAATATAGGTTTCTAGTCTATTTTGACAGATCACAATGAATACAATGCACTCTTTAAATAAGGCAGCAAAATTTTTCATTGTAATATATATTTTTTTATTAACGGTTTATAAATAAATTTCATCAGAAAAATTAGAGAGCTAATAATTTATTACCATGGCCTTCATATACAATTTTGTGTAAAGCTATATACATTTGTATAATGCTATATACATTGCTAATATAACTCGTACTGTAATGTGTCAACGGTTTCACTAGTAAAGATAGTATAAATACCTAACACAATTTTGAAAATTCTAATCACGTATATTTTGGTATTCGAAAATATACTTTAGATAACCTGAATTTTTTCAATTACTTTTACCGTGGTCACAAATAGACCAATTCAAATAACAAAATATATGCAGTTAATGCAGCTTAAATTGTTACATTTAAGATGTGTAAAAGCTGCGAAGATAAGATCTTATTAATAAATCTTTTTTATAAATGTAATAAAACCAATTCAGCCTAACAATACGGTTTTTCGACAGGCATTTCATCGGGGGCGTAGCTCAGATGGTAGAGCGCTCGCTTAGCATGCGAGAGGTACCGGGATCGATACCCGGCGCCTCCAAATTTTTGTTTTTAAAGTTTTTTGTTACATATTTTCTTTTACAAAAAAATATTCAATATATAAAATAATATTAACAACCATACTTTCAAAATAAAATACTTTTTTGTATTTTATTTTCGATTCGCTCCTTGTATTACAGATAATATTAAGTATATTTATTTTATTTCGACTAGTAATATGTTGCGGTGTCAAGCTTTACTTTTTATCATAAATATATTTTCGATTCGCTCCTTGAATTACAGATAAAATTAAGTATATTTATTTTATTTCGACTAGTAATATGTTGCGGTTTTAAGCCTTACTTTTTATTATAAATATAAATTTCATTAATTAGTTTCTCAATACACCCATCCCACACACGCCGTTATTATTTTGACTATTATCATCAGAGTAAAAAAAATCGTCCAACACAGTTTTGACTGTTTGCCAGCACAATGTGCACACTTGTCCAGGTACGATTGCAATAGTAACAGAAAGTCCTTGCCGGGACATCCTCCTGATAATCATAAATAATTAAATAATTTAAAGTATGTTTTGTATAGTTTGAAATAAGTATTATTAAAATATTTATGTATTGAAACTAATTGATATTCCTACTAATGTAGGAAGTTCAAAATACCCACGATTCATGGCGCGTGACTTCATAATTTTTTAACTTAAACACGAATTTATAACTTGATTGAATGCCTAGATTAACTTCTTATCTCTTAACAAGACGATATGGTATCCTCCTATAAAAACATTATGTTTGCTTCACACGCTTTTATTAGATAATGTTGCAACGCTATTTTGTCCCATTTGCCGTCAAATATGAAAATTGGCACACGTGATTAAATCCAACAATACTTTATATTCAAAGCATGAACCTCATATCAGCAACAGAAAGTGACTTGGAGCGGGACTTTTGTTTAATTTTTGATTTATAGAGAGATACATAAGCTAATAAAAGCGTATTATAAACAGGTGTCAAGTGTCAGTTGGTTAACGATGCAGTCGATTAAAAATTTCGTAAATGCTTATTTTTCTAGAGGAAATTGTACCTGCAACCATAATATACATTTCCCTTATCTAGAAAATAATTCAAAATTAGATATTACTAGTATTATCTAGATGGCGTAGTAGGAAGTCACAACCCCGCAATAATTACGTTCGCATTAAACATATAAAAATGGAGAAGGGTCTGCGTTTCGTCAATCCTCAAGAGTGATCATGACCTACATCAGACTGGTATGTATTGACGCGCGCCAACAGGTCATCCCAATTATCCTTCTATGAAGAATCACCCAGGCTCTTGATACGTAAGGAATGCAACACTGGATAAAGACCTCCGTATCGAGAGCCTGGAAGCCCACATCAAAGAACTGGCTGCCAACAGGTACCATCTTGAGACGTCTCGGCACATCCGAGACCTGCAAGCGTGTCACGCTAATGTTATCGCCTACCTACTCCCATTAGACTCCTGAGCTGCTGCCATGGTCACTTAAGCTGGGCCTCCCCTGAGTAATCAGGGGTTTCATCTGCCTGGGTAGACCTCCTGGGCAGCAGCTCATCCTTCTATGAAATTCATAATTTTTGACAAAAGTTACTTTCTAGCTAGATACACGTAGATTTATATAAATAGTTCTTTTTCATATATTTAAATTATAATATATTATTGTATCGACACGATATTTTTATAAAACATCAGATACGGGACAGTGGTGCCCATTTACACAGACACCTTACATGGGTTTTACTAACTTTTTAGGATGCAGCCAATATCTTAAAACAAAATTTATATTAGGGACAACTGTCAGAAATCATCTGAGAGCCCACTGACTGAGAGACTACATACACTAGGGGGAAAGATTATATTTATTTTTTTAAGTTTTAATCACACACTTAGGAAATTGAAAAAGACATATTTAGAAAATGTATAAAATTTGAACGCAGCGGGATTTGAACCCGCGCCTCTTGAATATCGTTCAATCACTCTGACCGCTAAGCCAGCTATGCGTTGCATATTATTCTACGCTGGTTTGCGCAGTATTGGGATCACCTGCCCCGCCCGTTTAACCATATAAGCTGAGGCCCCTAGCCCGGCAGGGGGCGCCCTTGCTGTCGTTGACCCCGTCAAGCAGCCATATAGTGCTTGCATTTCGCAGGGACAAATTAAAAGCACCCTCTTTCCTAGTATTTATATTTATGTGACACCTAACTTAACAACAACCGTAATTTACAATTAAAAAAATATTTTATGAATTTTTATTCGTAGGTTAATCTGTTTTTTGGCGTGTTTTTAGAACACAGAAATTTCAGGTAATTGTACAACATTTCTTAATCTTGTCACAGCACGAGCTAAAGATCTCACTTTTATTGAATCAAATAAAAAAAAACTACCATTTATTCGTTAACCAGTTGACAGCTGACGAACTAAAAGAGCGAACTAGTGTTCATTCATGATTGGTGTGATACTAGGGTTGGTGTGATACCTATACTGAGCTATCACAATTGGGAACTATTATCACCCAGGGATACGTATAACAGTTTGGTTTTAAATTTCATATGTTACAGCGTACCAGGTACGGCAGCTGCACATTCAAAAATATAAATATAAACATTTCCCCGGTCTTTCGGTTAGACAAAGTTGACGAAATCGTAATGTGACGAATTCTTATACTTACAAAATGAACGCAACGATAGCGCGATTTAATTTCCTACAGCGCCATCTAGTTTAAAATTTGGAACTAAATTTCTGCAACACTTATCATTGTATGTAAATAACAAAAAAGTAGAATTGAATAGTGTTATGTATTTATTTTTATTTTTTTATTCGTTTTTTTGCAAAGAAATGCCTCATTTCTACAACATTTCCTATATAATATATATACTATAAATTGTGCCGTTATATTGGTAATAAATGGAATGGGTTGCAACGAGAATTTTTATTAATGATAAAAAAAGTTTTTTTTATAGTCAAATCAAACTCCTATTCCTATTACCACGGAATGTTTCGTTAACAACTGATCTGTTAAAATAACATCATTTTGTATGAAATCATCAATTAAAAGTTGATTAAATTGAGACGCATAAAAACGGATACTGAATATATTAATATGACATGTGCATTTTATATATAAAGTTGTTAGTCAACAAAAATCACCATACAATTTTTTTTCCTACATGAAATAACTGAACCATTAGAACTACTGTATATTAGATTTCTACAACAGTAAATATGCAATAAAAAAAATTATGCCCCGGGTGAGGATCGAACTCACGACCTTAAGATTATGAGACTTACGCGCTGCCTACTGCGCTACCGAGGCCTGTCTACGAAATGTTATATTTCTTAAGCCTATATAGATAATCTTTAGTCTTTTATTAAATTAGTAAAAAAGAGTCCCAAGGAACTATTAATATGGAAACTACAGTATAGTAAGTATTTTTTTACACTAACTACAGTATAGTAAGTATTTTTTTAGACGCCATCGTTGCGTAGTGGGCCATCGTCTGACTGTACGTCGGGACTGTTTTGTGGGTTCGACCCCCACTAGGAGGAAATATTATATTTTAAATTTTTTTTTTTTACCCGCTCTGGTAAGACAAAGCGCATCTTTGAGTTGCCTACTCAGCACGCAATCTATATCGGATAGAAAGTGAAGAACGGAGTGTCTTGACATACAGTTCTCTCTGACTACGCCGAACTTTGTGCGTATGTAAATACTCTCTCGAGTAATTGAACCTGCATTTATTGCTACTATTTTACAACTGCGACGTTATTGCGTTTTAAATTTATCTGAATATTATAAGCTAATGATACAGAAACGCTGATATTAGACTTTGGAGGCCCAATTTAAAAAAAATGAAATATGCTTAATATCGTTACAATAAGATTTGTTTTATTATTTCAATGTTGCGATTTACTTAGTTAATTTTAGCTACACATTTTTTATATTATGTGTTTCGCTTAAGCTTTGTACACAACTGTTTACAGAAATATGTATATTACACATGTATTTTATTCTTTATAAGAACGTACAGTTAGATTTTAGTTGATTTTGTTAGTGACACTGTCCACAACAAATTTAATAAGGAAATCTACACATAATAAAAATGTACCAGACCGCCGTCTGTACATGGAAGATATATGAAAAAAAATATTATTAGGGGCATTTATCAATGTAAAACCCCACGTTCATTTCAATCAGTTCAAAAATAGAAAAGTTCAAAAATATTTAAATTATGAATTTAAGCGAGGTGTGTGATGTGAGAACGCGGGCGGGCAGTAACACGAATACGTTTAGTAGTGTAGTTTACGCAGGTGAAGTGGGGACTAGTAATTAAATAAATAATTTAAAACCGGAAAAGTAGTTTTAGTTAGGGATGGACCTGTGATTACTGTGGAAGGAAGGAAACTATAGAACACAGTGTCGAAACACTAGATTCTCTTTGCCTACAAAAAAGAATTATAAATGGTAATAAAGTATAATGTATTCCAATCTTAATAACATACTTTATGAGCCACCGTTATTACATTGTTTACATGAGGTTAGTAATGATCGTACTTAATCTCGTATGTAAGTGGAACGTGCATTAAACTTAAATGATAATAAGATCTTGTAAATTATAGTATATTTTTTATTGTGTAACATACATGATGCATCATTTGCATGCGCATTTTAAAGAGCCCTTTACGCACTTCTCCAAGCTTCTCTGTCTGTAACACGATGGCACCCGGACGGTAAATCCATGGAACGGTAAGGTGTTCTCTCTTGCAGGGGTAGCAGAGAGAAGCTGTACATAAATTAATAGTATTTACTCCTTTTTTTGTCAGGAAATCCTTTCCCGATTAGGGAATTCGGACGTGGTCATGTGGCACTCCGGACTTTAAATGCAGGCCGTTTACCCATTATAATAAAACGGTGGTGGGCCACCTGCGACGGCCTGTTTAGAGTAGCGTGCAGGAGCGACCTACGCGTGCATACTCGGGTCAGGTGACTAAACGATCAGCTTCCCCAAGCTGACCGCATTCTGGCCAATTAAGGCGGAAGGCGACAGTTTATAGTTAGTAGTTAGTTATAGTCGGCGATAGTTTTTACTTCTTGGATCAACACCCAACTGTCGAAACCCAATATGTTGAACATAACCGGATGAAATATCGAAATTCTATTTTTTATATTATTAATAAAATTTCCTGTGAAATTGAACCTTTACCTATTGTGTACACTGCAACACGTGTAACCGTAACTGCCTTACGGGAAAGGAATATTTTTAAAACAGGTTGTGTAATTTACTTAAATTGTTTTGACAGCTTTTTAATAGTCAAGAGAGGGAGATTCTTCAATGTTGAAATTAATAAAGTGCTTGGATGACTTCCAAGGTACAAGTTCAGTCCTAACCCCGCTGAAACCAGCATTTAGAATTTAAATTCTAAATGTGTAAATATAATTTGAGAAGATTATAAAATTTCAATAATTTTAATAGATAATTAAGCTTTAATTATAGAATACATACATACATACATATATAAAATAAACATATTGCCTAAGAATTTCCTTCGAAGCTTTAACGACAGTGCGAACAGACCGCCCATCTTGCGGATATTACGACTAGCAACCTTTCCCACGCTTACATAACAGTAATTGTTAGGAATCACTCAAATGTCTATCGTATCGGTGACAACAGAAATTACAATACAAATATAATTCATCTACAAAGTATCTTGTTTTCCGTCTATTTTAGTAAAATTGCGTTGTTGGTAATGGAACCTATAATTAATGATAAATCAACTTCACGCATAAGCAATAAGAACCTAGTTTCAAGCCACTCTATTCTTTATTTTGCGTTCGAATTCGAGAAATTGTGTTACAAAACAAAATAAACGCGTCAGGTTATCCTAGCAGAATGGGAACATGAAAATAATTTAAGTAATTGTTCTGCAATGTGGAGATCAAACCCACAAGTATCGCGTTAACGATCAAAAGTTATTGCACTGCGCCTCAATGACCTCATAAATAAATAATATATTAATAATTCAAATTATACAAGTACTCTGTCAATTTAATAAAAATGTTTAGCTTATGTCTGTTCACTTAAAATTTTGATTAATAATAATACGCATTGTTATATATACCCAATTAATAAAACAATACTTCATAGGATGAATTTTATAAACTAGATTTTATAGACAAGTTTTTTTAAATTTTCAAGGTTATTTTTAAATTACATCGCGGTCATTGTGAAGCAGTGGGATAACGTCTGAGACGGCAAACGCGATTGGTTGCGGTTACCATCCCCATTTGGAGGAATATTTTAAATTATCGAATTCGGGAGGAAATACCAATAATATACGCGATTAATCCGGTGAAAATTAAAGATCTTATTATATTTATATATTGTTTAAAATATTTTCTAAAGTGTACTTTAGACTAAGAAAAACACTTCCATACATTTTCTAAATATATATATATATATATATAATTATATATAATTGTAAATTCCCACAGATATTTAACACTTTTACCTCACAGTTTTACTATCAATTTGCTACTGCAGCTTATCTTATCTCACACGTGAATGATGACATTGTATTGTAAAGAATACTCAAATGACTCTTGCTCATTGTTTCAAGTAACGTGTCTTATATTAACGTGTCTATAACTTTTGATATAGCTACTGGTTTGGTCATATTTTTAGCTTAAAAATAAAGCTTCTTAAATAGAGAATGAAGTATTAAATAATCAGTTTATTTTAACAAGTGCTTTTTAACCCGGTCGTAGAATCACAATATTGATATTTTATAAATTGAAATTGATCACTTGCAAAGTGTTCAGTGTCGCCCTGAACTTGTGATGCAAACTCGTTTATAAAAGTTTTAAAAATATATAGGTTTTTATTAAAGTAATTTTATGAAATATATATTTAAATTAAATATAATAAAGTTTTTGAATACAATTATAATATCTACATAAAGAAATGATATGAGATAAGAAAAACATACAAAATCTTGTGGACAAGACTGAAGAAATTCTCAAAACATGTCAGCCACTGACATGCTGACATGCTTCAGCCACTTTTGTCTCTTTTTAGGTTTTTTTTTCATATTTCCCCTGTGACTATAACTTACGACCATTGTATTGTGATGACGAATTTGACGTTTTGTTACTTACATAATGAATGTCAACAATCAACAAAAAGAAGCTTGACGCTTTTTAGGTAGTCAGAGAGTTCCCTCTAGTGTCAAAACCAACCGTTCTTAACTGTCCGCTTGAAATCTAGACATTGCGTGTTGAATGGCGGAACTTAACACCGCGCTTTTTGTTACCAGATTGACGAAATGATAATAATAAAATCACCTCTGAGTGGCACCCCCACAACTAATTGTTTATACCGTTAGAAGTTGAGCCACTGTGCTACTGTGGCCTTAACAATTAAATATATATACATGTTGTATGAAGGACAATATAATTATAAGAACATAATCCAATGGATCAAACCTGTCAGTTTAAATTCGACCCTGACCGGGAATTGAATCGGCACTGACGTTGTAAAAAATGAAGACGAAGTGTGATTAAGATTTATGTAACCCTTAAATCCTTTGAGGTAACATAAAGTGGCGGCAAAATTTTACTTGTAAGACATATGTGAATATGTTTACATTTTTGATTGGCATTCAACATTTTTGTAACAGTTTTTTCTTTATGTTCACGCAGAAAGCATTTATTACTTTTTGGAACTTCTTTTTCTTGATTACATACCAATATTCGTTACTTCCATACTTCTTTATATCAAAGTAGAATTATAATGTCGCACTCCATTTGAAGTTTGCCATTTACCAAATTTCAAGACTATATGTATATATATATATATATACACACACACACAAACATATATATATATATATATATATATATATATATATATATATATATATACATACATGTATGTTCATACTCTTTATTTAGTTAATCATAGAGGTTTTTTTTTAAATCTCAACATCTCTAGTGTACAGTTGATTGCAATATTTATTTTTTTTTTTTTTTTAAATCTCAACATCTCTAGTGTACAGTTGATTGCAATATTTATTTTTAAACATATTAACATATTAAAGAAAAGCAGCGAGTATTTTTTGCAGAAATAATGTGGACGCAGGAATATGGAATTTAAAGTCAACGGGACGGCGCTAATAGTAATATATCAGTAAATGAGATTATCTTTGTAAATGCATTTATTACAGTAATTAGGTTTAAGTAAGTACTGCATTGTGCACTGATTCAATTGCCAACAAATGTCGGATGTGATAGTTTGGGCGTTAATTAGAATATCTGTGGTATTAGTGTAACCATAATATATTTTTTCTGATATTTGGCAGTTTATTAGCGAGAAATGCTGATTCAGATTGCTATATATTCGAGATTTTTTATGGGAAATACTAATAAAAAATAGTCTTAAATATATTAATATATCCTGGTAAGAGAAATCCAATTTTACTAATTAAATTAATTTAATTAAAGTTGGATGTTACTAATGAACTCGCAGTGTTAGCGCGGCAATAAATAAACGTAGTGACCTTCCACTACTTTCTCTTTGCTCCAGACTAGGATATTCATGAAGTTTGACTAGGACATGTGTAGAAGAACTTAAACATGCAGCTTGAAAGTCATCAAATTTATTTGATTAGGGACACCAGTTTCTCACAATATTTCTGTCCGCTATTGATCGCCACGTTTTATGATATATCTATTTATTAAGATCAAGCATTGTAAGAAGAAATAAATATATTTATTATGATAAATATAAATAAAAAACAATATTTTAAACTAAAAAAAATACCATGTCAATGTTGTTAGTCATATTAAATTAATCAAGGGCCAAATGGCCATTCTACTGAGAAGAACCTACGAGTAACTTATATACTACTTAATATATCCCAAAATATTACACACAAAGTGTACACACTACTACTATATACATTGAGAAATCGTCTAATTGTTTCTGTATCCGGCGATACGACCTCTGACTGAGATTAGCCTCGGATGTTAGCTAACCTTTTGTTACCCGCCGTCGTATTGTCAGTTCTCAAATGAAATGAGCTACTCAATATAAATTGCTTCAGATAGCTTGTGTGCGTTGTTTATTTACATTTTTAGAGTTTCGTATTAAAAGAAATTGTCTTTTAGACTTAACAAAACTTTATAAATGTGAGATCGTATAAAAATCATCATAAACAAAGCCGACGCGATGGTTGTCGGTTCGATTATTAGAAAATTAGATTCTATTCAGAGAAAAATATATATATATATATTTTTTCACGTTATGGGTAAAGGCAAACTGGCTGATAAGTAAATAACGGGATCTTGAGACTAGTATTTCTCTGCTTAGTAGTATCAGTTTGAGTCAATTTTCAGTCCATCACAGTGTGTCTAACTGTATATGCGATAGGTGTGGATTCGATTCCCACTCTGGGAAATGATTGTATTTAAATTATAAGTACGGCGTTTAGTTCCGCAATTCAACATACAATGTCTCGAATTCGGGCGGAAAGTGAAGAATGGAATGTCTTGACTATGTTCTCTCTGCCTATCCCTCTCCTACCTCTGCTATGGGGATAAAAGGGTGAATTTGAAAACAATCTTTATAATAAAGTGGAGCTATTTATATAATATCTTCTCAATTTCATTAGACTCTTAAGGAAATTTTAATGAAAAGAATTAATATCGCTAAAAGTTACAAAATAACAACATGTGTATATACAAAAGATAAGGTTGCTAGTTTAAAAAATAACTGTATATTGTTTTACACAATAATTTTTACTCCAAAATTAATTTACTTGACCTTCAGTGTTAATACCTCATTGTTAGCAAATAAATGGGCGTTTCGATACAATGCGTGAGAAAAGCTACAATGCGACTTTAAAAACGTAAATGCTGAGCTGGCTGAGCTTGACTTTACTCGAGTAAATACATATTTTCTATAAATAATTAGTTTATTTCAGCTTCAAGCTTTTTCCCGCATAGCAGATTAGTCAGAGGGAACATAGTCTGAGGACAATCCGTTTTCCACTTTTTGCTCGAAATGCAGACATTGCGTTAAACTCAACGCCACGCTTTGTTTTAAGTACTAGAGTAGAGAAATAAAATGATTTAAATATAATCATTTCTCCGAGGGGAAATCGAACCCACAACCAATCGCGTTTGCAGTCACACGCTGCCCCACTGCGCCACGATCATATTATCATAATTTGACTGTTTAGAGTTTTGGGTAGCAATACCTATAATTGTCCCACATATGGTTTATGGAAATAAAGCTCACTCGGAAGGCTAATCATAGTTGTGAAATTATTGTAATACTAGCGACCCGCTAAATGTTTAGTTTTTTGGCCTCACATAGCTAAAATTTATAAATTAAAGTGTTGTAACTTTTATATTTATGAACCGATTGAAATGAAATAAACATTAAATTTTATGAGTAAGTTTACCAAAATATAATAGCCAAAACTGCAATTATATCGGTTCTGAAATTAGCGCACACAAACGCACAGACAAACAGATAAACACACAACAAACAGAAAAGAAAATTAAAAAACATTGTTTTGGGTTTCATTATATTCATATTGCCCCGAATAATGTTATTTTTCATATATGTTAAGACAGCGATCAGTTACATTTTAATTATATGTATAGATTATATTTGAAAACCGCAACTGCAGAGTTTCTCACCGGCTCTTCTCAGCAGGACTGCTTTCCAATACGTTGGTAGCTTCCAGTAGGACTGACAATACTGACATTTTATATTAATACTGACAATTCGAAAGTTCTTGTAATTGGGATTTAGAAGTAGCAGATTTTTGATTTGTATATTCCCCAATTGCGCCACCATTGCGTATTTAATTGACTAGAACATGTTCGCTGTAAAAACTTATAGCCATTGAATTTAGCGACTAATTATAATTTACTTGTATCGTTATCGACTATTCGTTATGATAAGATGAAATTTATGGGATGCCATCTTTTATATATTTAAAAAAAATTTTTGCCGTTATATTGTTTTTTGTAGTTATTCTACATTCGTTTTTATTTTTATTTACTCAGGGCTTATGAGTCTGTCAATCAGTTAAATTTAGGCTCAACTTTAAAAACACTTAGTATGTAGTGCTTTTTAAAGGAATACTTCAAATTCTACCCTGTTTGGGTAGATTATTTAGTTATAAAAAACATTTATAGAAAACGTTTAACATTTTAAATATAGCGGGAATCGAACCTGCGCCTCTTGGAAACCGTCACCGTTAGTTATAATTTTTCCAATATTATTAGCGCGAATCACAATTAATGGTGCCTGTAAATGGCCGCATCTGTAAAAAAAAGAAAATAATCCAAATTTTGTAAAAATGCAATTGTACTATGAAATAACATTAATATTAGCAATATTGGTAAAATTACATTTGATGTATAAAATAAAAATCGTCCGCTTAAACTATATGTTTACAAAGGACACATAAGCAGAGGGTTTTGTTTGAATTACAACTGTATTAACAACATCATAGCTTAAAATATTCCAATAAATTATTAGACTGTATATAATGGTGTAGTTTCGAAATAGAGTATCATATAAAACAGACACACCAACACCGGACTATTTGATTCGGGCACTGGCTTGTCCACTTTAAGGAGAAGAATTCAACAGCTTGCCGCGAGAAGATAAAAAATAATACAAAATAATATCTTATATTTAAAAAATAAAAACCATCTATCTATAAATGAAAAAATATGTTAAATAATTAGAAAAGAAAACGGCCATTTTTTATCATCGACTGTATTGAATGTGTTTTGCATTCCCAAATTTATGAGGAAATTATTTAACAGCATTTGCTTTTGGTCGGGTTAGACAAAGTGAAACCCATTACTCAAAATGCAGACCGGAGTTACCTAGTTAGTGATATAGACCCTCACTTTCTCTCCTGCATTTTTTTCGAGAACTCAATTTAGAAGCACATAAGTTTTTCAGTTCAGTCCAGTCCAGTTTCGGTTTTTCTATTGTTTCTATTTTAAAATGCAGTTTTAACGGCTTCTGTGGTCATATACATTGCAGAACTTTTTAGATATGAATTAATTAACCTTTTCCATTTAGTATTTCAATATTTTTTGTGGTTATATGAATTGTAGTTTTGTTAATAAATCAATAAATTTAAAATTAATTTTATAGAAAATAAAATAATTACTATATATATACACAAATAAATACACAAAAACAATATGTATTTAATTTATTAGTGACAGAATATTAACATCGTTCTTAGCACCCCGTAAAATACTGAATATATATATATATATATATATATAAAAATAGTAAAAACGATCTTATACGACTTATGACAAATTCTAGGGTTACGCCATTATATTATATTTGTTCTTTATAGAGTTATTTATTTGACCGATGCGCGTGGGTTCGGATGGCATTCCTTTCCAAATTGCCTAGAGCGATCAATTTTATTAAGAGCTCAATATTGCGAATTGAATAGAGAGTAAAAATACACAAACTAACAGCATTACAAATAATTTTATCATAATTTGTGTTTGCTTATTAAAAAGGTCGTAATGTGCAATACAGTGTTTTAAATAAATAAATACTTGCATAATGATTTTCACTTCGATCTCCTGTACTACGTCAGACGAGCTTATATCAAAAATCACGTAGACACATGTATAAAAGTCGAGTAAACGAACAAGGTAATTAAACTGAAAAAGATTCTTGACCATAAATAGAAATGTTCTTAAGACTCGAACCCACAATCATTGTGCTTAGTCAGAATTTTCCAAATACGCCATGGTGGTCTTAATTTGAATGAAAATATTTTAGATATTGTTTCAATACTACTAGTATCTTATTTTATATCAATATCTTGATTTGAAGTTAATTTTTATCTTAAAATAATCCAGGAGTGTCGTTTTTACGCTCACATACTTTCAAAAGGCAACACAGCGTTACGCACTCACAAAGTTAATGGTTTTATAATTCTTTGTACGTAATATCGATATTTCATTGTAATAATTTCATCAATCTTATGACAAAAGACAATGAATTTACAAGTTAAGTTTGTTTTTTATAGCTTTTGAATATTTTACTTTGATTCAAATTGAATTAATCTTTGATTACGCTGTGTCGTAAAAACTTAGCGTTCTACATTTTTTTCAGGCTTTATGACAAATCTCGTCGGTTTTCTCAGCGCATTTATTGTAAGAAGGTGTTGGAATTGCTTTTGATCAATGCTGTTAATTGTGAAAGTCGCGGGTTCGATTTTTGTACAGAGTCAAATATAAAGAAACTGCATCTTTAGCAACACAGCGATAAATATTGTATTTATATCAGTTCATGAAAAGACAATATCACTATAACCACGGAACACAGACGGACCAATCGACAAGCTTTGCAGATGAACATCTTAAATGATATTTTACATAAAATGCTGTAAATAATACATTTAATTATTGGGAGAGAGAAACTATTATTAAATTATTATTAAACTCTCTATTACACCGAGGTAAACAAATAAGTAACAATAGTTATAATTTTGGTGTAAAGGCGGCCTTATCAACAAAGGTGATCTCTTCCAGGCAACCCTTACCGAAAAAAGACCACAATACACAAAGAATAAGATCGGTGTACGATATATAAAAATGTTATTTAATAAATTACATAAAAGTTTAAATAAATATCTATAAAAATATAAATATTCATATTATACAAATATAAAATAAACTTTAATAAACGGTGATTACGTAATACATACATATTAATTTTATAAAGAGAAAATAGTTCTCAGAAACTAGTGTAGAAGCACTCAGTTTTACTAGATGGAATCAAGTCAGCGCGCATACTGCCACGTTGTCCCACAGCGTCACAATGGAACCACTATTTTATTGAAGGTTTAAATTTTTTTTACATAATTTATTGCTTCACGGAACTTCACTATTTAGCGGGGTGTTTTGACACACACACACTGTATTCTGCTCTTTTCACTATTCGGTAGCAGGGCACTGAATTAAGACTTCTTTGTCACACTCATTTACTATACCCATAAATGTGCCAGCTAAAACCACACTGTTAATGTTAAAAAGGGAATCATAAGGTTAATACAATAATTGACGTGATAAGTTTTCCAAGCGTAACTCGTGAACGTGTGGGACTAAAGTGTTGACACGTGACATTTGACCTGATGAGCGAACGATTGTTACGAAAATACTTTTACTGCTTCTAGAACATACAATATCAGTATTAAAAAGCTTAATTTCAATAGCTTTAGTTGCCAAGAAGTCAATATAAATATTTTGCTTCCAAAACACAGTATTTTATTTTTATGTATTTTATGTTTTTTCCTTCTTAAATAAGCAGGCTTAGATTAGATATGCATATGGGGTTGTTATTGATATTGTTTTTTAATGTGTCAGTTTGTGCAAACTAATGTCCCATTTATGTTAGAAACGGTGTTGTCGATATATATACTCAATTTGTGTAAAGGGTTTTATGATTTCTCGACAATATTTCGTTATATTTATTTAACACAAGAGGTTCAAGATGAAGCAAAAGAGGTTTCTAGTTTAGTTTAATTTAGTAATGTTTAATCTGTTCATCGCGCCAGAGTCGCCGTCGTCATAAATTATTCACCGCTACACCGATGGCGTCGTTAACAAATGACTATAATGACATATTAATATCAGTTATGTAATTGAAAATTATTCATTATTCAATGGTTACAATTATTTATGAATCAGTAAAATTATTTAATCTTTCATCGGCTTTGTAATCTTAGCTCGAAGTTATTGCACCTACTTGATGAACATCTTTTAGTTACGTTGGAACGGAAACATCAATTAAATAGATTATCTGTTAAGTTAAGAATGTTATAGAACAGTCTTGGCATTTAAAAAAATACTAGACTCATTAGAGAACAGCTTCAGCCTCACACTTTTTCCCGCATAGCAGATTAGGCATATAGAAACCAGTGTCACGACACTCCACAGTTGAAAAAAAAACTAATCAATTAATAGAGTAGCAAATTACGCACAAGAAACCCTTAACTGTTGTTTCATATAATTTTATGAGTTATCAATTCCAAGGGCCGATCACAGTTCAAAGAAATCCGCGGGAGGACGGACAGACAGACAAAAACTTGGCTAATTAACGTAAACACTCGGGTCAAGGTGCCGAATGATTGACAAACTGACAATTGTACCGTGATTAATGATATTCTGATTAGAGCTAAAATATGCGTACACCCACATATAAATAGTTTAAAGAGGTGGATTTCGACCAAATAGGTCAAAGTTAATATTAACGTTCCAAGAATTAATGTTAATACTAATTTTAATAGAAGTATAAAGGAGTAATTTATTTACGCAGGTCTTATGTCCTATGGGGCAGAAGGTCACAAGTGGCCCCGCTTTCCATTTTTGGCCCCTTATAGAGTTATAACCAGACAAGAAACACAATCTACTACATAAATATAGGTGAGAGCAGGGTTTGTCAGTGTTTGGAAATATGTAAAGTGAGGATTGGAGAAATCAGTCACTAACTCTCATCCATAACAAATAAAACGAACACATTATTACAATATATAAAGACCAAGTGTATGCGCGTGCCTTATAATTTACAATACATTCAATATATTTGCATAATAACTTAAACATCAAGACCGCACTTGACACATTTAGATGTCGCCATTAAAATAGTGAATTGTTTACAAATCAATTAATCACGTCCTAAGGATTTTAGTCAAAGCCACAAAACCCATTGTGAGTACCCTTAAGTTCGGACAATCGAATAAATTGTTCTATTTGTACTATTATAGTTGAATTTCATTGTGTTCAGTGAATGTTGACTTAATTTATTATACGAAAACTTGACGCTATTGAACAGTTTCCGTCTGTTTGTACTAAACAGACAGAAAAATTATAAAGATAAAATATATACACATATATATATTTTCAGCGCTCATGCGTTTTCGTGCATAGCAGTTTAGTCAGAGAGATCCTAGTGTCAAGACACGCAGCTCTCTTTCCCCCTTCGTGTCTTGAATTCACACGGCGTGTTGAGGGGCAGAATTCGACACTGATTTGTCTTAAGTACCAAAACGGAGAAAAGAAAATATTTTAAAAGTAAAATCATTCTAAAGATAACATCAAATAAGCCGACTAATTTGTCAATTCAAAATTTCAGGGAAACACTGAAATATATCCGGTAATACATTGTATTCCTCTTATTTCTTTCGCAAATCAGCGTAACAAACATCTGTATAGACAATCCAAAATTTTGTTTAAGCGAATCGAAGTCGTCACCTTCAGCTTAGACAAATACCTCATTGTCTTTTTACGAGGACGTCGTAGAGGAAATGGAAAAATTTGCGAGAAATATATTTATAACAATATAAAGATAAGCTTAAAGGTTGTACTATGAACTTAATAGTGAAACGATTTAGGGGGGAAAAGGTGGAAATTCATTATTTGTGAACAATAGTAACAGGTTCAAGTCCTATGTGGAGAAATGTTTTTTTATTTCCCGATGCGACGAAAGTTCGGTATCAGAATTAAGGTTTATGCTGTTGACCCGGTCTAGTGATTGGATAGCGACACCGGTGGGGTGAGGGAAGAGGTTCCTCTCAGTCCCTGCGAAATGCGAGAACTATGTGGGTGTCGTCGGTCGCTAGGGCGCGCCCCTGTGGTAGTAGAAACACGACTTGCCATCAACGACCGGGTGGACGGTTCAGCAATGTTTGTACTTGAGTTCTTAAAATCTAGTGAACTGGTTTTTGGCCTTATGAAACGGATAATTAAATTATTTAAAATCATAATAAATAAATAAATAACAATGCTATTTTAAATTATTTGTATTTTCGGTTTAGGCAAATTCGAATTTATCTATTTAAATTAATAAAATATAATAAGTAAATGAGGCTCAATATTGTATGACTATTATAAAAAAATATGTGTTGGAACTATCGTGGGAACAGCGCCTATTACTGATACAAATTACTATGACCGACGTAATTTATTTCAAATATCATTCAAAATATTGAATCAGTAATAACTGTTTAATATTTATTTGTTTTAATAATCTTTGTTGCTACATTATTATTAGTTATTTTATGTTTAACGGGCTTTTATTAATTTCACCTTCTCTTCACTTCACGTCTTATATGCAATGCTATTTTGATCCACATGGCCACTGGGCCTTTTGCACACGTGACTTGATAGTTTATAGCATAAAAATGTCCTTGCCAGGACTGCCGGGATAACCAGAAAAAATATGAACGCGTTTCTTTTAGTTTTCTCAATTCTGATATCTTTCAAGGTTGAACAGAGCTTATTATATAAATATCTAGCCAAATCCAAATTCCATTTTTTTGTCTTTTTTTGGTTTCACCCTTTATCAATTTCCATTTGGGAAGTGATTACATTAAAAATATTTTCATTCTGGTTCTCTGGTAAGCAAAACGCGGCCTTAAGCTCCGCAACTTAACACGTAATGTCTCGATGTCGGGGGGAAAGTGGACAACAGAGTGTCTTGACACTAGATTTACTCTTATTACCCTGATATACGGGAAAAAGCATGAAGCTGCTTTGCTTTGTTTGCTTTCTTTATTTCTTTTGTGACACGCGATGCCAAAGAAGGGAAATTTCGTATGTAGGTTCTTTAGGGATTATAGGGAAGCACCAAGGTTTTTTTCATAGCTCACGCATATGAAGTTGTGTGCTACAACTTGTTTAATTATTGCAAATTAAGGCTATGTTAGTAATCTTTTTTTATAGCTATTATAAAAAAAACCGAAACTCAGTTTTCATGCATAAATTAAAAGAAATAGGTAATGAGATGTAAACCCGTGTTCTATCATGTTCATGTATTCTGGACATGTCCTATAACATAATTATATTTTTTATGTTAAAACTAAATTGCATTATACAAGAACAATGTAAAAATTGAACTAGTAACCTCCCGTTAAACTTTACTATGGCTTCATATGATAAACTAAATATACCTATAAAATTCAAGACGAATTGTTTATACTCAAGGACAAAAGTAGGGGCGTGATGCTAACTTGCACTTCTGTTAGTCTCGAACGAAACGCGGTAAGGCTTAAACGTCTACGAGTATATCAATTTGCCTTACGTTTGTGAATTACGTGAAGTACGGCTTATATATAGGTAGTTGGAGGTTCAATGCCCGTTAGACGTTATTTTATTTGTTTTAATTATCTATTAGATAATAATTTATAAAATTCACATTTGTATGTAAAATTAGGTCAATTATAATATTTATGAATAGATTTTGTGTTATTTTGAATTTTATTATAATTTATTGTTACAGTTGAATCATAATATATTAGTGTGCTCTAAATATTTTGGTGATAAATCTTAAAGTTCAACTGTGAATGTATTATTAATATAGTTCCGAATAATATATCATTTAAATAAAATAAATTGATAGATTTCCTTAATATTTTGTCTTGTTTTCATCCATTTCCATAAAAATTAAAATATTTATATGTATTTCTAACTATTTACTATATTGACATAGATTTATGTACAAAATAACATAGTGGTTCAAATAAACTTTCCAGGTCTGTGTTATGAAAATATAAATTAGTCAAAGTGTCGACATGGTTCACAGAATTTTATTGTTTGTGTGCGCGTTAGTGTGCTTCTATATAGCTGGTGCTCAGGTAAGAAATGAAATTAATATTTATTTATCTAGAATTTAATTTATATTCTAGTATTTAAGTTATTGCTTAAAACAATTTTTTTTTATATTTTTTTATTATAAGCGTTTATTACTAAATATGTAATTTTATCTTAAATGTGCTTGTATACTTAGTCTTGCCGTAAATATTGTTACCATGTAACCCATGTTGCTGTTCTATAATAAAAGGACCGATAATGGGAAAGAATATTTATTCCATGAATAATTATTATAAATAAATGAATATTATTATCCCATTAATAATTATTTCGAACCATTTTGCAATTAAAAGAGCAAAAACAGACAACTTCAATTAGGTCTGTAATTCAAAATGTCATGTTTATAGCCAGATTTGTAAATACGTACTTCAAAAGAACCTTTCCAGCAGGTAGACATTAGTCCTGATAGAATTGATTTTTTAAACAATATACATAGTCTTGCCATAAATATTGTTCCAAAGAAAATCATCAATTTTTTATTGTACGTAACATTTATAACTATTATTACATTGTGTGTACAGTTTAATGCATTAATATATAACCATTAAAAATAAATAGAAAAAGAAATATATAGGAGATTACTCTATACGATAATACAGTCCTTTATACGTTGCGCTAGTTATCAATAGCACGCACGCACTCTTTCTATGGGAAAATTCTTTACTGCCAATTGTATGAATTGTTTAGGGACTCCAAATTATCATGGTGTTCCGAGCAAGCTTTACTCTCTAAAATTGTCCATAAATCATAATCCAGTGTATTATAATCAGGACTAGATGACGGCCAGTCTTCAGTTCTTAATGAATTCCGGAACGTTTATTTCTAACCAATATTGGGTGGATCGAGCTTTATGACCCAGCGAGCTTTATGAGTCTTGCTGAAAGAACCATTCTTGGTTATTGAAAATTGTGTTGTTAAGCGGCTTAATTACCTTCTCAAGAATAGTACTTTGATACACTTGTGCCTATGTTTTGATACCTTGATTACAAAATATGGCTCAGTCGCTCCTTCATAGGTAACACGGCGCCAAACCATCCCTGAAGTCGGATAATGCAGTCTTTGTACTCTGTGGTCTAATTGGGTAGCTTCTGCATAAATACGGCTATTCTGTTCGTTTAAATAAATTGTTTAATAAATTGTACAAATTTTCTCATCCATAAACAAATTTTTTCTTTTATATCTTATACCTTTCAATAGACCAATACACAAAGATTTGACTTATACTAATCCTCCATAGGATTTTAAAAATTGTATTTGGCACCATACCTACTTTATGTTAAGCATTTACAGTGATTAGGTTATCTTTATCACCACACTCCATTTTAATATCACAAAATATTTTTTTATTGTCACCCAATTACATTGTAACATATACAATATTACGATTATTATTTTGTAATGTAAGAGTAGCATTCATCAGTGCCTGATTGATACAATGAATAATTTACATTCAGTCACACGTTTCTCTATTTTATTCTCTCTGCTTATTTTACCAATTTTTTTTTACTATATTGGTGCTTGGCGAATCGGCTATCGATAGATACAAAGTTTGTGACAATGTGATGCTTATTATATTTTGAGGCTGACTCTAACCGATTGGTTAGCTCAATTGGTCGTGGGTTCAATCTCTGATAGAGAGAATGATTATATTTAAAAAAAAATCCCTATTTCTCTGCTCACCAAAACTAAAACAAAGCACAGCATTGACTTTCAACATTCTTCACGCGATATTTCGAATTCGGTCAAAAAGTGCAGAAGTTTGTGTCCTGGCATTAAGTTCTGTTTCGCTACCCTGTTATGCTGGAAGAAGAGTTAAGCTGCTTTTCTCTTATCTACTCTTAGTCTTGCAGGGCACTATATCTTAAGTGTGTGACTAACACTTTAAAAATGCTAAAATATTAGGCACTGTCTTACCGTCTGCTGTTGACAATAAATTTTCATCAAAATTTCTGAGAGAGTTCTTGCAAGGCCATCCAACTTCCATCGAACCAATGTGTACCTTTTAATTTCTGTCTTAAACTAAATAATATATTAGCGTTTAACGTATATAATATGCAGAACAATTTCAAAATCACTGAAATATTAAAGTAATAGAATAAAATATTTATAAATAAAATCGTTTTTTTTTGTACTCGTTTTTGTCGTAGTGTTTTTCACTCTTGAAATGACTACAAAAATGGAAGCCAGAGCGATAAAATTAACCAGTTTCTATCTACAGAGGGAATTATTAAAATAAATTTTATTTTGTAATTTTTCTATAATTTTTAAGTAATAATACTAAGGTCGTATCACGGCTATTCACACATAAATCTAAATTAACAATACATACATATGTATGTATATATTTAGGTGTTAAATTGAATCTTGATGAACTTGGAAAGCTAACCTTCTTATCACCTTCAATGCCCATATTTTTATAGGATTTTCAATTAGCTTATATATAATTAATTACTATCGTGCCTTGATATCCGCTGGATAGAATACGTATATAATATAATGTCAATATGTGGTAACAAGTAATAAAAAGGCGTTTGATTATTCACTCTATGCATATTCGGTGCCAGTTCGGAGTCCCACATAACCACGTCCCCAATTGAGCTGGAATTCGTATCGGATTTCCTTACGATAAAAAATACTAACACTGCGTTACGTCTAATTAGATTAGAATATATTTTTCAAATTAAGTATTTCTTTCATTGGCAATGGAGCCCTTAAACATCTCGTATACAGTTAGACGCTTCCCCAATACACCATGATGACATCGCACATTAAATATGTAAAAACTGAAATCATTGGTCGTAAATTGTATTGACTTATTGAGACGACGGATAATACAAGTCGACGATGCTTTGAGTTGTTTGACAGTACTGCTATAAAAAGTGTATGGATAAGTGAATATGTAAATATATATATGCATGTATAATATAATTTATAATGAACACGTCTTTTAGTTTGTATGTTTATTACTATATAATATACTAGCGACCGGTTCGCGGCTTCTTCGTCCGCCCGTTTTTATTTGAATCATAAACGTTGCTCAAATTTATAATTTTGTCCGATTATGAAAATTAATACTTGTGACATAAAATACTGCTTTAGTTCTGTCGATGTATGGATATATTTTTTTTATATATTCAGGTATACAGTTTGACGCTTTCCCCGATTAGGATTATCAGAGAAAAAGAGTGGCGATCGAATGGCGGACATCAACGCCGCGCTTGGTCTTACCAGAGCGGAGAAAGTATGAAAAGAGCGGTTTAAATTGGGGTCGAACTCATAATCAATAGCGTTTTACAGTCAGTGTGTCCACTATGCCACGGTGGCCTCACATCGTCTATAGATACATTTTATATAAAATGTTCCCAGTAAAAGAGATTTTGACGAAATGTTTTGAAGAAATTTAGATTTTTGAAGTAATGTTGATTTTGAATTTTGAAAGAAATTTTGACTACGCCACAGTGGTGTTATATTATACAATTTTATAACAAGAGCTAAATGAGATCGATAGCTAAGCGATTTATTACAAACAGAAGTAGTTAATGTAACTTGTAAGATATCTTTGCTTTAAACATAATAAATTGATACTGGCGTGTGTTGAAACTTGCAGAACGATTTAAAGATCAATCCAATATTACAATAAGAGGATGTTTCTTATTGGTATCTATTTTTTGTTTCACTTTTATTACAGCTTAACGCTTTATCTCGCGTAGGCAGGTAGATCCTAGTGTCAGGACACTCTGTTCTGCGTTCAAATAACAATATAGCGTGTAGGATCAATGCAGAACGGGCAAATAAAAATTATTTAAATATACAATTTATTCCTCCGAGTGGGGATCGAACCCATCACCATCGTGTTTACAGTGGAAACGCTTTTCCACTACGTCACGCTACATTCTAAATAACAGTTATTTAAATTGGAAGGAAAAATAATACTTTCAAAGCTATTCCGTATCATCAACGGTCCTCTAGGACATCAGGTTCCAAATACGTGTTAAAATTTTCAAATACATCAAACGTTAAGAATTGGGCTCAAACAAGGATAAGTAGAAAATATTCAATTCAAACGTATTAAAAATGGAACCTGCTATCTTCTTGTCATTATAATGTTCCTATTTAATTAGTATTTTACATTTGTAAAACATTCGTATACTTTAATCTCGCGAGCTTTAACCTAATAAGTTTATGAGCAAAAGCTCGTTCGACAAGCGGTTTACCTTGATACTTATATGGGAAGAGAGGATTTAGATGTCAGTAGGTTATGCCCACGGCTCTTAACTGGCGATAGAAATAGAAAACAATAATTGTATTTTGTAATATAATTATAACTAATAAGAAAAATATTAATTATTTTATTTAACATGAAAAATAGAGAACGTAGTAATGTTACATACGGTTCTATCTGCATTTTAGTTCTTTTTTAAACTAATTATTACTTATAAATTGTCTTGAGGCCATCGTGACACAATGGAACAGCACCTGACTGTAAACACGATTGGTTGTGGGTTCGATCCCTACTTATAGGAATTATTATATTTAAATTGTTTTCATTTCTCAGTCCTGGTAACACAAAGCGCGGCGTAGTGTACACTCCCGCCCCTTAACATACAATATCTCAAAACAGGGACGAAAGTGGACAACGGAGTGTCTTGACACTAGGTTCCCTCTGCCTGCCTTGCTAACGGGAAAAAGCGTGAAGCTGAAGGCAAACATATTTACATCTACACTTGTTTACGCTGACTATGTCATGTATGGATATTTTCTCCATAAGTTAATATTTAATTAAGCGAATGAATTTGAAGACTTCCTGTGTCATTAGGTTATAACAACAATTTATATTAAATAAAATTTCATGAATACTATCGGATGTGTATTCCAAATAAAATATAATATAGGTTAAGGTTTAAATAATTCTAGTAATTTAAAATTTATAATGTTTAATTTTCCTTATTGACTTGTAAATTCATATCAATATGTCATCGTGAACTGAGTCATGGACTTGTAGGTTTTTTTTAACTAAATTTTACCGCATTTAGTTAATATATGTGTATATTTTAACCCATACTTATCATAAATGCGAAAGTAACTCTGTCTGTTTGCCTGTAACGTCATCACGGCCAAACCGCTGTACCGATTGTAATAACATTTTATATCGTTTTTTCTCCCCTTTTTTCCTTAGTTTTATTAGGTTACAAATGTTTAATGTGGCTAATGTGGTGTTTTTTAATTAATATTTTTGTTTGATTCTCTTCGCGTATTTAGGTAATAGACTAGTTACATTTTTTTTAATTTCTTGGTAGGTTTGTTCTGGTATTATATATTGCGTTACTTTTAATTTTATTTACTTTCAGTTGATAGTATAGCTGGTTTTGTTTAGTTTTTTTTCAGTTATTACGTAAGATATATTTTTAAATATTAACAATTTCTTTACACTTATTGTTATTATTTTCAGTATTAATACTTAGATTTTTCTAAAATATTAAAAAAATTTAATCTTTTAATGACGTTTATGTTTATACTTTCATACAATTCCTATTGAAAATTGTAAATAATTTCAGTTTTATTTATCTAGGAAAAACTTGATTAAAATGAAAAGGTTGGAGAATTGAATAGTCTTTCTTTTGTTAATTTTATTAATTTATCGTTTTATTATAATATTTCAATGAAAGGTTATTTGTACTTGTACATAATGTTTAGTCAATTTTGATTATTTAGGTAGGTATTAAATTAGAAATATTTACTTTATTTTTGAAGATAATAATTAATAATATAGAGATATTCATTTAGTAGCTTTAATTTTATTTCGAAAAAGTTCGTGATGTTAAACAAGCTCGATTGCAAGTATCTCTCGAGGAGTCTCAAGAACGACGAACTCAAGATGCACAGCGTCACGCATCTCAAAGAAATTCAGACCCTTCAGAACAATCGCAAGCACGGTGGTCCATTGGTGCAGCGCGTAACGGCTTTAATATTGAAAGAGACTTTAGAGCAGTCACAGATACGTTAAAGTTTAGATTCTAACCGTCATAGGTTAGCAAGATCTACTGAAACATTAGAGCAGTCGCAAACACGACGAAATTTAGATTTTGTTAAATCATCTTTTAGATTAACAAATTAAACGGCAAATTCTTCAAGATATAGTTGATTGACTTATTAAATTTATATCCTAATAAGGTTTAAAAAAAAATGTGTAATTGAATTTGCCAACATTCCGAATCTCCGCGGACGTGGGTAAAAGCTATACATATATCCATATTAATATAAAGAGATGCTCGAGGGTCGTGGGATAACATAATAGGCTGTTTCTCCCATTTCTTTAGTTTATCCATGACTTTCATTGTTTTACGAAAAGGTCGTCGAAAATACGAAACAACTATAGTTCACGCGAGCGAAGCCGCGAGCGGGTCGCTAGTATTTTATATATTACATATATGATGGGGCCATCGTGTACGGTCCCGTACACGATGTGTCTGTGTCTGTGTGGGGTGTCTGTCAGTCAGTCAGTAATGCAAGCATTTTTGATTAGTTATATTTAATCATTACGGTCATGGACAACCCTTTGTTAACATCTCGTTTTCATCTTACTCAACTAGGCTTAATATAACTATTTACAGATAAGTAGTTCCAAAATATTGCGGGCCAAACGGGGTATTCTTATATATAGATTAGGTAAGTGAATCTCGAACCCACTACTATCAAGTTTATTTAAACACGTTCCAACTTTCCCGTGACGAACAAATTATAAAGAAATAACAAAATCTTGAACGTATACAAATATAGCATATCAAATTATAGCATTTCATTGACCTATTGATAAAGAGACCGAGTCCTCTAACAAACACTTTAAGTACAAGACCCGCGGGGTTATCGCATAACCTAGATAAATGTTACAAAAAAAAGGTCAAGCTGTTTAGAATTGTATAATAAACGGATGGGTGGTCGATTCTTATATGCAATCTTACATTATGACCTAGTTTGACCAAGTATTGGACTATTATTCAACGTTTTCTCAGATCCGTTTTACGTTATGGATTTCTGCGTAAATAGAGATGATCTGTATTTCAAAACAGTTCTCTGTTCTGTTACTAAATGGAATCGCGTGTTGTTAAGTTCCACCATCAAGCAAGCAATGTCTTGAAGTGGGGAACACATTGTTTTAACCAGACATATTGTGGGGCTCTGATAATTTCTGATATGAGCCGAGTCTGAACGTCAGCTGTGTAAATAACAGACACTGTAAAGAATAATTTCTTTATAGTGTTTGTTATTCTGACAGGCATCTGAGATGAAAACCAAACAAAAAGAAATTTATAAATTAGTGTTCGAAATATACTTACATTACTAAAAATGGAAGATCCGTAGTCATATTATATATATCCTTAAGCGTATTCATATCCGAAATGTTACATCCGTAACATCCATTGTTTCAACACTAGACCCCCTCTGCCCACCCCATTATGTGTGCGCAATATTCTGTTTAAAATACAACATACAACAAAAAAAACGGTGCTGTATATATTTATGCACAAAATTGAACTAAGCAAATTTAAAAAAATAAAATTGACAGTTTGAATGGTTTTAATTTGTTTTAATAGTGTTGAATCTATTATTTTATACAATCTATTTATTAATATTACGCGAGAAATCGATTTATGAGACCATTAGGAGTAGATTTATATTTTACAAAGAATATAATATAACGATTTTATAGTAAAAATAAGATTAAATTCCTTATTCATTGTGGTGTACTACAACGTGCCTGCACATGGTATTCATGGGTTCAAATCCTATATAGAAGTCTAGTTCTCACATCTATATAATTGAATCATATAAAGGTTTTATACTTTTAATTTTCAAATCATCATCATCAAAAAATAAAATAAAAACCATTCCCATATAATTATTATTTAGGAAATAAATAAACGTTTAAGTGAACGGGACACGATCAGACAGAATGGACACAAACGCTATATAATTATGAAATTATCGAAAACAGTTGAGTAATTTTGTCATTATATTATTTACATTCATTGTCGTCACGATATATCCTTAGGCTTGTGTCACAGTAGTACTTGACACTATTAAATACTTAGCGGCGTTTGATTCCGCCGCTCAACACGCAATGTTTCTAAATGGGCTTAAAGCTGGAGGCCGGAGTTCTAGCCAAATACTATATTGTACCTTTTCTGCTGTATGTTAGAGATGTGTGTGGACACTTTGTGATTCTATTTCTTCTTTCTTCTATTCTATTTTCAAATTACTAAGGTAGATTAAGCATGTAACGAATACAAATTATACAAATTAATTATTACAATCATATTATTGCATTTTACTTTACTGACCAACTATGATAGGACTCGATCTTGACTGAACTTCAACTAACTTTTTCTCTTCACTCGTTCAGATCATTAGATCTGAAAGAGTGCGTATACGCACTCTTTCAGATCACTCTATATTTTGATAAACCTGATGTCTTTATTAGAACGTCCAGATAAAATAGAAAATAATATAATAAATAAAAAGTGTGTAGTGTTGTATTTTATTAATTGAAGATTCATATTCTTGTAATAAGAAGAGTATTCAAAATAAAGAATGTTTTAAGCAATTCATTTTATTTTACAGTTCTATGATAAGAATCAGATGTTGATGCTGAATTATTATTTAATAGATATTATACAAAAAAGAGAACAATTACATATTAGGGTCAAAATCGTGATCGTAAATTATCGAATTGGTTCCGGAGTGTGGTATTTTGTAAATTGTATGCTTTGTTATATATTTAGTTCACATCGCTTTAATCGCAAGTTGAGGCGATCGTGGCGTCAGTGGGACAGCGTCTGTCTGTAAGTACGATGGTTATTGGGTTCATTATCCATTTGGGGGAGTTATTATTAAAATATATTTAGGATTCAGCGCTCTGGTAAGATAAATGCGGGGTTGGTTAGTCCGTTAGTCAACACGCAATGGTCCAAATTCGGGCGGGAAGTCGTAATAGGAGTGTGTCGACAGGTTCTTTTTGTCAACCCGTTTATGCGAGAGTAACATTGTTAGGCTGTTTGTTTTTTTTTAACCATAACCGTCCATAGATCGTAGATTCGAAGCTCACTCGGGTAATATATATATTTGAAATTTTTGAATAGATTTATAGGCACAAGATATTCAACAATGGTAAAAATAAATAAAAAAAAATTGCAATGTAAGTGTAAATGTAATGTTAATGCAATAACTTAAGAACATATCTTTTTGTGAAGAATAACTGATGAAGTCATACTTAAAGTTAAGCTCGAAATATTTTAAATGCAAGCAAAGTTGTTTTTAAAATAAATCCATAGATTATCCATTACGTGTCTTTTTAATAATGTAAAAACAGATTATAAGCTTAACAAGTGATTTAAGATGCCCAAATTAGAAGCTATTTATTCAATCCAACTTTAAGCCTTATTTTTTTAATTTTTATATAGAAAGTAGTAGGTTCAATTCTTGATGAAATGAAATTCTTTTGAAAATTGTAACGTAATGATGAATGATGGGGCCATCGTGGCGCAGTGGTATAACGACTGACTGTAAACGAGGTTGGTTGTGAGTTCGATTCCCACTCGGCAGAGTGATTATATTGAAAATATATTTATTTTTCCGCTTTGGTACCTAAGACAAAGCGCAGGGTTGAGTTTCGTCACTTATCACGCAATGTCTCAATTTTGGGCTGAGCGTGGATAACGGAGTGTCTTGACACTAGGAGTGTCTTGACACCAGGTTGTCTCTAGCTGCTATGCGACAAAAAACGTAAAGCTGTAAATGTAATGATAAGATAACAAGTATATTTTTCATTATGATACCTAGATTTGTAATGCTTATATAATATTAATAATTCAAATAATATACTCTACAAAATTTAAATAATATAATAATAAAATTTATTAACACGCTTTTATAAACTTCATCTGTATCTATTTATCTATAAATATATGTTAGACAATCCTGTATATGTGTCTGGATCCGATGCCAATATAATATTTCCATACGAACCTTGATGTCTTGGGCAAAATGACCGGGATAACGAGAAAATGCAACGCGTATTTTTTGTTTAATATATTTTGTGATTATTACATGCCACTTACATACGAAATTACTACCACTGCCTTAGAAGGAAATACGTATTATCAGTGTAATTATACCTATACAATATGTTTAGTTAAAAATATGTCAAAATTCTATATTAAAGATTAAACAAAACTGACTTTAAACCCACACTACCTAAAATAATCAATATAAACGTTAACAACCCACATACAACCCGAGCTCTGTTCGCTTATTATTACTTAATATAAGAAACTCTTTTGTAAAAGGATTTCGAGATTATTTGTAATTTATTATTATATATTAAACGAAGCCTTTAAGTGAAGCTCTATCGAAGGATGAGCTACTTTCGAAGACATATCGATTCGATCGATGTTCTTCATGGGAGGGTAGTTGCATTGTTCCCTTCCGTTTAATCACTAATGGCGTAATGACGTTGCTCGTATTAGTGAAGTCGTAGACAAATATGTACACATGAAAAAAAAATTGAGGCTAGGTGCTCAAAAAAGAAAATAGTATAAGAAGTGAAAAATATAGTGTGATATCTGTGTAGCACTATGCCATACTACAGGCCTTGAATACAAATATCGAGGACGAAGCTTCTTTTAAATTTGTAATTTAATTTTGTTATCTACCATTAGAAAGTTTCGAAACAAGTGTTCTTAATAAAGTATTAAGCTTAAAGAAGGAATTGTAGCGCTTGAGACGTTTAACTCACGTAACTGACATTACATAAGCTATTGTCCGATTTATGTATGACCAATCCATTGAGGGTCAATGAACTGTACATAATAGATCATTAGCATATCTAATTAATCTTACAACAGAAATAAGTTGTAACAAGATTATTTTCTAATAATTCTTTATGTAATTTATACGAGGAAGCTGAGCAAAGGAACATATGGCTTAGCGTTTTGACGGTTACCAGAAGGCGAGGCGTTTTTTTGAAACTGAAATTTGAACCTACGACCAGCACGTTCATTCAAATTCGTCCTTGTTTGTCACGATGGCGCCAAATCGTATAAGGTGACCAATTATATTGTCAAATTGCCGAAATTAGCGTATAATTGCACGAACGATACGTAGCATTGTGAAACTTTAAATGCTATTTTGACATAATGTAACTGGCAACTGCGCATCAATGTCATTGGATGTCAAAAGTTGACCATTCTAAAGAGCATTACGATTTCGTGGTTCGCTTAATCTGCTGTGTGCGGAAAGTACACAAAGGTAAAAATAAATATTTTTTTATTAATAATTATTACTTGCGATATGTCTATATGACACATATACATTATAAATATGTGTAATATAAAATCTACTTATTTGTTTTTACTGTCTATGGAACGGGGGTCAAAACTACCCAGAAACAATACAAACTTGTTCTGCATACACTTCACTTCTATTCAATTTTCGTGCTGTATCTTTAACAAAAGATAATTTACTATTGTGATAATTAAATTTCGATTTGTGAGCTTGTGATGCAAAAACCGTTTTTGTTATAAACTTCCAATCAAAAATATAAATGCACAAATGGGAGCCAAGCTCACTGCTAGCTATACGCGAGTTAGTTAACTCGTAGAAAACAAGGAGATCTTTTTAATAAGTGCTATTTAACTATGTTATAGAAGTATATAAATAGGCTTTTATTTTTAACATTTTAAAGTGTTAATTACACACTTAGGAAATTCAAAAATATTCCTTGGAAACCGTCCAAATTTATTTCCGGTTCGTACGGTTTCCAAGAGGTGCGGGTTCGCATCCCGCTGCGTTCAAATTATTTATACGTTTTCTAAATATGTTTAGGTGGCTTAAATAGGCTTGCTTAGTTTTTACACACAAGCTCAATTTATAAAAGAGTACGATCTACAATTTGTTTATATAAAATTTAATTTAAAATTATAGTTAATTTAAAGGGGCTGTTGTGGGCTAATGTTTTCATTTAATATTTTTTGGTAAATAGATTTTGAAATTTGTAATATTACACTACGCTACTGTCTCGATAGATTCTTGGCTTGAAATACTTAGCTTGTCACGCTACCGTGTTTAAATATGTATTCTTTTATTATATTTTATTCTTTTGTTATTTTTTATTCCTTTGTAATATTTATTCTCACACGCATTCAAAATATATTTAAATTTAACACAAAGACTTATTTTTTACTAATTTCAATAAATTTCTTAAGTTCAATTACTTAGTATAAAATATACCTGTAATTATACTGATAATTTTAACATTGTAGTAACAAGTTTTTGTTGTAGATAATATGAGAATAACTATTTTATTGAAGTTAATCGCATAGCATAGAAGCATTTACTATCACTTGGATAACTATTACTTATACAAATATCTATCTACACCTGTATAATTCTATATATTAATATATAGGACAAGCGTTTGATTATTTTGTATTAATTGTATTGTAATAAGATCTTTGGTTTTTGTGATTTTTACACATTTTAAACCTATTTTTAACCAGATTAAACGCGTATATTTTTGGTATTCGAAAATACATTTTAGAAACCCGACGTTAGCCACCTTATTCTACCTGTGACCACGAACTACTGTAAAGTGTTCGAAACGTCGGGTTTCTAAAATGTATTTTCGAATATTGTATTGTAGTTGTTGTGCCAAACTTAGGGTACATCTGAAATATCTCAATATTATTATTTTTTCAGCTTTTAACATTATATGGACATGTTTTTCGGTTATCAATTAAAAAGCTTCTTCAGCTTTGTATCAATAAAATATCTAAGTAGCATTATACGTATAGTAAAAAGTATACACGCAGCATCTCAACGTCTGAATCGTGACTGTCCTGAGATAAATCTTCGACGAAATGTCCAATACTCGTGAATAATGCTTAAATGCCATATGACGCTAAGTTTGATTTTTTCTATAAACAAGTTGTTAAAATACCTTTTAAACAAGTTTTTGCCGCTGTTTTCTTTTATTTATAATGTTAATGTCCAAGTTTAACATCTGTTTTTTCCTCCAACTTTAGGAATAGGCAAAGGGAACATAGTGTCAATACACTCCGATGTCTAGTTTCCACCTGAATTCGAGATATTGTTGGTTGAGTGCCAGATCTTAACGCCGTGCTCTGTAAAAAGCGTAAAAATATTTTTTATATAATCTTTCTTAACCTTTCCGTGGGAAGCGAATCAATAGCGTACAATTAGATCCATTACGATGGTGTTAAGAGTTGTTATGGAGTTAAGTAACCGTTACCAAAAATGTCGGGTATACGAAATAACAACTTAGGTAGAAAATAATTTATAAATTAGTGGCCGACAAGCATTTACATTTCATCAAAAATGTAAAATATATATGTTAGCTTGCCAGATTTATCATTACCACCATGTAAAGAAAGATTTTTTTATAGTACATAATATAAACATATATCTGAACTCAACACTGATTTTCATCTTTTACTTATGACTCTTGAATTTTATATATAAACAGAGCTAATACAAAGATACATTACATAATGTAACGTAGCACTTTATCTAACAAAATATAATTTGCATTTAAATTTCTCGCGTCGGATGACCTTAAATCATCACCTGGAGTCAGTCGTGCTACAAACTAAGCTATGACGCTGACTGCCTTAAGCTAATCCAACAGCCCAAATAGAAACTCATAATTCGCTAGCGTAAAATTCTTAAATAAGTATATAAATATCATAGAACATGCACAGAGAAGTTTTTTTGTACAGAGAAATACATTAGAAGCCTATCAAGAAAACGTCTAAAGGTCAAGTTTCGTTTTCTCGTTATTTAAATTATGTTAGCAAAAGAATGCTATATCATAATAATATTAAAAAAAGGCTATTTTCTGCACCTTGTATACTTGTTTGGTTTGTAGTCTTATTATACGGTTTTATACACCATCGCTACGCAATGGAAATCGATTAATTTGTTGCAATGGTTGTGGGTTCTAATCTCACTCGCGGGAATTTATTATTACATAGTTTCATTTTACTGATTTGCTTATACGAGTTCAATTCTCAGCCTAGGAAATATTTTTAGCTTCACCATCTATGTTTTTAGCTTCGCTCTTTATCCTATCAGCATTCTGAGCGAGAAACTAGTGTTTTGCCACTAGTTTCTCTCCCACTTCTTTGCGATGCGGGAAAAATCACGTCAATCTAAATTATTCCACCTAGCATTGCTTCTATTCCATTCCATTGTAACATAATCTAGTAGCATGTCGTTACATACATAATAATAGGCGCTATTTTAGTGACATTTCGAAAAACAGGTGGCCATTGTGGCACAGTGGGACAGCGTCTCAAGCGTAAAATGTCATTGGTTGTGAGTCCGTTCTCCACTCTCCGCCCGAAATTAAGATATTGCATGGTGAGTGGTGGAACTATACGCCGCGCTTTGTCTTGGGTACCACAGTAAATAAACTCACAACCACTCGCGTTTACAGTCAGACGCTGTCGCACTGCGCCACGATGGCCTCGTCTCCTTTATTTCAATCTACTTACGCAATATTAGAACTTTTAAATAAATCTATAAAGATCATTTGAGAAGTAATTAACTTAGTTCATTTTTAAATGTCATGCAATCGTGTTATCATATCCAACATTATAAACACATGTAATATATATATTTTAAAAGAGTAATGTCGACATTTTATCCATAGACTAGTTCACACGGTCTTGGCGCAGTTAGATGGGGTCTAATGGCGAAAATCAGGGTAGTCAGAGACTTCACATCCGGATAATTCGTTTGATTTGCGGAAAGTCAAATCCTAATTTTTTTATTTTTTGTATTTGAAATTCTTTTGCTCTTGGATTATTTTTAATACTGCCGAGACGCAGTGGAACCATGTATAATTATATACACAAATGTTGGAAGTTGGAACCAGACGTTACTACCTCCATAGTTTTAATTCGATATTATGTAAATGTTTAAGGATAATTAAAATAATATAAAGATATTTATTAAATACATATATATATTACGATATGTTTAAATTATTCGTAATTTATGGTCTAAAATTAGGCAAAATTTGCGTTTAGTATTAAGTTTTGTATTACGTTAATAGGTAAAAAAAAACTAATTTTCTTATATTCAATAGTATTTTTTTCTCAGGTTTACATTTTTTCCACGGCGGGTAGTCAACGAAAACTTAAGGGCAAGACACTCCGTTCCTTGACTTACTTGTGGGTTCAAATACCACTCTGAAGGAACATCCTTTTATGTAGTTTACGCAGGCGAAGCAGCGAGCGGGTCGCTAGTAAAAAATATACGCATGTATATTTTATACTAGCGACCCGCTTGCTGCTCCGCCTGCATAACCAACACGACTACACCATTTCGTACTTTCGCCCGCCCGCCTTCTCACTTAAAACTTTGCTTAAATTTATAATATAAATGGTTGTAATTATGTTATTTATGAACCGATTGAATTAAAACAAACACTAAATGTTAAGGGAAATTTACCAAAATACAATAGTCTAAACTGCATTTAAATCCGTTTCTGATAAAGCGTGCACGAACGCAGAGACAAACCGTGTACAGACACCGATCAGTTACATTTTCATTATATGTATAGATATAGATACTCGAAGATATATGGCTGCTTAATTTATTTAATCAGCATCAGCGGCGTTCATCTTACCAAAAAGTGCACGTTTTTAAATTTTCGGAAAGTGTACAGCATAATGAATACCTTTGAACTAAAATAAGAAAAAAATGTCAAAAATATAATTTGTTCAAATAACACTTGTCGTGCTGTTTAGTAACCTGTTACCAAATTCACTTAGCACAAGTCAAACATTTGTAGATGAGATCATTCTAATCCTTCCTACAATTTTGGTAATATGTTAATAGTAATCTACTGTCATTTATATAATATCGTGCATTTATACATATAATAGAACCCAAAACCATTATTTTTAATTAACTTTTCGTTTGTCTGTATATTTGTTTGTCTGTGCGTTTGTGCACGCTAATCTCGGAAACGGCTTAACCGATTTAAATGCAGTTTTGACTATTGTGTTTTGGTTAACTTTCCTTAATGTTTAATGAATGTTTCTTATATTTCAATTGGTTCATAAATAACAACGACGTGTAGCTTACGTAGGCCGCGATCGGATCGCTATTTCATAAATATTTGGATTTATTGCTTTATCCGTTTCAATCGCCATATAGATTATTAGGTAAAGTGACTCAGTTTTTTTAATATATGAACCAAAGAAGCTGAATCACTACTGTGCCTCAGCTTTTTTTATCTAGAATAAATCTACAGAATGCTTGGTCATTGATAATGCTATTTAATTTTGACAAAGTAGAACGGATATTTACCATCACTGTTAATGATATCAAATTAATTATTCATTTTATAATATTTGAAACTGACCTAACCGCTACTGTCTTTGATTGGACCGAAGAATGAGAACGGAGAGTCTTAACACTTAGTTTTCTCTGCGTATCTCAAAAAGTAATTGAACTTTTTATTGAAAGGTAAAAAAGTTGACCATTTTTTTTGTATTCTTAATAATTCCTACTAATATAGCTGCTGATAGCTAAAGAAATTGTTTGTTTGACACAACACAACACACTAATCTCTAGAACTGCCAGTTACGTTAGATTTGAAAAAATATTTTTCTATATCTATTTTTGTATTCATAACTTATGTTCAAGTCAAGAAACCTTAAACACTTGATATTTCTAAAGTAAAAAGACGTATTTAGTAAAAGTATAAAAATTTGGACGCAGCGGGATTTCAAATCCCTAAGTGTGCGAAAAACACTTTAAAAAAAATGTTAAAAAATATTTATAAAGTAAATTTGAAGTAAAAACGGATTTATCTGCAAAAGCGGGGGTATTTTTTAACAAGGGATTGTATACATGGTATATGGTGAGGATCAACAAAGTTGCAGACGAGAGAGGAACAAGACATGAAAAAAAAATGTAACTTGGATGAATCAATTCTGTGGGTGTGCAGACCATGAGAAAACGAGTTTTGAATTATTTATTATTTTTGATTATGATTATGATTATGATTATGTTGTAACGTAATGTAATGGCGTTGCGCAGCTGTTGTCGGTAACAATTTTTACCTTTATGCTTAATTGTTGATATATTAAATTATTTTTTGGAAAATGTTAATTTTTCTCGAAGAAAATAAAATGTTTAGAATTGTACACTATATATTAGTCTATTTAATTCGATGAATTGCGATGTGATGTAATCCTATTGTGATGAAATGGGACAGCTTCTGATCAATGAATGATTATATCAAAGAAATATTTTTATTTCTCCGCTCTGGCACTATAGACAAATCGCGGCGTTGTTCCGCCATTAAACAAGCGATGTTTTAATTTCGAGCAAAAACTGGAGAACGGAGTGTCTTGACACTAGGTTCTCTTTGATCCTTAAAGGTTCCATGCTTTGATCTTCGTGTTTTTTATTTCGTGGGGTAGGCGGAGACAGAGCCAAGATGACCTCTAATAGAAAAATATAGAGGAAAGAAAGAAATACATGAGATATACTCTAATATGCCGCATTATTTGTAGATTTCTATAATGTGTAATTAATAACGGCCTTCGTATAAATAGTTCCCATATCACCATGTATGGCATGATGCCTTGCGTTAATTAATGAGATGGCAATAATATTCGAATGTACAAGGTTGATTTTGTAATACAATATTTTAAATTCCTTTTTTTTCATTTTAAAGTATTTTTGTGTAGGCAAAGAAAATTAGTGAGTTTTCTTCTGCCTTCTTCGTGTCTTACTACCAGCTACACTTATAGCAGAGATTTTCTGGCCAATTTTCAAGACATTACGTGTACAGGACCAGAAAATGAAAATTTTAATATATCCAATCCCCTGAGTGGGGTTCGAACCCACAACGGCGAATTACACCAAATCGCGTTAACATTCGAATGCTGTACCGCTGCACCACGATGACCTCAAACAGACACTAATATTTAAACATAGTCTAGATGTAAATATTTTAATCCTTTACTAACGTTCTGTCCGAAATCAGACAAAAGTGTCAAAAGCATATAAGTAATATGTAAAATAAATTTTATTAAATTTTAATAAATAATAAAATAACAGAGGCGTTATTTAGCATAAAGTCGTAAATCTTTCGCGTAGGAGTAAATTGGAGTACATCAAAACTTTTTTTGTATAGATACGTTTGTTGCTTTTTTATTTGCTAGTCTCATTTTCATAGGTGTTTTGTAACCTAGTAACTAATATCCGAATAACGAAATAACTTTTTTGTTATATAATAAATATGAAAATCGATTTAAATTTGATTAAATGAAAAATCCAGGAAAATGCTTATTTGGTTAAAGTATTAAGTGTTGAATGGTGAAACTTAACACGCAATATCTCTTTATGGCTAAAACAAATAAATTAAGATAATTTGAATACAATTATTTCTACGAGTGGTAATCGAACCCACAACCATCGCGTATATAATCAGACGTTGTGACGCTGGCTAGAACTATGATGTAAAAATAGAATAACAAAATATTCAGGTAATAAAGAATAGTTTATAAAAGAAATGAATTATAGCACGTTTTAAATAGTCATTATCATGATCGTCTTGACCATCAAGGTCATGCCTTAAGATTATTGTAAAGGTACCGGATCTGGACACGTGTCCGGATTTTCAAGCAAATCGGGGTTGTAAATGAAACTGATATAACCGGATTAATCGCGTATTTTGGTATTTGAAAATATATCTTAGATACTACAGTGATACTACAGTGGTTGGATTTATCCGTTGTATGCTTACATACTACTGACCTCAATCATTGAAGCTATTAAAATAGAAAAACATCCTAATTAAATAAAGAAGAAGGTTGGAAACTTTCTCCCACCTGTGAAACCTGTGAAATCTTAAACCCACCACTCCAGAGAGCAAGATACAGCTAGCCCGATCAGCAAGAAATCAGGGCAGGACGCGAGGCGCGAGAAAACGTTGGCGTAAGATTGATATAATAATTGTATCAACTGACAGATGGATGTCACCTTAGTCTACCCGCGTATGTGTCCACGGGCTACTGTTAAGGGTTCGGAACGTCGGGTTTTCGAAAATTTAGTTACGAATACCAAAATATACGCTTTTAATCCGATTAAAATAGTTTCAACAAAGATCTTATTAGCGTTACTATATATTTATACATTGATATATAGACAGGTAAAACAAATGAACCCGTGTTGAGAATTTCTGAGTTCATTTCTTTTGAAAAATAACTTCAATATTGTAAGAAATAGGTTAGTTAAGTTTCGAGTGATAGTGAATTACGCAAGGAAGGATGGTTCTTGTTAGAATTATTGCAATCATTCGTGCAGAGAAATCACGACTTTTAAATTTAATTAGCCTATTACATTTGATATATAATATCTAATATTGAATGTACTAAAATTGTTTGAATTTCTATTTTTCTTACGAAAATAATATCCGGGTAGTAAGTGGAGAACGGAGTCTCTTGACACTAGCTTCGCTCTGGCTATCCGAGAACACGGGAAAAAGCGTGAAAGAGTAAAACAAATATTACGTAATAAACTTATATTCTAGTTTAGTCTCATGAATATCATTAAGATGTCTCGTTGAATAATTTAGACGTAGGTAATAAGAATAACCACTTGAGGATTGCGATCTTGTATTAATTTGCATTCAAATAAGTATATGCCTACACTGTAAATTATATATATATATATGTATGTACATGTGCATATAAAAGCTACTAAATAGGAATTAAATATTAAAGAATGTTTAAAAAGCAGCTTCACGCTTTATTCCGCATAGTACAGTAGGCGAAGAGGACTCAGTGTTAAGACTTGGTGGTCCACTTTCCGCCCGAATTCGAGTCATTGTGTGTTGAGTGGCGGAAATCAACGCCGTGCTTTGTCTAAATATAATCATTCCCCTCAGTATGAATTGAACCCACAAAAAATGTATTACGAACATGATCGTTTGGGTATTTCCGAAGATTACCCATACAAACAAAGTTAGAAACTTTACCTCAGTACAATATGACCATAAATTATATATATTAATACGTGAAGGCCAACTTTCGATGATTTTTGACGAAAATAATGAACCTTCAAAATGAAACCTAAATGCTATTGCCAAAATCCTAACCATTAGTGGTGAATGAATGGATTATTAGTAATCCATTCATTACACCGGATTCGTGATTAAGTAATGGCGTTTTTTTGATACGTTGATTGTTTTGTTTGAATTTTATAGTTTCGTGTTACAAAATGAACTAGCCTTATGGTCTAGTTACTGACATGCTTCTAAGCCAAAGGTCGTGAGATAAATACGTTCTCTCTGTTTTATATCAATAGTTGTACTTTTGATAAATCCTGTATTTATCTAAGTACTTTCACGCCTCATTCTGCATATAAGGGGTAGTCAGAGATAACCTAGTGTCAAGGCCCTGTGCTAACCATTATCCACCAGAAGTCAAGACGTAATTTTACCAGAGCTGATGAATGAAAATAATTTAAATATAGTGATTCGCATCGCATAACACGGTGTGCATACAGAACTACACGATTTTATTCTCGACGCTTATTTCTAGATTTTAACTGGAAAGTGGTGAACGGAGTGTTTCGAAACTAGGTAACTACGTTTTCTCCGGCTATCCTGCTATGCGGGGAACCTGAAAGATGAAATAATCGATTACGAAACTGAAATTAGCGTTACAAACAAACGATACGATGTAATCACACGCGAGACAAAAGATACGAGTTAAGTTCGATTGCAATTATCCAGTGTCTGACTACGTAAGAGTTACCGAATACGGTAATGACCGGTGTTCGGAATGGGTCAGCTGATTGCAGATATAATTTGCATTTAGTCTTCCGTACTTGAATTATCCTGATTTATTTTTGCTTTTCTTGTTATTTTTGGATGTATTTTAATTTTTTGGTCAAATGTTTAGTTTGGATGACTAGACCTAAATATTAGGATACCAACGTTGAATTCTGACAAAAGTGTTTCAACTTTGAAGCCTGAATAAACGAACATGATATGTCGCAAAATTGACTTATGAACTGAAAAATATTTTAAGCAACTTAATGTTTTTAGCATTTCCGTACGAAACTGAAATAAAATCCGTTTTCACACTGAAAATAGGAATCAAACTTTAAAAACAAAGTTTTGGAAAAAGGAAATTTTTTAAGTGTGTGTTTGCAATTTCATAGCCATAGACTATTCATGTCTTCTTAAAAAATGGCAGGAGTATAATAGTGCGCAGACGATAGCAATAATGTATTGTTATATTTATTTATACATAGCTACATATAAAAATTAAGTATTTCGTCTATGAATGTGAGATTAAAATCTTTATAATTTTATTAGAAATCTTTATAGTTTTTCATTTTTTTACATTTTGTTTGTTTTGATGTTTATTTTGAAAATATCTTGAAGAGAGCGGACCAATTTTAGTGTGGTTTTCACAAACAGATTAATCAATTTCGAAGCAAATTGTATGCTTTTCTTGATTCTGAAAATTACTTTATGATATTTTTAATTCAATGATAGCTATATATAAGTATATCTATAATAAAGTAATATAGCTTAGGAGTTTGTTTGTTTGTTTATTTGGTTGAACGCGCGAAACTCTGAAACTAACCTTTCACCACATTACACATAATCACATCGCACTTATTCATGGTTAGCCTTAAATATTTTTATTTTTAGTCTTTATTTCATTTGTATAAGTAAGTCAAACAATATGCTATAAACTCAAAAAAGTACGGACCATTGTCTATTGTGATTTTTTTTTCAGCTTCGTGCTTTTTCTCGCAAAATAGGCAGAGAGAACCTAGTGTCAACACACTCCGTTCTCGACTTTCTGTCCGATCCGAGACATTGCATGTAAAGTGGCGGAACTCAACGCCGCGCTTTGTCTTATGACCAGAGCGGAGAAACGAAAATATTTTAATTTGTTGTATCAATTAATATTTAATAAAAAAAATTAATAATAATTTTTTTGCAGACCGGCAACCGTGTAAAAAGTCCGGCGACGAGATTCACTTGTCAAGGCCGCGCGTCCGGCTACTATGCAGACGTCGAGACCGGCTGTCAGGTGAGTTTGGATATGTTGAATCATTAATTAGATGTGCAGCGCTTGTGGCACAGTGGACAAAACAATGTACTGTGGTAGCAGGTTCAATTTACTTACTTTGTTGTTGTACTTTTTTGAAAGAGACTACCCCACATATTTATAGCGTCGACGCCCTTTTGGATTATTATTTATTTTAAGAAAACGTATAAATTTTTTAGGGTATAGAGCATCGCATCTGCGCCTCTTGGATCGTCCAAGCGTTCTGGTCACAAAGCCATACGTTCCTTATTATTGTTATTATTGTTCATTGTACAAATTTCGAAGAATACTTAGTAAAATCCGTTCTCCAATTTGTTAGGCTAAAGTTTTTATTTGCAGTTTCTAATATCGTCCCTTAGCAAATAACACCGCTCATGTTTAACGTTGTTTTATGTGTTGCATCTTGACTTGATGTATCAAGTAACAACACATAAAACCTATTTCTTTTTAAATAAACAGTTTTTTGTGTATCCTGGTTCGATAGTTCGTGAAAATGACACGAGCGATTTTGTTGGTAAGTGGGTGGTAGACAGAGGAACTTACTTTCCCCTAGAATTTCATAAGATGGTGTTAGTGTTTTAGTAGTCTGTATTTATATTATGATATTTTAGAGATTCTTATTAGGTACTACCGATGTTTGGAATCGTTCCATATATAAAACATCTTAAGATCATTTTGATTCCCGAACGTGAAAGTAAGTCGCTTAGAATTTAACTCAATATTATGAATAACAAAGTAAGAAAGCAGCTTCACTCTTTTTCCCGCATAGTAGTCAGAGAGAACCTAGAATCAGGACACTTCGTTCTCGACTTTCCGGCCGAATTCGAGACATTATGTGTTAGTACAACGCCGCGCTTGTATCTTGCACTAAAGCGAAAAACAATTTTTTTTTTTATTTAATCATTTTCCGATTGGGTATCGAACCTATAACCAACCGTATTTCAGCCAGATGCTGGCTCACTGTACTACGATAACCTTATATGTATGTATCCTCATATCAAAGTATCTATAACAAAGTAAAACATTTAAATAATATTTAAATTTGACATCTCGTGAATTATAATGAATGTTAAATATTATTAAACAAAAAATTTTTGTGCATTGAGCATTCCTACATAACTTATTGTAATTTTATTGCTATTCAAAATTTATTGCGAGCATCGTTTGAATGTAAACGCGATTGGTTAATTTCTCCGGTCTGAAATGTCAAAGCGGGGCGTTAAATTTCGCCACAAAAACAAAAAAATACGAAGTATCTTGGCACTAGGTTCTCTTTGACTGCCTGCTTGTTGTAAAAAGGTGTAAATCTTTATTTTAATAACTTATATAACCAAGCGAAGCCAAGATAAACTGTAAGTCTATCGATACAGTCATTTGTTATTCTTTCATTTGTTACGTCCATGTAATACCATTTATCATTTTGCCTTTTACATATAATATAATAGCGTAATAGATTAAAATCCAATATTGTATAAAATTAGTTTTGTGAACTTATGTCCAAACTGTTGCAAGCAATATTAAAATATTGTTTCATTTTACGAAATATACACCTTTCAAAATGTTTTCATTTCTATAAGTCTGTAGTTGTGTTAAAATTGTATAAGGAGATTCATTGTTGATGGTTTTTATGTGTGTCGAAAGAAATAGTTGGCTTTTTGGTTTATAGTCACCACACCAATGAATTGTAAGGTTATTGTGAGTTCACCTCAACTCCCCATTTTGTAATCTGTAGAGAGAACTTTGTATGGAACTGTGGTCTCAACTTCAGTCATTTAGAGATATATCCCTGGAACATGAAAATAAATGCAATAAAAACATACCCCCAAATATGGATCGAACCTACAAACATCGTGGGTACAACAATAAGTTCTTTGATTTTAACGATTATTACACATTTCGAAATGAAACTATTTTTAACCGGATTGATCGCGTATAATATTGGTATTCGAAAATACATTTTAGAACCCGACATTCCGAACACTTTACAGTAGTCCGTGGTCACAGGTAGACTACCTGTGACCAAAATTATACGCGATTAATTCAATTAAAAATAGTTTCATTTCAAAATTGTGGATACAGTTTCCACAACTGCACCATAAAGACGTCTACGCTAGCTGCGTCTTTATATATTTCACCAAGGCTTTTATGTTCTCTGCATGTCCAAAAATAATACACCTAATCTCAAACTTTGAACCTAGAATTGTGAAATAATACATTAAGACGTTTTTCCAATGTCATCTTCTGATTACACTTATCGTTATTTATATCGTTCCTTATAAGCTTACTTAGCTTGGCCTTGTAGTCCGAAATCCGAATAACTTGTGTAATTTTCAAGCAAAATATACACGCTTTTTCGCACAGACGTTGCGTGGTGAGTGGCGGAGTTCAACCGCGCGCTTTGTCGTTCCCGATATCCGGGGGATACAAAATCATTTAAATTTAATCGTTCTCCTCAATGAAGATCGAACTTACGACCATTGTGTTTACCGACAGACCCTGTCCTACTGCGTCACAATAACCTAGTGAAAGATGAAACTGTCATTGACAAACTCTTAAGTGCCTGACTGCTTCTTATGGGTTTCGGTTCGAATCTCACGATTTACATTATTAGCCTTAAAGAGGAGAACAGAGACTTATTAGTAGGTATTCTCTACCTCCCCTATATCAAGAAAAATAGAAATAGAGTTTTAAACCTGCACTATCTAAACAAATAATTTAAAAAAATTACGTAATTTTATAAATCAACGCCTCTAAAGTCTTATATCAAACTGTAACAATATCATATGTAGTGGGTAATTTAGAACTAATGCGGAGATGCGTAAACAACTCAATTAAAAATAATATTTAATTAACCGGGAAATAGTATGTTACATGTTTAGATGACTGTACGGTGGAATGTTCTAGTAGTAATGGTTATAAATCGTTATTTATATCTATGTATTAATACGTAAAAAAAAGACTTTGAAACTCGTTTTTATCTTTTATGTAGAGGAAGGTGTATAAAAAATGTGCAGTACCTAAGCCAATCAGAGCAGAGTGAAGAGTCAGAGAGACAACCTAGTGTCAAAACTCTTTGTTTTCCACTTTCCCCCGAAATTGAGAATGGCAGAGATCTACGAAATATAAAGTGATATTTATTGGCGACTGCGCTGGGTGGCAGAATGTACTTTATTTAAATGAAGTTGTTAAACCTATATTTTAAATTATAAACATATTCAACGTATTTACAACATTTTAAAGTGTTAACCAACACTTAGAAAATTGAAAAACATATTTTATAAAAGGTATAAAAATTTGAACGCAGTGGGATTCAAACCCACGCCTCTTAGAAACCGAACCGTCTAAGCGTTCTGACAGCAAAGCTAAAAATAGGTCTTTCCAAATTTGATTAGGTAGAGAGAGGAGCTCGGCTGTCCGAGCTCCTCTTTCTGGAGGCGAGCGTTAATGTGTATTTTAAGGGGTCCCCTTGGGCCTACACCACTGGGTCACAAGTCCTCTGGGAATCAAGTATCCGCCATCACACATCCAAGTCTGAATAGTTGGTCGAAGACCACTAGAGTTACTTTTAGTTACTAGTTGAATTAAATAGTAAAATTATTTGCTAGGCTAGTTTGTACAAAATGATTTATCATATAAAATTAACTCATTATTACATTATCTTTATAATTATATGTTTGTATGAATACGTTCCTCTTTACATTATTTAAATTGGCGATTATATCTAGTTACATTGTTGCATTACAGTTTTTTGCAGGAAATGCTAAATTTAATACATTAATTAACCGTCCTAGTGTAGTTCGGATGTGTTTAACTATCCGTTATGGGTTTGGATTCGAATCCCTTTATAGGGAATTTTATTGAAGATTGTGACTTATGCCTTAGGACTTTAATGGTTATAGAAAAAGTCCTTATGAACCCCATACGCAGTTAAATGGAGTGGAGAACTAGGTGTAATATTTATATATGTCTGTTCGTTTTTGTGATAATTCGCGTAATATTCACGGTTTTTTTCCCGCATAGTCCTGCGAGATTATTAAAACACTCAATCTCTACTTTCCGCCAAAATTCGTGACATTGCATGTTGAGTGGCGGAGCTCAACTTCGTTACTAGAGTGATCATTCCCCCAGTGGCAGAGATTGAACCAACAGCCAATCTCATTTACAATATGTTCCATTGCGCTACCATGGCCTTTGACTTTCTTTCTAGAGTACTAAATCAGTGAAACATGTTTATAATAGTTTTGCCTGTCTGTGCGATTTGGCAGAGTGATTGTTCTCGGTTTGAACATCTGTCAAAAATCTAAAAATCGATTTTGATAAAACTTTTATCGATGCTATATAAGATATTATACATAGTTTTAGGGTACAGTTCAATGTATACCAACTAGCTATATATTAGCGCTTAGCAGGTTAGGCAGAAATAACCTAGTGTCATGACGCTACACTTTCCGTACGAATTACAGACATCACAGAGGTGACACTCAACGTCGCGATTTGTCGATGTCATGAGCGGAGGGATTAAGGCCACTACCGTCCCTAAGTAGTATCCACGATTGGGGAATCAAAGAGCCTACAGCCATCACATGCTGGTCAGGCGCTGTCACTTCGCCACAATGGATTCACCAAATGCTACATTTAGTTTTTACTAAAGGAAGCGATATTTAAATTAAATTTAAAAGATAAAAATCTTCTTTGAACGTAAAGTACGGTCGGTGTAAACCGATTGTTTATGAGCACAATCCTGTGAACAGATTAGTATTCCATTTAAATAGTATTGATTGGCGCAATAAAATGAATGGCTTATTTGTTTGTTTAAGCAAGACTCATAAATTTGAAGGCAACAATGGATTCGCGCGTCTGTAAAGATATAAAAGTAATGATTTAACTTTCAAATTTTTCAAATTATACAGTATACAGTTATTATTATACAATAAATTATCTAATAATAAATGATGAAGCCATGATTTTTAACTTTTTGACTTTGACTTTGATTGTTCTATTTTTGATTTTGCATACTCTTTATAAGATCTAAAAATTGTATTGGTGAACTATGATTAAATAAAATATATGTTTTGTTTTGTAACGTCTTCAAATAAATCGTAAGGTTGCGTTGGACTCCTTAATAACTTTTTTACTTTTTATAACTTAATTAATTAATTTATTTTTAAAAGAAAAACTTATAGTTTTATAAAATATTAAATTTTTGAAATGATCCAAAAACCAACCATAAGTTGACTTAAAAACAAACCCTGCACTCCGGCATTCACGCATGACTTAGCGGTGAGAGCGCTGGGCTGTATCAATAGATGCAGGTTCGAATGTTTTACAATTCAATTTAATATTGTTTTTATTGTATGCGCAAGAAAACAATATCTTTGCTCGTTCGAGACAGCTAAACCAAACTATTTAAAAATACATTTGAATAATATTTTCAGCAGAATGTGGAGAATGGAAATTGATATATATCACTCTTGTCTTTTTCACTAAGTTGGATAATAACATTGTAATGCCATACATTTATTGTTTATCTATTGTTGTTATATTTATCGAATCTAAGAAACGGTCACCTTGACCTATGTTAGGACGCGTACATTCCTTAAAAGTTTCAAACGTTCTTTGGTAGTCGCTCCTTTAATAGGATCTGCTTTTGTTGTATAATATAAACTATAACAATGGAGTAACCTTTACTGAAAAAGTATATAGAAAAAATCCTATTAATGCGGTCCCATGACCTTATTGTAAAGGAGTTAAAAAGTCCACACAGTAACATCTTTTGTTTTTACATTTTTTACATTAAATGAACCGGAAGTAGAATTAATCGCAGACTGTGACCACGGACTATTGTAAAATGTTCGGAACATCTGATTTTCTAAAATGTTTTCATATGCCGTTGTATTGCAGCAATATATGCCATTCGTTTAATATGTAAGATTGATTTGAGAAAGGGAGTTGATCATTTTTTTCTTACAATGGGATAGTTCTAAGGTAAATCAACAATTTGAAATTGGATATTACTTTTGTATGAAACATAACGTTTTAGTATTATACAAATATCCATAATACAAGACGAACGGACGCCTCAATTTTAATTATATAAGTACATACTTGTATAGATTATAATATGTTAAGTTGGTATCACTACAGGTTGTTTGACATTTCCTAACGTATCAAAGGTGTGCTATGGAATGTAGGCATCTCGAGCTTTACATAAGTAATTGCAATGTATTGTTAAAGTTGCTAAACTAAATTATATAATTAAAGCTTTTTAACTGTAATTATAATTATTGTAACTGTTATTTTTTTATTATTATTTGTTATTACTAAATGATTAAAACTTTACACTCATGTATTTATATTGAGGTTATCGTAGCACATTGTGATGCTGTGGGTTCGATCCCCATTCTACCGAATGTCAGGTGGGAAAAATGCTAATATTCTAAACATTCCTTAAGTGCGATATAAAAACTGACGAATGTCTTATTGAATTAGATACATCCCAACTGTGCCGCAATGAACCTTTGTCATTGGCCTTTTCTTGTACCGCCAATATATTTCTGACTTATTTTTTTATTATTTTAATAGCAGATATATAAATAACAAATTTGTTGTGATGTATAATGATTATAAGCTGTAAGTTGAAAGGTCTCTTTTATCAAGTTGTTGTTTATGATGGCCATACATTTAGATAATTTTTAATAGGCTCGCTATAGTTGTCTGTTTGACTGACTTACTTAGTGCAAGTTCAAATCCCACCGCAGAAATTATTTTAATGTATTAAAAAAGTGGCAGAGGCCATCGTGGCGCAGTGACTGCAAACACGATTGGCTCGTACGTGGATTCTCTCCCCACTCGGAGGAATGATTATGTTGAAGTCATTTAACATGCAATTCCTGGCGGGAGGTGGATAACGAAGTGTCTTGACACTAGGTTCTCTCTGACTACCCTGCTATGCGGAAAATATTGTAAAGTTGCAAATAAAAAGTGGCTCCAAGTTCGTCATGCACAGAAGGATAGGCAGCACCATCGTTTGCCACTTTCCACTCGAATTCGAAATATTGCGAGATGGGTGGCGGAACTCAACGCGGTGCTTTGATAATGATATTAATTTAAACAATAATTTGTCCACTACGCCTCAATAAGATTGTAACTACATTTTAAAACACAACATTATAAAAAAACGTATGGAGTTACTACTTCTGAACTTGTGGCATCTGATTTAGTTTAAACAAGTATCGTAATTATTCAAACTGGAAGGCTCTAGCCGAGGAAATAATTTAAGTTAATTTGACTTTAAAACTATGATTAACTAAGTAAGATTCGAGGTTATATGGGAAGTGGCAACTAATTTAATATATTGCTAATAACGATCATAGGCTCAATTATTGTTACGAGTAAATATTGGAGTGTTTTCGTAGTAATCACACTATCGTGGCACAGTTTGGCAATATCCGAATGCACACGTTGATTGTGAGTTCGATGCTTACTAATTTTTTGACGCATTTCTTCTAGTTAGTGTTCTAGTATGTTGAGAGAGAAATTCTGTTAATAGACTATTATCTCCTTTATTCATAAAATTAAAGACACAGAGGCATTATATATCGTCCCTTAGCAAACAACACACCTCATGCAATTTTCACGAACTTTACAGAAGACAGAAAAATCTGTTTATTTAAAATAAACTTGGTGATATGTATTGTTACTTGATATATATGACGTTGTTTTATGTGTTATATCTTGATATTACTTAATGAAATTTAACTATGACCTTGACAGACCGAATTCTAATAAAAAATATGTTAAAAAAGAATCTAAAAGAACCACGTTTATTATTAATCTAATCGTCTCTGCATGTAAATCTGGTTCATGCTATGTAAATATTGTATATTTCATTCAAAGAAACTCGTGAGTAAGAAGTGGGTCTAAATAGCGTTTTGATTTTCGTACATTGATAGATAGATACAGATAAAGCTAATAAAAGCGTGTCAAAAAACAAAAAAAAGTAATTGTAATATCGTATAAATATGATGACGAAGCTGAGTTTCCAAGAGGAGCTGGTTCGAATTCAAAGTTAAAGAAGTTCGAAAGCAACGTTCAAATTTTTATACGTTTTCTAAAAATGTTTTTCATAACCTGTGTAAGTAACACTTTAAAGACATTTAATATTCAGACAGTCTACTGTACCAACGAAATATAACAATGCTCTGAATTAAGAATTGAGACGTGATCTTGTCGTAATATAGGAAGCGTGGACTGAATATGCAATGTGAAAGAATATAACCTATTTACCAATATCGTGATTTGTCATCAGTGTCTAACTTATGTAACTTTTTCACGTTACTTCATATAAGTGATGATTTGAAAAATACACGCGGAATTATTTATGAAGTACGTAATGTGTAAGGGAGTATACAGTGTGCAATAGTCGACTATATATATATGAGTAATTGTAAAAAAAGCAGTGTCACTCTTTGCCTGCATATCAGTAATGTGGGTAGTCGAAAAGAATCTAGATTCAAAACACTCTCATAAGTCGCTGTCCGCCTGAATTCGAGACTGTGTTGAGTGACGGAACCACGCTAATCCACGCTTTGTATTACCAGTGGAAATTAAAATGAATTCAAATATATACTCCCGAGTGGAGATGGAACCTAAATCATTAATAAAAATCTAAAATCTTGCCTATAAAATTTATTAAAAGGCTTATTTTTGCTATAAACTTGCGATTTCTTTAAAATATGTGAAACGTGCACAATGGAGAGTCTAAACAATAGTTTCTCTGCCTTCAAAATATCTAACAACGACGTCAAAAGAGGTTAAAAAATATAACTGTATGTGTTCGTACAGTAAATATCGATGTTATAGAGAAAGTGAATCTTCGGCGAGTCAAACACCAGTTCTACAAGGGACCTTGAACTTTCGTTGTTATTGCGTAATTTTATCTGATACATCCCTATATTTAAATCAATATCTCACATAATGTGAATGGAATATTTTATATACATTTTTGGCATTTTGCAAGATTTTGTATAAAGAGTTTGTTGATAAGTCAGTCAGTAAGTCCTTTATATACTTTAATCATTTATAGGTCTGATTAACGGTGTAGTCAAAATTGATAGCTTGTAGTCTTCGCACATGTTACGAGTCCAACTGCATGCGAAGCTTATGGGTTCGAATCTACTTGAGGAAATGTTTTGATTTGTGTCGCATTAGGTTCCTCCACATATGTATGAAAAAGCAACTAAGTATTTATTTGCACCCATTTATTAAGCAACTTCACGCTTTTTCTCGCAAAGCAAAGTAAGTAGAATAAACCAGATTCTCGAAACAAAAATATGCATAGAGTGGCGGAACTCAACGCCGCGCCGGTCTTACCAGAGCGAGAAAATTTACGTAATTTAAATATACTCATTCCCTGAAATGGGAATCGAGACCGCAACCATCGCATTTCCAATCAAACCCCGTACCGCTTCACCTTATTTATAATATCCATATTTTAATCTGCGGTTCCACTTACATAACGAATACAATTGACAATCGGTTGTAAGACATTACAGTGACCACTGAACCATAGGAACCTTGAACTTTCGCCTCTTTTACGTAAGTGGGTGTGGCGTCGGCGTTAACTTTTAAATTTATTATAATTTATGCCACGATTTGATACGATCTGATCTCGTGTAATTACATGACATGTTGTCATAATACTAAATGACTCCTTGTGTTCTTACATCGGAGATTATCATCTTTTTTTTATTTCACGCTCTCTTATATTTTTTGTGAGTGACTTGACTCTCTCTCTCTGACTGTTGTCTCAAACTCAGTTATTTGTTTTTGCTCACATTTGTTACGTTACAAATCGGAAAATTAAGTGATAAGTCCCCAGTCCCTTTTCGTCGATTTAGCGACATTGGCGTGTTGACTGTGAGTTGGCAGGCCGGACTGTGAGGGTTTAACGTCAAAAGCGATTTACGCTTTTTATTTATTTAAGTATTTTTATAAAGAAATATATAACATATTTAAATTAGGTCATTAAATTAATAAATTCATAGAGGACATAGGTTTTCATTAACTATCTACGTTAACTCTCAACCCTATATACCAATCTCGCTTAATTGAGTAATGATACTTCAAATCTTATATCTCGCTTCAAATCTTATATAACGTATATTTGAAATATTTTCGTTCATACGATCTGTTTATGTACACTCAATGCGGCGTTTAGCTCCGTTAGCCCGTGTCACGGTGTTAGCGAAGTGATTTGACACTAAATATATTTCTATAACATTTTTTAAATATAAAACGTATTTTAAATTTGAACACGGGATTCGAACCTGCGCTAGATCATCCAAGTGTGTGAATAACACTTTAAAAATATTAAATGTATATTTGTATTCTCTACGAAAACGGGTAACGAGAAGATAATTACATTTTTATTGTTTTAGAAGCTATCGTGACGCGGTGTGACAGCGTCTGATCCTAACCAGGGGAAATTATTATATTTAAATTACTTTCATTTCTCTGCTGACAAGACAAAGCGTGGTGTTGCAGTCCGCCACTCAGCACGCAATGTTTGAATTAAAGCGGAAAGTGTAGAACGGTCTTTGACACTACGGTATAATTAAAATTATTGTTTTTAGATCCATGCATTAAGTTAAGTTTTAAATTTAGTCTTTAGACTTAGGACATCTTAACTTTACTTTACCACTACCTAAAGACAAAATTATCGTATTGATTACAATTTGAGTCAAATTATTGACAAAAGCTATAAAAACGATATTTTATAAGTAAACTGAATGTTTGGATAGTCGTCCTCTCTGCCTACACTTCTAACTTTCGGGTCAAGGTGTAATCATTGTTCCGACACGTTCTCTTGTATTGTTTGGAGAAAGAATGTTGTTTAAATAAACCGATCAATTATACACTATTGTGGCTCAGTGGTGTGTGGTTGTGGATTTGATCTCAATTCGTGGTAAAGTATTGCTTTTCAGCTTTAAACCTTTTTACGTATATCAGAATAAGTAGAGAGAACTTAGTGTCAAGACACTCCACTTTCCATCTGAAATCGAGACATTGTTAAGTGGGGAAACTCATCGCCGTGTTGTGCCTGAAGAGTATGAAATAGAAAGTAATTTAACTATTTTTTAACATTTTTTATTCATTTTCTAAATGTCTTTTTCAATTCCTTAAGTGTGCGAATTAACACTTTAAAAAAATGTTAAAATATACATATAAAGATTAAGCTAAGCCATGCGCAGAACGCATCGAAGTGGTCAGAGCTCTCGAACGGTTTTCTAGAGGCCCGGGTTCAAATCCCGCTGTGTTCAAATTTTTATACGTTTTCTAAATATGTCTTAAGTAATTTAATTTTTTCCGAGTGGGGATCGAATCTACAAATAATCGCGTTTACAGTCGGACCCTTAACCACTGCGCCACGATAGCCTTATATTATACAAGAACATGCAAAATGTTTTAGTCCCATGTTATCATCAATAAAGTTTTTGAATAATTCGGAGTTCAAAAGTATGATAAACAAGATTTTGCCCATTTAATTTGAAATTGAAGCTGCATGTCGTTGCATCACACATACGAGTATTAGACACTTAACTGGCAAGTAAAGAGGTCAGTGCATATTGGGTAGTATAATTATGCATTTGACACACAGTCGCTAACTTTGTAATCTATACAGTATACTCGTACTTAGTACAGTGGCCGTCAAAGTAAGTTTTTTAGCTTTACACTAGTCTTCGCATATAAGCAGTAGTGTAGGCAACAAGAACGTCATATTAAGGCAGTCAGTCCTCCGCTTTCCGCCCAAATATCCGTGTTTAGATACAACATTTAACGCTACGCTTTGTTTTAACATCCCCTGAAAAAAATATTTAAATATCTCCGAGTAGAGATCGAACTCACAACCATGGCGTTTACATTCAGATACTGTGCCATGATGGCTTCAAAATATATAATTTATAAATAAATATATAATATGAGCTATACAGGAAGCAATTATTATTAGCAAAATATTTGCAGAACGTTGTATGTTTTTTTGTGATGATCGTATTTAAATGTAACCACGTGGTGCTTTGTATAGAACTAGGAAAAGAATCGGCCTTGATTTCATCTTTTAATATCTAGTTTCGTAATAGACTATTCTATTGTTAAAACAAGATAATAGTATTGATAAAATGTTATTCAATTTGTAAATTAATATATTTTCGCATTTTTTACCTCCAAGAGTTACCATATACCTTGACACAACTTTGAGAACCTGATTGTCGATGATACGAGGGCGGTTCGGAAACTTCTTAGCATATCAATGAAAGAGAGTAGTTAGTTTTTCAAAAATATTTTTATTTTTCAATATAATCTCCTGAAACTTTAATAAACTTAGTCCAACGCTTTTCTAGCAATTCTATCCCTTGATTAAAATAGTTTTCCTCAAGGTCTTCAAAATAGTGGTTTACAACTGTAATTGCATCTTCATTTGACGTAAAACGCTTGCCAGCAAGGAATTTTTTTAGATTTGGGAACAGGTAAAAGTCACTGGGAGCTAAATCAGGAGAATAAGGTGGGTGGTCAAGCAACTCGTACTTTAATTCGTTGATTTTAGCCATTGTTAAAACACTCTTGTGCTGGTGCGTTGTCTTGATGAAAAATATTTTTTTTGCGTTGTAAGCCAGGATGTTTTTCTCGAATTTGTACATTTAATTGATCCAAAAGGTTAATAGTAGCAATAGTACTCTGAATTTATTGTTTAACCCTTTTGCAGATAGTCAATCAATAAAATACCTTTGAAGTCCCACAAAACCGTTGCCATAATCTTACCAGCCGATTGAATTGTTTTTGCTTTCTTTGGGGCACTTCCTCCAGCTTCAGTCCATTGTTTGGATTGTTCTTTTGTCTCTGGGGTATAGTGGTGGATCCATGTCTCATCAACAGTTATGAAACGACGTTTAAAATCCATTTTATTTCGCTTAAAACGAACCAAACAAGCTTGAGAAATGTTCATTCTTATGCGTTTTTGGTCGACTGTTAACAAATGCGGCACCCATCTTGCAGAAAGCTTTTTCATCTGTAGTCCTTCATGCAAAATTAAATGGACTCGATCATTTGAGATGCCCATGATTTTAGCTATTTCATGCACTTTCATTCGTCGATCATTTAATACCATATCATGCACTTTGGCTACAATTTCTGTTATTGTTGCTGTTTTCGGACGTCCACTACGTAGTTCATCTTCAATGCTTGTACGACCACGTTTAAACTCAGCAACCCAATTTTTTACTGTTGCATATGAAGGAGCACTTTCACCTAACACATTCACCATATCATTATGAATTTCTTGTCCCGATAAACCTTTTTTATGTAAATATTTAATGACACCACGCATTTCTAATTTTTCCATTGTAAAAAAATCGCGGATGCGTCTTTTGTGAACACCTGTTTCTATATGAAGGAGTTGCCAGATCGAACAAAAGTTTAACATTCCTAGCAGAGATGGAAGTTTCTAAAACACTTAACTTTTTTCTGTTTATACCGCGCTTTTTGTGCTAGGCTAAGAAGTTTCCGAACCGCCCTCGTACTGGAGAAAGGCCATCTAAAAAGGACGTCCCACAAAGTCTGTATGCAGAGCTTGATAACAGTGGAACATACGAGTTTTATGAAATACGAGGTTGTGTTATATTAATGTGTTAAAATTCATATTTAAAGCTTTACTATATATTGTACTTCGCCAGCATGGCGAGGCGTAGGTTGCTGACGGTGATATCGCCACGTGGGGAAATATTTATATTTAAATTATCTTTCATTACCCAATATCTTGAAGTTGTGAGTAAAGTGGGAGCGGAGTGTCTTGCCACTAGGTACTCTCATCTCACAGAGATGTGTCAAAAAATACATTCACCTTGCATTGTAATTAGTTCATCTAGTAATACCATAAATAATAGTTCATCTATATTTGTGCATGTTTTTTTGTATAAACTCTAGAATCTAGATCCTTATGAGACAATCCTCATCCAGTTTTAAGTAATATGCAAATATATTCGTTATAAATATATATTCCTTAATAACATAGATACAACAAAAATATAAAATTAGTTTAAAAAAGAAACTATAAGCGCCACGAAAAACTCAGGAAGTCAGGTTGCTGTTGATGCTATGAACATATTGTATTACTATCGGATCCGGACACGTACACATTTTGAAGTAGATAAGATAGCAAGGAATGGCTAACAATAGTGTTGCAAGATTTTCTTACATTGGTAAGTAAATAGATAACGTGTGTCAAAAACATATCTTTGTGTAATTATTTCAAAAACATGTAATTTGTCTTGGTACTAATTTGCACCAAATATTGTTTATACATCAAGGTCGTGACTTTTGTGAATGCATTGTAATAATGTAGGGCATCTTCACACGGCTATATGTATGTATGGACTTATGCTTTTGTTTTTATTTTTACATACACATACATTCCCACGGGAAAGTAGTTGTAGAGAAAAATTTAAGCAATTCCGAAATAGCCTTATATTATTATGATTTTGATAACATTGTTTTTGAAGCCATCCTACGCAGTGGGACAGCGCTGTCGTAAGGGTTGTAGGTTCGATCACTAGGGGGAGTCGATCTCAGGGGAGTCGTTATATTGTAAATTGATTTATTTTTCTGTCAGACAAAGCGCGGCGTTTAGTTTCGTACTCAACATACGTCTTGAACGGAGTGTTTTGTAAGTAGATTCTTGTGCCTACCCGGCTATGTGGTAAAAAGGGTGACGCTGCGAAATAGATTTATTATTAAATATTTTGATTTTGGTATTAGAATATTCGATCCACGACTAGATTCCATAAAGTAATCTCGGTCTAGATCTAGACAAGATTATCCAACGAATGTATATAAAATTGCAAGTTATGTACAAAAACAATATTACCGACCCACTTTCACAATACATTTCAAAAGTATGAGAATTATGGGTTAGGTATATACTCATATGCTCATACGTCTTCTATACAGATACATAAGATTAGAGAGTCTGTTCGTAATAGTAAAAGAACCGCTTTTTAATGAATGCATATGTATGTACCAAAATACACATGGTACATATACCAACAATTTTTTTTTTACAATTTTTGTCTGTATGTCTGTCTGTCTGACTGATCTTGATTGGATTTCACTGGGTGTTGTAATAAGGATTAGGCATCTTTTATTGTAGAATTCCACGTGAACGAAGTCGCGAACACAGCTAGTTACATAGTAAAGAAAGTAGATTAAAGTGAGCACTTTATTATTTTAAAATATTATTCGATAGACAGAGTACTTACTGATAATTAAAAAAAAACTTTTAATATATCATTCAGCTTTACGCTTGATCATGCAAAGTAGGATAGACAGAGAGAACCTAGTGTCATGACACTCCGCTTTCCGTCCGAATTCGAGACATTGCGTATTGAGTGGTGGAAATGTATATGATATAATATGTGATAATGATGTAATAAAAATAATTTAAATGTAATTGTTCCTTTGGGTGGGAATCGGACCTACAACCATCGTGTTTAAAGTCAGACGCTGTAACACTACGCCACGGTGGCCTCAATTCTACTACTAATATTACTCAAAAACATTTTGATTTTATAGTCAATTATTTAGTACCTTATAATGTATAATTTGAGTAAGAATTGCTTTATTAAAGTTAAATTCAGCCTATATTATTAATTTATATACAACTCGCTTTGTGTATTGTTGCTTGCTCATAATGTAACTACATGTGAAAACATAACTAAAATTTGTTAAGTAGATTACAATGAGATAAAGATTAATTTTAATCATGAAAATTGGTACAATAATTTCAGACACCCGTCATAGGTACATATATTCCAATTGAAATCTCCCACTTTCTGACCATTTTAAAGACTTTTGATTTTAGAAAGCGGAAGTTAACACCACAATTTATTTAACATGACCGTGAAAAGGACAACCATTTAACTGTGAACATTCCCTTGAATGATGATTGAAGCCAACATCTTTGCGCATATAAAGAGATTTCGATAACTACACCTATATGGCGTCATGTGCGACGCGATAAGATAATACTGGATTAATTAAATAATTACAGCAAATCAATCTTGATTGTTCTCTTAAAAATGATTTATTGTAAGCCTAGTTCGCACGATGTATGCGCATAATGGTTCACAATGCTGCGCTTGCGCATGTCGTTACGAGGTTACGAGGTGTAAAAAGTTCGTACTGTCTTGATTTAGTAGGTAATGCTTAATTAGTTTAAAATACTTTTCTATTTTGAAGTAAGTATGAAATACAAAATGGAATTTCTTATTTATCAATATAATCATTTTTAATGCATATTTTGGTAAATTAGTTCATTAAATTCTAGGTTAAATTAACTGAAATACAATAAATTTCAATTAAAATTTTAGTTACTTAAAACTTATATTTATTTATTGTGGTGCAGTGGGACAGCATAAACGCGATTGGTCGTGGGTTCGATCCCCAAGTGGATGATGACATAATATTCAAATTAGTTTCATTCCCCGCTCTGGTAAGTCTCATTAACTACAGAAAAATACAAATTATAAGGCAGTTTTTTTATAGGTTCACGTTCTTTTTGCCGCATAGTAGGTTAGTAGGTGGAGAGCCTAGTGTCAAGTTTAGAGAAAATATTTTTAATATAATAATTCCCTCAGTGGGAATCGAACCTACAACCAATAACGTTTCCAGTCAGATTCTGTCCTACAGCGCCACAATGGCCTCTAGAGATATAAAGTGTTAGGTATATAAATATATCTATTGCCGCCATTTATTGATCAGACGGAACAAATCAGAGCTAAGAATCTATCTTTAGTAACTTATCTCAAGAGTTTCTTGAATTAAAGTTACAAAGTACATTACTTGAAAATAAACAATGTGGCATCCAAAAACTTGTGAAGCGACCTTTATATGTTAGTAAATTGATTTAAAGTGCGCGCAACGTGTCGTTAACATTGAATTTGGTGTAAAAAAACTAATTGCCTTATAATTTGAATGGATCATTGCGTTCTCACATTAGTTGATCTATACATATAGAATACTGTAAGTTTGTCTGTATATATTTATTTTTAATTTTTATACTTCTACCTTTATGTCGTGGGGCAGAGAAAACCTATAAAACACTGTTCTCCTTTCTTCACCGTCGATATTTATTTAGGATGACGGTATCTAACGCGGTACTTTTAACTTAACTAAACCGGATAAACGGAAATATATACAAAATATTTCCCTGAGATGATTCGAACTCCTAGTTATCCCATGTACAGTTTAAAATGGCTAACTAGACACTATCAAACTCTAACACTACATTTAAATGATTTTACAGTGTCAAATACAATTAATTTTAGGGCATTATTTTTTATACTAATATCTTTGGGTTTTTTACATATTTGTAATTAAACTATTTTTAACTGGATTAATCGCGTATATTTTTGGTATTCGAAAATATATTTTAGAAACTTGAGGTTTCGAACACTTTACACTACTTTACTTTACTTTAGTAGTCGGTTGTCACAGGTAGTGAAGTACAGTACGGAAGTTACATCCGGTTTAAAATAGTGTCGTTTAATAATGCAATACTTTTTCACAAACTAAACTTTCATAGAAATTGCATTGCCTATATTCCAAGACACCAACAATAGTGAGTTAACTAATAACTAAATTACGACTCACCCATACACACGAATATGTTACACACGATGCATGTCGGAAGTCGAATTTAATTTTAAAAAATGTAATGTAATTATGATTGATTTAAGTGCTTTAGATTGTTATAGATGGTCCGGGAAGTTAGAAATGACCGTGGCACCATATTACTGTTATGCACTAGAAGCCCCGTTGACGCTTAAAATAACGCGTTGCTTAGCAACGTGTACGTTACTTTGTACAAAAGTGTATGTAATACACATGGTAGTGTTTAATATTTAATTTATTAATTTGATATATTTCTAACGGATTATTATAAAAATATTGGCTTTCTCCATATCTTTAATTATGCCAAATTTGATATTCCTTACAAAAATTCGGATACTTCAAAATTACGCATTCAAAAGTCCAAGATATGTCGAATTGCGGAACCCAACACCGTGTTTTGTCTAAGTTGGTGGGGGAATATAGAATATTTTAAATATAAATACCTCTCAAGCGTGAATTTTTTTGGTCATTTACAAATAATATGTTATATATTTGTTTTATATAAATTACAAACATATCTATATGTTTTAAAGAAAAATGGGGCTTCAATATTTTGTTATATTTGTTTCATTTTATTATTTATTTTGGAAGAAAGAAGCAAAGGTAGTTTTCTTTTTATTTTAAGACAGACCACTTACCCTATGCTTCTTAAATTTGCTTAGAATCGTAATAAACTGGAGGAACAAATGAAAATAACTAAAAGTTGATTTAAATCTATTTTAATTACTTTCTTTAAGAATGTCGATTTATTTGTGCTGTATATAAATTTTGTAAATTATCGTCGTCTGATTTCATTAAAAGAAGACTTGTGAATCTAATGAAATAAATAATATTTTCAGGTGTACCACATGTGCGATGGCCTCGGCAGGCAGTTCAGCTATTCCTGTCCGAACACAACGCTCTTCCAACAAAGAATGCTGATATGCGATCATTGGTACATGGTCAATTGTACTAACTCCGAAAACGACTACGATGCGAATTTGCTAATTGGTAAATATTACTTTTCAGCTCTACGCATATTAGTAAAAACCCTAGTACCAGCGTACCCCGTTCTCCGCTCTCCGCATCAATTCGAGACATTGCATGTTGAGTGGCGTAACCAGTTGCTCGCTTTGCTTAACCAGAGCGCGACACAGATTTTTTTTTTATTATTCTTTAGACAAGGCAAACGAGCGATCGGGTCACCTGATGGTAAGTGATCACCGCTGCTCACGACCCTGTATAACACCAGAAGAACTACATGGATATTGCCGGTCTTTGAGTATCATTCCCCCGACTGGCGATCGAACCTACAACCATCGCATTATAGTCAGACGCTGTCCCACTGCGCCACGAATGCACGTAGATCTTAAAAATAAATCGTTTAATTTATCTCCTTATTCTAAAAAAAATACTTGTTGGGTGGTGAATCTAAAATTTACCAGACTAAGACAAGTCTATGTGACCACTGATTACTGCCAAGTATCCGAAACTTTTCGAATATCTAAATATACGCAATTAATTAGTTAAAATAATTTTATATAAATTATATAATTATCGCGAAAACCAATGATTTTCATAAAAAGTAACATTTCTATTAAATTAAATATTATTAACTATATGATAAATGTAGATATAAGCGTATACTGGCTTAAGAGGGAAATTCGTACAACTGTTTAAAAAATTGAACGCAGCGGGATTCGAACCCGCGCCTCATGGAAGCCGTCCAAGCGCTCTGACCGCTAAGCCATGGCTTTTTACGTTTTCTAAATATGTTTTTCAATTTCCTAAGTGTATGATTAACACTAAAAATATTAAAATTGTTTCATAACAGTTGTTTCTAACAGAGATATAACTGCAACGTCATGCCCATTAAATTCCTTGCTATATAGATACTACAATAAATAATCCTTCAATTATCATGAGGCATTGTCGCATCCATTTAAGGATTTTCATTATCAGTTCTGTAAATATTTGATCAGAGGCTTGTCACGACTTCGAATGTAAATATTATCTCTTAATGTATGCACATATAGTTATCAGTATACTAAATTTAGGCTACATTACTTTGTTTGAATCTTGAATCTAGACTTAAGCAAGAAAAAGCACCTCATTATTCACTTTTTATAATTTCTCGGCTGTATTTCTCAGCGTTATTTTTATTACAATTATTTTCATCACCCTAAAATATGTTTTCGTAAATAAATTTATTGTACAGGACAAACTTTTCTTGTTTGAGTATACTATAAACTAGCTGCACCCGCGACTTCATCCGTGTGTAGTTCTAACATAAAAGTAGCCAATTTACTTTTTATTATATTAGCTATCTGCTAGTGAAAGTCTCGTTAAAATCGGTCCAGCCGTTCTAGATATTAGATGGAGCAAACAAAATATGCATTCAGTAAAAAGCTGTTATTTTAAAAACAAACAGATAGTGCAATTTTATTTATTCATACATAAAGAGTATATAGAAAACAACAACAACAAGAAGCACGTGCTCACATTTAAAAAAAAACCTAAAGTACTTTAAAAGTTTTAAAATCAAAGAATAAAGCAAAAAATAGTTTGACATTGCGCTGATAGGTCATTGTAGCTACTTTGCGAAACTGGATACCTAATCAATATTTTAGCTCTTACACAGGTTTAATAACATAAAAATAATAATTTTCTACCTATGACCTGAATTGACCTTTGGTTGAGGTCGAAGATCAACCTTCGAATTTTAATCTAAGGTAGGCTTAATTTGTAAGTACTTTGGTAAATAAGTCACGAATTTTCAATTAAAACAATATAAAATTAGTTACAGAAGTTATCTAATTGAGTGTAATGTGCGTATGTTTGTAAACAAAATGTTTAAATTGGTTATACGGGCTTAGTCATACGATATTGAGATTTCCGCTTTTGTTTATTCTTTTATCCGCATAGCAGGGTAGTCAGAGAGAGCCTGGTGTCAAGACACTGCTCTCCAGTTTCTGACCTAATTCAAGATATTATGTGTCGAGGGGCTGAGCCGCACTTTGTCAAGTCGGCAGTCTAAATGTACACACGAAAATAGTGAGCTTTATCCCCGCTAGGAGAAAATATTGTTAAATAGGAAGATTATGAAATGCCGTAACACTAGATTATATCCGTGTATTGTGCTGTATGTGTACGTACGTGACGTTAGAAGGTTCGATTTCTATTCACAGAATGTTTATATAAAAAAAAATTGTCTTGCATTAGTTACACAAAGTGAGTTTCAAATATAATAACAAAATTATGAACACATCACAAAAAAAATGCTATATTGAATATTGAATTCATTGGTTTCTTTATTTAAGTAAACAATAAAAATAAAACCTTTAAACTAGTAAAGGATTTTAGACACTTTTTACTCGAATACGAAACTTTGCGCGTTATCTGTATCTCGACATCAAGTCGGGATCGAACTGATATCCACTGCGTCTTCATGCAGACGCAGTCTCACTGCGCCACGATGGCCTTAAACTATATATGTACGTATTCTATGAAGATTTTTTAAAATATTATTTTTGAATAAATAATTTTCAATTATTTCTTTTATTATTACTTTATTTGTACACCACATTAAATTAACAAAAATAATAAGTAAGTAACACATAAAAAAAGGAATGTTTTGTACATGCATATAATAGCGGTCTTATGGCTAAGTAAGTAGCTGCTATGATAATGATAAACGGTTAGGTGGTGGACAAATTAAACATATATACATAATGTTTTATATAAATAGCTAAATCAAAAGCCAAAAATAAAAAACATATACTTACACATATTCTACAATGTAGATACATACCATTCATTCAATAATAACTTTTAGTTAGAAGTTTTCGATATTTCTGGACAAAAGCTCCAATGTACATTGATATTTGTTTTTATAGGAATAGAAAGAAGAAAGTGAATGATTTTTATAGAACATATAACTACACATTTAAATTTGGCAGGAATCGACCCCGCGTCCCATTTGAAACCGTTTAAGCGCTCTATAAAATAAGAGTTCTATACTTATTATACATATTCATATTTTGTTCCAAATATTGGAAAAAGATTAAGTTATCAGTTTTTAAATAATTTACTCTTCATTAAAATTCTAAACAAAGTACATTATTATAACTATGAAGATCTCATTATTATAAATACTATGGTACAAAGATGGTTAATCATAATAACGAATAGATTTACATTTTGTTGGTATCTTCTATTATATTTTAGATTAACTTATTATAGCATATAGTAATTTTGCATGTCTTATAAATAATTTAATTGAGTTTATCGTGGGCAGTGGGTTCACTACAAAGTTTTTAGTGTGTGGATTGTGGAAAAGTGCCTTGAGACTAGGCTAGACTCTCACTGCGTATCCTGCGAACTAGAGAATTAAGTGATATACAAGTAGGTTTTCTGTCACTAGCTTTCACGGACTTGCAGAGTTCAAAAATATACATTAATAATTAAATCAAATTATACACGAACATATGCGTTAATAAGAAATCTCGTAACGCATAGTTAGAATTAATGGCTCATTATTTAATATCACAATTTGATTAAATTGTACTCATATAAAATTTTTCTCTTACAGGTCAAAGAGACAAACCCTTCGTATCAGAATCGGACATGCGCCTCCGCACACCTCGTCCAGACATACTCTCAGTACCACCAAATAATAAGTATTATGATGGATTGAAAGAGGCTGAGTCTAAGGTAAAAATCTTACTAATAAATTATTTATTGAAACTTTATGCTGTTTTCTGCTTTCTGTTAGGCAGAGAGAACTGAGTGTCAAGATACTGTTGACTGGCGAAACTCAACGCCGCGCTTTGTCTTACCAGAGTTGAAATGAAAATGATTTAATTAAAAACATTATGTTATCAATTTCAACAAGGGAAAATAGAACCCAATACCATCGCAACCAACTATATACGTATCAACAGCTGATACTGCCAAAATCCAAGATTAAAATTTAAAAAAAAAGTATTTAAACCTAATTTTAATCTTTTTTACGTTTCTAAATATATAATTTTATGTTTATTTTTTAACAGTTCACCTTTCATCCGGACAACAGCATAGTTGGTATATCAGATACAGTCAATCCAAATGACAACGAATTGGACAGCGACAAACGGTACTACAGACCGCCCTCCTCGTGGTCAATGACTTCAAAGAAGAAACGACCTACGATAGACAAATCTGACAACGATGATTCCAATATCGGTCTGAGTAAGAAGACGAACGTTTTAAAAACTAACCTTAAAGATACTTCAAACATTGACAAGTTTTCGACAAATACTAATAATAATATAAACAGGCCGTCTCAACATTTAGTTCCTCCGTTCTTGCCGACTACAACAGAAAATGAATTTGGTTTGAATGTCAGATTAAAAACAACTGCGGATCCAGTTTTTAATTTTATAAAGCGCTTCGATCCTAATTCATCGGACTCAATTAAAACGACGATGACTAAAACAGAGATTATAGATATTAATCAACATTTACCTGAAGGTCAAATTAGTTCAGAAGAGGAAAGGATTCCAAGAAAACATAAAAATTTTGGTAACAACTTCAATGAGCTGCAAACAGGCAAGAAAAAAGCTTCCGAAGGGTCAAAGTTTGATTCTGTCAATATAAAGTCTGATTTGGATTCGATAACAGAAGCTAGCAAAGATCAAGTAGAACCACCATCGAAAGAGTTGTTACCGCCCAAAATAAATGTAACTCCACTAGTGACAACTACAATGGGTCCTCCTATCTACTATGAATGGAAATGGGCCGTACCTGCATTTGATTTAGAACCTCCTATACGCAGTAACGAAACAAACTCGGTTACTCCGAAACCAGTTAAACCAGAAAAAAGACCTTTCAGTGTAGTGACACGATCTACACCGAAGGAAATAGATCTCACTCCTCGCAATACCGAATACAACATTAGTTCTTATTTCGTACCAGATTATGTATTTCCTTTGGACAATCCACATCCAGGGTATGAAAATGAGAGTGCCCAAACGTCTTTCCAAGTCCACGTTCCTAGGCCAGGAAGGGCAAGCTATGGAGAAAACCCAGCCTGTCCTCAATGTCATCCAGCTTACTTAGAACCTGGTACTTGCGAGCCTTGTATCGTGAAGCGGTAACATCTACACATATACGTAGATATTTAGAATAAGCTATCTAATAAGATCTTTGGTTTTCGCGATTTTTATACATTTTAAATAAAACAATTTTAACCGGATTAATAGCGTGTATTTTTGTGTTGGTATTGATCTACATGTGACCTCGAACTACACTAAAGTATTCGAAACGTATTTTCCAGTATCAAAATATAGGCGAATAATCCGGTTAAAAAAGTTTCATATAAAATAAGTTACCCAGCCATTATAATTTGCGAAATCGATTTTCTTGGTAAAAATTCTCATTAAGACTAATAAACACGTCAAACTTTATTTATTTAGGTAAAGGAATAGACAGGTTTTAATTTAAACAAATGACTATTTTAGATCGATTATAAAGTGTTTATGTTAGAACTTGATGACAGGTAAGTCAAGGACGAATGCTAGCTAAAGTCACAGCCCAGGAATGTAGTAATCCTGTATATAATACTTGTAATATACTACGCTTCACAACTTTTCCCCCATGGCATTGTAGTCAGAGAGAACCTAGAGTCAGGACACTCCGTTCTCCACTTTTCGCAGGAAATCGAGATATTGAATGTTCACCAGATTTGCCTTGCTCACCAGAGCGGCAAAATGAGAATAATACAATAATAATCATTCCCCCGATTGGGAATCGAACCCATAACTATCACGTTTACTATCAAACACTGTCCCACTGCGCCACAATGGCCACAAATATCTATATTATACTGCATAGTACAAATTTTACACATGTTTATATTACCCCTTTTTGTCACATGGCCCATGACATTAAAATTTTACATAATTAATGTAAAAATATTTCGTTTCATACAAAAATCATACTAATTTCATAATTATTACCGGTTTATGTAGAGTTTCATTCTATCTTCACATATTTTTCTTAATTTTGTATGTATAAAGAGATATCGTATTACTTGTAGCTGCTACTTTTAAATCTGAAAATCCCCTAATTTAGAATACAAATTCATTCAATCTTCTATACAGGATTTAAACCCATTACTATCGCTTGTATTGGGAAACATAACAACTTCGTCATAAGGAAAATAAAACAATATTGTGGGATGCATTAATATATGTTATATGTACATATATATTTAAGATCTTCTTGTAATATAATGATTATAATATTCAGCTAAGTTAGAATAAAATATTTATAATTTTGTGCATATTTTATTACTGATGCCTGTTCTAGTTTATAAGTTAACGAATAAATCATATTAAAAAAAAAAAATGGATTTTTTACTACCTTGTACCAGAAAACATGGTATTACTCACATTACAGGGTAAACAATGATAACCTAGTGTTTTGATACTCCGTGCTCCACTTTCCATGTGAATTCAAGACATATTGAGTGGCAGAACTTAACGCTGCGCTTTCTCTGGTTAAATAAAAATAAATAAAATCATTCCCTCGAGCGGGAATCGTTTATCGAGTTCGCAATCGCGTTTATAATGAGATGCCGTCCCACTACGTTTCGATGGCCTCTAGTTGATAATAATTAAATTAATTTGAAGAAATCATATAAAACATATAAAATTTTTTAAAGTAAAATTGCAACAAGAATAAAGATACAGAACTAGTTCAGAACAATATCTGTTAAACTAAAATATATTTTTTTCAAAGATATATAAATCTCGTTAGTGATGGACATTCACTGATATATAAATTTATAAGGATAAGTATATAATATTAGTATCAGTTGAAAAAAAATGTGATAGAAATTAATACTGCAATATAATCTATTGTCACTTATAATGTATTATTTTTTTGTTTATGCATATTTAGAACGCAGCTACGATAATCAAATCGGACATATTTCAAAATGGCGTCTTACGACAAATGTCAGTGTCAAACTCATTATATTATTTTGCGAATGGCGAAGCGTCATGTTGCGAACGTGAAACATTTTACAAATCAGAATTTTACGTATTATTTTTGTTAATTGCACATTTACCACGTGCTTTTAACATGAGCAAATCGAACCCTCTTGGCTTAATAGCGAATTATGGGGATTCTGATGATGAATTAGATGACGGACCCCCAGTTGCTTCTAATCGAGTAGATAGTGTTAAGGGTATGGGATATCCTGGATATGAAGTTGTTCCTACTCATCAGCCTGCTAGTACACCAGCTGGTATTCACCCAGCGCCTATAACACATTGCCGTAAGTATTTAATTAGTATACCGATAATAATCGCGTAGAAACCAGTTTTTTAATGTTAATTGATATTTAAGTAATTGTTACAGTCTCTAAATTTAAATAAAAATATTTTTATTAAATTTCTTCTGTTAAAAAATGTAAATTATTTAACTCAAATTGAGAGAAGCTTTGTAAAACAAACCAAATCAAGCTTATATATCATCATCAATCATCAAGCTAAATACCAAAATGACTATCAAGATATAAGAACTTTTTCCTTTAAAGGTGCTACTTATATTAATTTTGTTTACGTAAGTAGTGGACATACATAGGGCATTTGTGTAAGGCATAAGGAAAACTTTAAAAAATAAAGATTTTATTTGACCTGTTAAGGAATGCACAAATACTTTTTATGTGCATAGTATTAATATAAGAAATCATATAATAAATATGATACATTATAAATAAAATTGTTATATAATTCCAGCATGGTCAGCCTGTTACGATGAAAATAGTGGATTCACATATTACTGGAATCAACAAACTAATGCAGTGACATGGGAAGCTCCTCCTGAATATTTACTAGCTCTTAAGTTGGCACAGCAACAGTTGCATGCGTCAGGTACTTATTTTTATGTTGTAATTTTCAGCTTGATACTTTTAGAGAGAAGGTAATGATTGATTGAGACCAGGTGAGATATCTGTACTTTGTTATAACTAGGAAAAAAAAACTGGGACTAGAAATTGAACCCTTAACCATTATAATCACACACTGTTTACTGCCAATATGGCCAAAAATAATTAAAAAAATATATAGGAATTGAATCAAACCTCTTCGATTTAAACAGGTTATCTATTCTTTATTCTAATAGGCTATAGTACAATAACATGCACTTTATCAGCTTTTAAAAAAATGCTATTGCTATGGATTTACTTATTGTTGGATTCTGAAGACAGTTTGAAAATCTACATACATAAGATACATTATATCTTATGATATGTTCATAATTTTACTTTATAAATTATATAAATGATTTGTTATATATGATCTCTTACATTAAGTTATAATTTCAAAGTAACCAACTATAACTTCACTTTTATAATAGAAGATATGTCAAGTAACATAGATTCCTATCACTGAATTATGGTCATTAAAAGTGATTGTGAAAATGTTTTAGCAATGTGTTGAAATATAATATAAAACTAACAATGTGTTGAAATATACAGTAAAGATTTCTACTTTATTATTTTTAAAGTGTGACTCACTCACATAGGATATCAAAGATATTTTAATTGTATCACAATAATTCAGATCAGAATGCTTGGACAAAATCTAAGAGGTGCGGGTTTGAATCCTGCTACATTGAAATGTGTATGTGTATATTTGAATGTAGTTTTTTTATTATAAAAGTTTTCTACACATATATTTACAGGCTCTACAGAAGTATCAGCTGAAGAATGGCAGTTGTACCAGCAAGCTTTAGCTGAAAAACAAAATTCACAGAACAAAGTGTTGGCCAAAGTGAAGTCAAAGAAAGTGGACAAGAATGTAAAAGACAAGAATGTTAAAAACAAGAAGAGACCCGTTAGTGATGATGAAGAAGAGTGAGTGATTATTATTTTATGTTGTATAAAACTAGCTGTTGTCCGTTGCAGTTTACATCTACAAAGAGGTTTTATGCTTATTATGTAACTACCTAAATACCTAAAAGGTACATGATGTACCTACATCATTTAAAATGTTAAGTATTTACGTCTACATTGTGGATTGGATACATACTAAGGGAAAATAATTTTATTTAAAATATTTTCATTTTTCCTCCCTAGTACCTAAGAAAAAGCGTGGCGTTTCCATTTTGGATGAAAACTGTGGGGAACGGAGTGTCTTGACACTAAGTTCTATCTGACTATCCTGCTATGCGGGAAAAGCGCGATGCTGCTGATTTTATTAAAACCCTAGCCGGAAACCCTGTTTGCATATTCAAATCCTTAACAAACAGTATGATTTGCATATCACTATTCTTTATGCCATATCAGCTTTCTTAAAGATCCTGCAGTGAGAGACCACTAAGTTAGTACAGTTCGAAACCAATCTCCACCCGCAATACTTTTACCGAATTTTCAGTCACTGTCGAACAGTCATAACAATTAAGTTTCTACATTAAAATAAGACGGAACAAACGTTTGAGATATATTTAAGTTTAGAATTTCCACAAACTCTTATCCATATAAACTATTTCACCCTCCTGAGGTAGAATTGGCATTAACATTGAAACAATATTTTTTAATCATTAATCAAAAAACTAAGTTTGGAAGTTAGCTTCCATAATTAAGAACTTCCATACAAGTGTTCAACTCCTATTTCACCCAAATGGGGTTGGAATTTCCACAATCGTTGAAATAGGTATGTACTTACTGTTTATCATTAGTCTCAAAAATTGTTTTTCATGTCTAACGTGAAAATGACGGTCAAATTTCCTATCCCTATTTCAATACTTCAGGGATTGAATTTCCGAAAATTGAATAATCTATAACCATCTACAAATTATTCCGCATCGAATGATAACAGTCTCATCCTGATACGTCGTTAAGTAGTTTTGACGTGATTGGTGAACACAAAAAAACAAGTTTTTTGCGTTCACCACACACACACCTTGGGCACAGCGGGGCAGAGTCTGATTGGAACTGTCACAGGGGTGGTTCCCACTTGGAAAAGTATTGTCAAAATTATTTTTGTCTTCCCGCTCTGTTCATTCTTACCAAAGGACGGGATTGGTTGCTTGCAACATGCAATCTAGAAAAAATAAACTCTTATATATTTATTATACTAGTTTACCTTACTTTCTTGTGTTTTTGAACTTATTTTCTTTACATAAGATTTGTGTAAGAAAAAAAATTGTAATTTGTTATAATATTTTAATATTATTTTGGTTTGGGTTTAATATCACATTAGAATATCAATTAATTTTATATATTCGTGGTATATACCTTTCAAGCAACTTGTATTCACGACACTCAGCTTTCCACTTTCCGCCCAAAATCATGTGTGTTGAGTGACATAACTTATGCTTTTACTTAAAAATAAATATTTACAATTATTTAACATTGGCCTTCGAGCCGCAATATATCGATAAACGCAATTGGTTGTGGGTTCGATCACCACTAGGAGAATTGATTATACATAAAATATTTTTAGTTCTCCGCCGTACCTTATAAGAAGCCCGGCGCTGAGTTCAACGTGTTAACACGCATTGTGTCAATTTCGGGCGGGAAATAGAGAACAGAGTGTTTTGACACTAGGTGTTTGTCTGACGACTACTCCGCTATGCGGAATAAATCGTATATAAGGTGAAAAAATATAAGTTAAAATTGAATGTATTTTATTTCAGAAAAATCGAACTCATCACCTCCTACCACAACTCGGATTCAGAATCCAATGATGAATCAGAAACAAGTAAAATTACTGAAACGCCTTCACCAAAACCTAGTAAAATCCAAAAAAATCCACCAAAAAAGTTAAAAACTAAATCTCAAACGGAATTCGGTCCGCCTTTGCCTCCAAGTCAAAATTATTCTGCACCTATAGGCCCGGAGTTGCCCCCAGACTTGGTGAAGTCCAACTCCCCAGAGAAAGTGGAAAGGAATAGCGAAGAAGTAAGTTCCTTATATTTTTATATAAATGCTTATACGTTAAGATATACAACAATTAGGGTAATATATTTCTAGGGCTATAATAATTGTTTACATTAGTTACAAGCTTATTTAGACATTAAAAACTCATGAGCTGAAATATTGTGCACAAACGTTGTGAAATTACTTCAGTTTGTTGTTTGTTTTGTTTTTAGTACTTGCATCGAAATTATATTATAGAAATTATCATAAACGAGATTATATACTAACTCAAAAAGCACTTTAGTGCAAAGTGCTTTGTAAGTTAGTATTTAGGTACTTGTATTAACTTGTACGAAATCGGAAAACTGTTTATTTCTTTCCTAAGTGTGCGAATAACACTATATGTTAAAAAATATTTAATAAATAGCATTCTCTCTTGCCAAACATTTTCATGAGGCGCGGGTTCAAATCCCGCTGCGTTAAAATTTATACGTTTTCTAAATATGTCTTTTTTAATTTCCTAAGTGTGCGAACAACACTTTAAAAAATGTTATTTCTTATTAATTATTGCGACAAACTATTACACGAAGTCTTGAATAAGTATTTTTTTGAAATTATGAAACAGTTGAAAATATATAAACATTGAATGCTAACGGAAGCTTACCAAAATACAATAGTCAAATCTGATTCTGAGATTAGCTTGCACAAAGTCACAGGCTAACACAAATAAATTGATAAATGTTCTTCTCTCTTGTTTATACAACGATCTATATATATAGATATTACACAATACATATTACATAGTACACACAAAATAATGACATGTATGAAAATGATGAGTTCTGCACCTGATAATCGCTAAAAAGTAACTATCCAAGTTAACTAAAAGCTCATCAATATATTCTAAATATGTTATAAAAAGCTATCAAGCTATACAATACTAATTCTTACGCTATATTTTTTCAATAATGAAAATATATTAAAAGTACTAAGAGTTTTTAGTTGAATTGGAAATGTTATAAAGTGTTGTGATGGGTTAAAGTTTTCAATCTGAAGTAATTATAAATTCAGACATATTGACTTTTTTGTTATATTCAACTAATTCAACAATATTTTGACCACATTAGGATACAAAATCAGTCAAATCAATTGATGATGACAGTCAAGACGAATCTACTTTACTAAAACGATTAAAAGACAAAGCTAAGTTGTTAGAAAAACTAGGTGGTGAAATTCCATCGGAATTACAAAAGATTATAAAAGACGAATCCAACGCGTCTTCCCCAAAAGATACAAATCTAGATATAGATGATCTGTTAGATGAAATAGAAAAAAAAGAATTTAAAGTTACAGCTAAATCTAAGCTTGATGATCGTTCTAATGCAAATAGTATTACTAACTCACCGAAAGAGGACGAGACTCCGGTAGACGATTCAAAAAGTAATGGACAAGCTCTGTTTCCAAGTTCAGTAAATATAGATGACAATAAAGATATCAAAGTAGATGATAATAATGAAAAAGAAAAGAAAGAGAATCTATATTTGTTGGACAGTAAAGAACAGTTAGAAACAGTTAACAGGAAAAAATTAAGAATTTCCAATTCAGTGTTGCCAGAACGTAAAAAAGAGAAACCGGAGCTACCATCTTATACAACAAAATATTCACAGTTTATAGAAGGGTTTTCAAATGAAAGAACTGGTTTAGGTTTTACTAAAGACGAAGAAAGTGATAATAGTCCGAAAAACACTGTAAATTATGGAAACGGCTTGACATTTACTAAAGGAGAGACGCTAAATGAAGAGAAAAAAGATGAAGATTTAGATGATTTAACCGAATTAGTGGAAGCCAAGTTGAAGTTTCTGAATCAATTGCAACCGAGCGCGTTGATGCCGCTACAGGAAATGTTGATTCAGATGCAGGTAATTTTTATTTAATTATATTATGTATAAATATTATCTAATTTCTCATATAATGTACTGAGTTTTTGAATAAAAAATTGCAATAGTTGTTCTTCTTGGATTCAGTCCAAGCGGTCTAAGCAATTAAGCTATGTGTTCCTGCATGTTGACGTACGCGCTGTAGGTTATTCCCCACTCGAGGGAATGATTATTAGTATTTGTTTCCATTTTCCTGGTCTGTTAAGACAACATATGGGAAAGAGATATTTACTGTGTATACAATTGGTCGGCCTGTCTGTCTGTCGGTACGTAGACTAGTGTCGAGTTCCGTCACTAAACAAGTATAGTTTCATTAGGTTCTCTACAACTGCCCAGCAGTATAATATAAGTGTCTGTCTGTGCGCTTGCAGACGCTCGTGAGCGCGTTCCGCGCGGGCGCGCTGCACGCGTCGTACTGGCGGCGCTGGGCGCAGCAGGCGGCGCGCGCGCTGCTCGCGCACGAGGCGGCCGCCGCGCCGCCCGGCTGGCACGCCGCCTTCCTCAGGTACGCACGCACCCCCCCACGCACCCCCCTCGCACACGCCACGCGCGCACACGCAGCCCGCAGCTGACAGTATCTGCCCCGTTATTAAGTATCTCATATGAGAAACCTATCTAGACCCATCATCCCGACTCGCCCCTATCGGACAGTGTGCCCACGACTGACTTTAACCCTCTGACGGTCGGTGACCTAGCCTCTCTGGGGTCCAACGACTGACAGTATCTGCCCCTCTATTAAGTCTATCTTCTCCTATGAAGTACTTTTCAGCCCCACTGACACCCATCGAATAACATGCCCCACTATTACTGACAGTATTCGAGTCTTCATGACAAAATGAGGTAGTACTGTCCTCTAGTACCTACACGTGAGCGTGTTTGTGCCTCGGTGTTGGATAATATTTAACACTACGTGCCCCAACTGTCACACCGATGAATGATACCTTTGTTTTTATACTTAGTTTACGCGTTTACTATATTTAATCGAAGCTGTTTGTTTTGAATGGACATATTATTAGATGTCATTGAATTGTTAAAATACGTATCGAAATGTCTAATCCGTCGTGTAGGAAGCAAAATTGTATGTATGTTTATGTGTAATGTTTTTCAACGTACAACTTTCTCTTAAAAATAATTATTTAAGCTAACGTGACCAAATCATCAGAAATATTATATATTTTAATTAAAACATTTTATAATACGATAAAATGCTATATACTTATCGGTGTAGTCAAAGTAATATAAACACAAAAATGAAATATCAACACTACATAAACATCTATCTACAAATGATGTAAGTAAATCTTGCAGCGCTATTTCGACGAACATCTTGACCTACAATTTATTTAAAATTTGCACATGTGTCCGGTCCGATGACGATACAATTTTTTTTTCATAAACCACGCCATGACAACGACAAGTACACGAGAAACTGAAAACAATAACTGTATTGTATCTTTCGCCAAATACTTCCTTAGTTAGTTTATATTAAATAAGAATTAGATGTTTATTAAACTGAAGTTTTTCAAGGATATTTAAGAATTAAAAAGATTGTAAAAAGTCTTTCTATTTAAAAAATATGTTAATTTCGTAAATTCTGAATCCAAATTGAGCTTAATAATAATTAAAACAGTATTCTAGAAGTCTTTTTATTAATATATTACGCTTGGTACTCCTCGGTGTGACAAGTGGGTGTGAACTTTGAACTATCGTTATGTGATGTGCCTTTACAGACTTTTTGTATGGGATTTTTATGGAGGACAAACAAAAGGTGAACTTAACCAGTGTTGTGTTAAATTTAAGATTTTTTGTAAGAAATGTGAATACACTTTTAGAATGTTGCGAAACTTTCTAAAAATCTATTTGAAAATGTGTATTATATATGTATATGTTGCTGTAAAAGCCCGAATTACGGTTAATACTAATATTTTCCAAAGTATACTTAAGATTTACAAGCTTTAATGGTAAAGGTCCAGTTTCTAACATAATCAACATTTAATGTGTCTATATGTAGAATTATAACGTAAGTTTTACCGATAACTACGTACAATAATGAATATAATTAAAAAAAGTTTCGGACTGGTACTATTAAAAATGTTTTTTTTTGCATTTACTGAAAAATATGATCATATATATTTTATTTTTCTTACCATTGAATTGTATAATATTTTTTTGTGATATGATACTGTAACTCACCTGTGATATTTACCAGAGTACCTAATTTTATTATTTAAGTTGAAAATAAATTACATTTGTATTAATTTACGAGTTTCTTTAAACAATTAACCTAATATTGGTATTGGTATGTAAAAAAAGGTAAATTCCAACAAAAAATAGATTGTTCTTACCCCAAAAATTTAACCTATAAATATTGATTAATTGCAAAGTAGCTTTAAAATATCAAAAGAGAAGAAGAAAAGACACTGGTTGAGAAAAAAGAAGACTGCGCGCCGTGGAGTTTGGTAAGAAATCGTTTAATTAATTATATTCCTTTTGATTTCTTGATAACGCACTTTGATCTTTTCCAGGTGGCCTGTCGTTAGCGAGTTGTGTCTGCTGTAAAAAAAAAGCAAAGACATCTGTACAGATAAAAAATAATTAAACTAATTACCATCACAGTAGTTTGGTGCAGAAATATTATGGATGTTCTTATCGGGTTTAAGTATGAACAAACGTATTTAGAAAAAGTTTAAATTTTTCCAAATGTCACTTTTAGTGGTAAATGGATAAATTTAATGTTTTACGTTCTAAGTGTTTATATTAAGTCCGCCTGCAGCTTGTAAATTGGTTAACTGTCTGAAATTCATCTTAATCCGGCTCGAAGGACCAACTTTTACATGTTCTCATTTTCTTAAACAATTTTTACGTTAAATCAATATTTTTCGCTATTATTAATCATCAATTCGTGATTTTTTTGAATAAACAAGAGACCAGATATATTTGGACAATCAGCCAATTCATAAGCTAAACAAACATTTTCAGAGCAAATTCTGTTATTACTCTCTTTATATATACAGATCTGAAGGCCGGTACTGCTATCGGCGCGAGTCTGATGGCTTTGTGCAGTACGAATACCCGGCCGTCGCAAGTACTGATATGGAAATATGTACCACACCACCCCATACTGGCTCTGACGTGAAGGTGACTTGATTTTGTCGGGTCTTTAAACGATTGCTAGTTACGAGTAGTTTCAGTTCCCGCTTGGCGAAATCGCATGACATTTGATTCATGACATCTTTTGACAAGCAATTCTATTGAAAAATAGCTTGTATTGAAAAAGTGGAAAACGATGTCTAAGTCAGGAAGAAATATAAGATTCACCATCTATACCATATTTGTAAGGAGGCGAAATGACGTACTCTCTTGAAGCCGTAACTAATACAGATTTTAAATACCATTCCCAAAGCAGGACGAAGAGGTGTCCCCGCCGCCCGCCGCGTCGCCTCCGCGCTGGGGCCGCGCCACGCCGCCGCCGCCCGGCACCGACGCGGACGCGGTCAGTACGCACACCACACTCCACACACGCACGCAGTGTTTGGACAGCACTTAAAAATATATTAAATTATATTTATACAGTGGAAATCTGATCAGACCCGTACTTATACGAATTTACTACTATCCATGCTACCAATTGCGTAAATATTCATCATAACTACGCTCTCAAACAGGAAGCGAAAATTCAATAACGATTTCATTCCATAGTTACGAAATAACAATTTGACTACATATTAACCATAGCTGTTAATTAGTTTCCGAGTGGAAATCGAACCCACAACCAATCGCGTTTACAATGAGACGCGGTCCTTGTCAAAATAAAAAAAAATAATTGTGTATATTTTTTAATATATATTTTTTAACAAATAATAGATTTATTTTTAACCTGTATGTGTATATATTTTGTTCCGACGTAACGGATTTATCTACCAACTAATGCATAAATGCCTCAAACGTGACACTGAACGGACGTCTCGTTCCATACACAACATGCGATCGTCGCCATACAAAGTCAATTAATATACTAATCGCTCCACCAGTTGACTTTTTAGTGTGTAATCGAGTCCCAAGCCTAACCTAAAATCGCAACACGCATACAAGTGAAGTGCTGCAATATTTACTTTTCTTAACACATTAAAATAAGCAAATTTTGTTGGTGGGGCGTTCATTTTTAAACTAGATTTAGAAACTAGAATTTACTGGACTAAACTAGTTTTTACAAGTTCAATAACACAACGTTTCACGAGAGCGATTTATAACGTTGTTTATCATTTTCTAATTATTGAATTTTAATTATTAAAATTTCTTAATTCTGAATATTGCATATCCTGAAATGGTCGTCGGACCAGTCAATTTGCATAGTTGCATAGTAATATTTACGGCTTTTGACTCGTGACATAGATTAATATTTTGTTATTTGGAGTTGGTGTTTTTTTATATTATACTATAACTGCTTCAGTTGCCGTTTTACCAAAATACAAAAACAATTCTAACTGTAACCGCTATTAGTTAGCTAGCTATGAGTTGTGGGTTCTATTCCAGTTAGTGTCTTGAAACTAGGTGTAGTTGAAAATGATGTATATGTATTAATATTAGCTTAAAAAAGAATTTATTTAATTTTTTAATACAGCAAGAACAAAAACATGAAATAGGCGACGAGCTACTCTCATTCTACAACGACATCGCTCAACTAGACCAACAAGCTCCCACAACACCCCCAGCACCCCCAGCGCCCCCCGACACCCCCCGACTGCCAGCACCCCCCACGCTCCCTGCACATGCGGCACGGGAGCCTGTGGAGAGAACAGAGAGAGACGCCAAAGAGTGTAAAGCTAAGAAGAAATCAAAGGTAAAATATTAATTTTGATAATTTTAATTTGATGACGTCAGACTGGGTGTCCCCCTAGTGGGAAACCTAAACCACTACCATCGTGATTGCAGTTAATACGCTATCATACCGCGCCACGATTGCCTATAATTATTTAATAATAATAAATAATTCCCCCGAGCGCTGATCGAACCTACAACAATGGCACAATGGCATTAATATCGTATAATACTTTGTAACTTTGTTAGCGTTTTCTATCTAATTTAGTTTTGATTATAAAATCCAAAATGTCATAATTTCCCGTTGCAATTTCGGGATATTGTGTTTTCGGGACTGTGAGTCGCAAGTGAGTAGCAGAAGTTCCTGCATAGCGGGGTAGGCGGAGAGAGCCTAGTATCCAGTCACTCCGTTCTCCGTTTTCCGTCCAAATTCAAGATTGCATATCGACTGAAGGAACGCGACTGTGCGCTTCCAGTCGCATTAACAGTTAAACAGATATTTATATATATTGTTTGAATATAGGGATAAGCTTTTTAAGGTGTAACTGAAAACCAGCGATGCTTGAGATATTTGCCGCAAGCATCATTAGCTGCTGAATTACGCCTTTTGCCTTAAGTTGGAAATTTTATTTTCTTTTTTTTTTATGTTGTATTTATACTCTTTATGGCAATTAATATGTTTTATTGTATTTTTCAGGTGAAATTATCAACGTCACTAAGTATGAAGCATAAATCAGTGTCCAGTTTAGTTGCAAAGTGGCAGCAGGTAGCTGATGAGATTCATTCCGACTAATATTTATATTGTATAGATATATTATAATAGTGCCTCTAATAATTTTTTAAGCAAGTCGCAAAAAATATATTACAATAGAGGTTTATTTAATAAAATGTTGGTTTTATTTGTTGAAGGCTTTTTTAATCTGTTTTTTCCAATACATAGAATTAAGAATGAGAAGTTATTAATATAACATTTCGATTTACATTTTTTTTATTTCTTATTAAAATTAATCGATATTTTAAACATGGATTTTTTAAATAATCGATTTTAAATTGTCAATATAATCACATTGCATAAATATCAAAGTAGGTGGTTACGCGGTCTGTACCCGGCCCGTACTCCGTTCTCCACTTTCCGCCCGAATTCTTCCTAGCGGTGGAAGGAAGTTTGTCTTTACAGCACCGACCCGAACCCACAAACTTCGCGTATACAGTCAGTTACTGTCACACTGCGCCACCAAGTCTCTATACTTTGTAATGCACATGCATTACATTAAAGCAATAAATATAAATATTCCAGACACTACCACGAGTCCGTACTGCACTTTTTCTACTAAGTGACGTACACGTTGTAAGAGCAGGCGTATTTTACGCGTCAGCTGTTATTATTTAAATAACATAAATGTGTCCCCAGTTTGAACTGCGTGCGGCATGCGTGTATGGAAGTGTTACATTTTTAGATGTTCCCAGTTCTATGTGAAGTGAAGATATTTTGGCTACTTATATATAGCTATACTGTTAAGAAGTTTTCTTATTACAATTTCCTATAGCAAACTGTTTCAAATTTTCACTGCGCAGTTATATGCACTTTTGTATTAATATAGTGAACACACACGAAAATAATTTAGTTAATCTCATACTTTTTACAATACTTAACATCTGAAGGGATACACAGAATGGCAGGCGTGAGAACGTTATAGTAAAAAAGAAGAAGAACGTGCTCAGATGGTTTAGACACGTCGAGAGGATGGTGGATAAAAAATGGTAAGAACGATATATGTAGCAAAGGTGAGCGGTAAGAGGTAGGGAGAGACCTCGGTTGACCTTCGAGAACACAGCATCGATGTTACTGGAGAAAGGTCACGTATACCGTATGAAGACCCCCCGGAGGACGTTTATGAAGAGGCCGATGACTACGGATGAGGCGTAAGAAGTATGCAGAGACCGTAGTATTTGGCGCTCCGTTCTCTGACCACCCCGCTAAAATTTTGGTCAAAACTAAACTCAATTTTCTCTAATTCGGACATTAAATTTTGGGACACTGTCAAGTTCATTGAGGTAACTGAGCTTAAGAAAACACGTAATATAACCATATTAATCTACCAACTAAACAGCTTTCTCAATCATTCACTCTCATATTGGATTTGACCTGACGACCGCAATCTATCACAGACACGCAATAAAGACTAAGCGATCATAATTCAAAGTTATAGGTAAAAGTAACTTTTTGTTTTTAACTAGTTATTTTTGTATGAAAGAAAAGAATACGCCGAGGACAGAACCATTTCGAATTCAATGAATATTAATGACTCAATATGTAGTTGAACTTTCTTTTTATGGGCTATTTGTAATTTGTTTTGACATAGTTCTATTATTGCCGCTTTGGGGCAGCGTCTGTCTGTAAACGCGACGGTTGTGGGTTCGATCCCCGCTCGGAGGATGATTATATTTAAGATTTTATTTCCACAGTAAAATTTACGAAAGCAAAAAAAACTTAACAAGTTGTACCCGACACGCAATGTCTATAAAATGGACCAAAAGTAGAGATTTCCAACAATAAGTTCATTGTGTTAACTCTATTCAATAGATAGAATGTTTATAATTTTTATCTCTATTACATAAAATTGCGGCCATCGCAATGAGACTCACTCTGTTTCAATTGTGGGTTCAATTCCTACTTCGTGGAATTACCATATTTTATTCCGCTCTGGTGATAACAAAAAGCGTGCGGTTGATTTCTGAAATTCAACACAAAAAATCTCGAATTCGGGCAGAAAGTAAAGAACGGAGAGACACCAGGTTCTTCTTCTTAGTTGTTGTTATTTATCTAACTAAAGAGGTTGCTATTTTATCAAGATGGAAGTAAATATTAAAAAAAACGTAAATTAGTAATAGTTTGACGAATAAAAAGTAAATCTATCTGATAATACAAAAAATAACCTATGCTTTTTAGATGCTGGATTCTATGTGAAAATAAATCCGTGTATCCGTGTGGGTAATTGAGTAGAGAACGCTCCCATCATTAAGTCGTAATTGAGACGAGCCTGACCGTAGATGTTGGCAGTTTAAAGCCTATTTTCTTCTATATCCTATCTTTCTTTTTTATTAAAAAAGAAAGAAAATAGTTCACAATTAAGAATTTTTTGTCTGGTCTTTTAAGTTAAAAATATAATATTTGTTGCGGAAAGTGTAGAAAAGAGTATCCTTACACTAGGTTCTCTATCTAATGCACAACACAAATACATGTAAAAAGAGTATTAAAAATTTAAATTCTTAAATATGTTACTTATAATATTATTAGGATTAAATTGATGTATTCTATTTAAATACATCTCACGCTCTACTTCTTGGTCCTATTGTAAAATACCCTATAAGCTTTGTCCTTTTCATTGAATGGATGGACCCTCAGATTATCCTTTAGTTGTAAGACCGAGTTATTCAAACAATAAACAATAATTGTATAGCAAATAGTGTCTGTAGTTCAGGCTTTAGTTGGTGTATATAATAGTTGTGGAAGACTGAGATGTTTGGAAACCCTTTTGTGCATATTCGCGAAAGCTATCTTACTAAAGTTCTAATTATACAATTACGGTAGTCAGAGAGAACCCAGTGTCCAGACACTCTGTTTTACACTTTCCACTCGATTTGCGATCAAGAAATTGTTTGTTTAGTGGCAGAACTCAACGGCGGGCTTTGTTTTAGGTACCAAAGCGGAAAAATTAAAATATTTTAAATATAAATTATTCCTCCGAATGGGAATAGAACCCACATTCAATCGCGTTTACAGTCAGACGCTGTCCGACGATGGCTTTAACAATAAATTAGTTAAAAAAAGAAAAAAACTAAAAAATCTATAATTGTGTACGGAGATTTTAATATTGATATACTATAGGTAACACCATACAGTCTCCGTATTCTTAATTTATTAAAATCATTGAATCTGTTTAGTATTTTCTCTGAACTAACAACTCATATAACGAATATATCAGCCGCAGTATTTTAAAATGCTTGTATCCAGGCTATATCTATTTATATATGTAAGGACTAAAACTTTAAAATGAAATAAAAAGATTAAAGCTACATGGCATCCTATTACTGATGCAGCTGGCCGATAGCTTGGCTAGAGCTTTTAATTAACATATTAAATTATAAACCAATAATATATTACTAAATTCAGATTTAGAAGTAGCTAATGCTATTGTAAATCACTTCTCCGAAATACCTATTAAGGTAACGCGTTCACTGCCATCATCTACTTCAGATGCAATATCTAATCTAAGGAAACATGTAGATAGCTCTGATCATAACTTTGCTTTCGGGCCTGTATAACCATTAGCTCTATTACATACAACATTGTGCCTCATCTCGATTTTATTTTCAATAAATGTATAGACTCCGGTACTTTCCCAGATTTAATGAAGTGAATAGCTTTAAAGTAGTGGAAATAGATCTGATCCTAAAAATTACAGACCGATCTCTATATTGCCATCAAAACCATCTCAATTTTTTTTATATAAAACATTTCGCTCCATAATGAACAATATGGCGTCACCAAAGACAAATGTACAACAGATGCGGGTGTTGCACGTCTGAAATACATTAGATGCTTGGAAAAAGTCACAAAATGCTATTGGAGATAAACTTTTGCGATTTATCCAAGGCCTACATGTCTGCTACTGCAGATTATACTAGATTATGATTTGTTTAGGACTACTAAAAGACCGAAAGATTTAGCCCAACTTTGGATCGCAGTTAGGTTCTAATTTAAAAAAGCGGTGATCTCTGGCAGTTTATGGTTTATATAATCATGTCGATACAACTGCAAATCATCTGCATACAGATGGTAAGGAGAAGAAATAGCTTTTAATAAATATATCCATATATTAATAATAGTTAATTAATACTGAGAATAGAAGTGGAAAAGAACGCCGCCTTGAACAGAAGAGGGAACAGCAGTGAAATCTAGCCAAGACGACCACGACCAGGACACATTGTCCGCGATCTATAAATGTGGATAACAAGAGTAGCAATAAGTATGTTAAAAGCACTGCTGAAATCAAGTAATACCATTACGATTACCTTGGTGTTATCCTTGCGACCACTGTATTAAATCATAAAATTGTAACTCTTATATTTGAAAAGAGCAACTATTAACTTTCTCGCCGGCTCTTCTCAGCATAACTGCCTTCCGAGCAGGTGTTAGCTTTATGTTCCTTCGATGATTCAAAAATGCTTCCAAAAGTCTATTTGAATATAGGACATCTAAAGTGTTCTTAAATAAAGGATATTTCTAATTCCTATTTAAATATGTTCTGTTTAGAAAAAAACCCTTGCAGTGAGCACCAACTGTTATATCACTCTGTCTCTCAGACTCGAATATCAATCAAAATGTTTTATTAAGGAAAAGAAAAATATTTAAAAACTAGCCATTGTACACTATGTTAAATACAAAAGTTCTTAAATATGAATTTGAATTGACAACCATCGCGCTCAGTTTCCCACATTTCAATAGCACCACCATGCGCAATGGTCGACTTTGAAACATTACTAGTAAGTCATAATTGATTGATTAAAGCAGAGATTTTTTTTAAGTAATCCTTACCTTAAGTGAATATTGAACCCACAATCAGTTTCGTTTACAGTTGGAAGCTCTCGCGAAGCTGCGCCCCGAGGGCATGTTGTATATAACATTGTATGCTTATAATCTCAAAAGGCAAAAAGCTCAGACAGAGCTAGTAACAACAGGTTCTAAAACGTGAGGGATGTATTATTACTTTAGTTAACCCTTTGTTTTGGGCATAGACGTGCGTTGAATTTAAATGACTTTCGCTTTCGACACATTCATAGCGCCGTCGATTTTCTAACAGAACGCGATGTTTGGGAGTTTGAGTCTAGAATGGAGTGATTTTCATCAGCATCTCTCTGTCGCAGCAGATGCGTATACGGATATTAGGTTATTTTCAAAGAACAGTTTTATTAGACTTTTTCTTCTGCCACTATTAAAACAACGTTAGATAATAATGATGTGTAAAGATAATATTTTTATATTTATTTTAAGTTACATTCTTATTTTATATTTATTTTAAGTTAGATTAAGTTAAAGTTACATTCTAAGGATACATTAGTATTCAATATAATAAATTAGTATACATACATTATTACACAGTATGTCTCAATTATAGGCTAACTCTATATGTAATTATAACAGGGCTCTCATATTGTTTTTTTAAGTAATAAAATTGTTATAGTAAATACTTTACATTTTCAAGAGATAGTCTTCAGTTCGAATTCTCTGCAAAAGTAATAATCCAATATCGTTAAAAAATATTTGTAATTTTAATTTCAACTCAAAAATAATGTATTTGGAAATAAATATATAAATGATCGTTCTAGAAATGAAAAGCCCAAAATGCAGGTACATAACGATACGGCGTTCGTCATATATATCGATACGGGTTCATAGTCCAGTTAATGATCGTCAGAACCAAAGCTTAAGTTCACAAAAGCTGTCGCTTATACAGTCTAGACAAAGGATTTTTTAACTTGCTTAAAATCACGAAAGCTTTACAAATATTGTTAAGGGACTTTTAAAATTGCACTCTGTAGCGACTGCAACGTGACTGTCTAAAAAAAACTACAGAAACATGTGTTAATTGGATTTTTCGTGAGGGATCCTCGTATGTACTATCAATATACAGCTTCACTTTTTTTTCCGTACATTATGGTAGTCAGAGAAAATCTATTGTGTACAGTAGAATAAAAGTGACATCGCGTGTTAAGTGGCGGAACTCAACGCCGCGCTTTGTCTTAGATACCAGAGTAGAAAAATGTAAAACAATTTAAACAAATTCATTTTCCTGAATAGGAGTCGTATCTAGTCAGACGCTGTACCACTGCACCATGGTCTAATGAATGAATGCAATTTATATATATATATATATATATATATATATATATATTTGTAAAAACATTAATTCTGCATATGACAATTGAACCCACAACACATATCATATATTTAAAACAAGATAATTCCAGTAATCGTTACAGTAATCGACGAAATTTAACTAGAAAGTATTGCTATATCGTAATCGTAAGGTTACGACATTAAATATTGCTCTTATTATTTTTAATGCAGATATTTAACTTACAAATTGCAAACGTCATTTATAGTAACAGCTAAGTATTGTCATATTGATTTTTTTTATTTTTATAGTAGACGAAGTGGACCTAATAAAGATAAGAATAGTATGTCACACTATTCTCCACTTTGGTCCATTTAAAAAAATTGCGCGTTGCTAAGATACATTGTATGCAATATCGAAACATATTAAAAAAACTCATTTCGCTAAGCTGCTATTGAACCCACAGCTATCGCGTACTGACTTGAGCGAACTTTATTTTTATATTATCATAAATAGCATTTATTAATTGCAAAATCAATTAAATCGAACGCTTATTAATTGCACTTTTTTTTCAGCTTAACATTTTTGAGATTGATATTGAATATAACCGTTTTTACGATTGGGGATCGAACCCACAACCAATCGTATCAACAGTTAGACGCTATCCTACTATACCACGATGGCCTCATGTATATATAATATTATTATAACAATTTATTCTTTAAGAAATATATTCATATAACTATTATGAATATTTAAGTTAAAATAAACATGAAAAATTACGAGTAAATATAAATTTATAATTTTCCTACAGAAAATCGAACTCTAAAGCCAGGAACTCTTATCATGTACAAGTACAACATAAAAATAATACGTAGCACATCGTAGCACTACTCAGTGTATCTACGAGTTTCATTCGTAGCAGTCGTCTATGCGCGGATACGCGGCTACGAACATTTAAACATTTATAGATAGTAATACTTTCTTTTTAAATTGAAATCATTTGTTTGTTAAAGATATTAAATTAAATTATTTTTCTATTGTGATATGTTAAAAAGGAATTCTTGAGCCCAGATTATGGTAAGTAAAAGTTTATGTGAATAAAATTAAAATATTATGTATGTAAAGTTTTTAAATGCTATCTACTTGGTATGTTATAAATATTTAACATAATCAATTTAAAATGTCAACGATTTACTTTTTTCATAGTATTTTTTATTCCTTTATCATATACATACATACATATATATCTTAAAAGGTAAAGTAGAAAATGTTTAGCGACGAGTTTCTCAATATATATTTTAACGCAACGCAACGAAATATATAATTAGTATTATTTTTTGAAAGAATTCTTCTTACAATAGTAGATGCAAGGCGTAGAAGAAGACGTCTCTTAAACGTTTATATATTATTTTCTGTTGTTTAAAAGTTTTTTATCAATAAATTGGTATTTTAAAATGGTGTTAGTAACTTTTTACATAGTCGCTCCGATGCGTCTAATGAGTTTAATATGTATGCGATACGCGTAGGCCGTTTGAAATAAGATGGGAATTTTCCATTTAACGGGGTTAGAATGAAAATTGCTTTGATGATTCGATAAAAATATTTTTTGTTTATTTCGTAACGTGATAGAAACTAAGAAGTACAAAGTTATTTTTATTAAATAATTTAGTATAAAATAAAAATATTTTTATTTTCATATTTAGAGTAATTCAGTTGCTAAAGTTTAAATCTAGGTATGATAAAATGTATGTAAGCATTAGAATAGCCACTTGGCTATTCCTGTAGAAGTGAAGCTAGAAGTGTAAGTTAGCTTCAATGTTTATTAATTACTAAACATTATATAATTTATTTATTATACTTTCAATCGTTTTGACATATTGCTTGACGTGGCGGTTAGCATTCCCTAAGAAACGATGCCCTAAGAGAGCAAATGGTATCGACGATCGTCTGGATCGGTGGTAGAGCTTTACTACAGTCTTATGAAGTAAAGATCGTCACATCTGCGCAACATTTGTTAAAAATATATAAATTAACGACTTTTTTATCGTGACCATTTATTTATACCGTGGAGGCCATCGTGACGGAGTCTGCGAGCGTCTGACTGTATACGCGATTGTTGCGGCTTCGATTCCAGAATACACTTGGATTAATAATACACTTAAGGGAAATTATTATATCTATATTGTTTTCAGTTCTCCGCTCTGGTTACAGGACAAAGCGCGGTTTAGAGTTCCGCTACTCAAAATGTAATGTCTTTAATTCTGGCGGATAATGGAGAACGAAGTTCCTTGATATAAGGTTGACTTTGCCTACCTTGCTATGCGGGAAAAAAATCAATTCTTTAAAGCAGCAAAAAAATATAAAATAGTGTAGTAACTTATTTTTCAGTTTAGTTACCGTTCTTTTCTCTTTAACTCTACGTGAATGACGAGACATGTTTTGTTTTGTCGAAAATCGAAGAGGAAACCAAAGAGAAAATTGAATTTGTCGAACCTTTGATGATATTTGATGTATTTTTATTTCACTACAACTTTTTCTTACACATTTTATTTTCTTTGAAAATACTCTTAACAGTTTTACTTATTTTGCCTAGAAGTGTCTTTGAGGCTTGTGAATAATACTGTTCATTGAGTCAACTTCGTCTTTTAAGTTTTTCTTTTCTAGTATTTGATATTATCAACTTACTTAACTAAAATAAGTGTAGTTTATGAAGCTATCTAAAATAGTAACCATACTGGGAGATATGTCTCGTTTTTTTTTCAGTTCTCCACTTTCCATCCGAACAAAAGAGAAAACTTGTTGGGTTGTGGAACTAAGCGCGCTTTGTCTTACCGTAAGAGAGAAAAGGAAATAATTTAATTATAATGATTCCCCGAATGGGGAACGAGCCCGCACCAATCTATTTGCAGTCAGGCGCTGTCCCACTGCGCCACGATGGTCTCAAATGAGACATTCAAAATATTCTACGAGTCGTATAGTCACACGTATATATATATACATGGGAAAAAATATCTATTTCGTTTTATATCCTACTTTGAAACAATTGTTTATAACGAAACTGACGACTTAGGTGATTAAATAAATTCTCCATACGTATTGTTTATTATACGAAGCAATTATATTATAATTTCGGTAATTTGGCATAATGATACACACTTTTGCTTTATTTGATGTATTTATTGATTGAAAAGTTTAAAAATGTTAAAATGAGACTTCTTTAACCAGATCAATCGTATTGTATGGAAAACTGATTGGTAAAAGAGAGAGATAATTACAATATGATCGATTGTATATTAAAAAGAGATCCAGTAATAATATGGAGACTTTCACTTATAACAAAATAAATAATTACTACAGATAATACATGACATGACATGTTATTAGTAAGGGATTAGATTATAATTTAAAACTCGACGTTTCGAACATTCGGCATTCGTCTGTGAGTTGATACAATTATTATATCAAACTACCGTTAACGATTTCTTAGTTGCCTCGCGTACTGCTCTGGATTCTGGCTCTGGCTGACTGTACTTTGCTCACTAGTGTGGTGGGTTTGAGATTCACAGTTTTTAGGATTGAGTCCCAGATGATAGAAAGTTTGAACTATCTGCTTTCTATATACGCGAATAATCCGATTTATTAAAATAGTTTCATTTCAAAATGTGTAAAGTTCGTAAAAACCAAAGAATTTGAAAAGTTTCACTTTTATTTTCTTAAAATACGATTCAGGCCATCGTGGTGCAGTGTGACAACTTATGTCTGTAGTAGAAGTAGTATATGCGATAGTTCGAGTCCCATGAGGGGGAATGATTATATTTAAATTACTTTCTTTCTTTTGACATGACATAATACGGTTTTTTGTTCCGCCACTCCACACGCAATATCACTATATCGAGTGGAAAATGGAGAACGGAGTGATATGACACTAGGTTCACTCTGTCTACAATATCATGTGACAAAAAAGCGTGAAGTTGAAATTTTGTTTACGGCTACTGCTTTAAATTTCTTTAAAATTCTGCCACTAATTTATAAATATAACAGGTGCATTTTTTCTTCATTAAAAAAATAGAATCTGTTATCCAAAACATTTGTACGGATTCGGTTACAGTTATGAATAGTTTTTTTAATTCGGATATCCGATAGTTTCGGTTACGGTGGAGGTGGATGGAGCTCCATAACATACTGATTGAAAGAAAGCTTATAGTCAAAATATTTTCATATTCAGCTATTTGGCATGTAACATAAAATTGTTTGCCAAAATATATCAGCAGATTGTCTTATCATATATGGGAAAGATCGTAAAAATAAAATCTAAATAACTGTACTCGTTTAATATCGCAAAGCATTTCAAAGTATAGACTGCGAAATTCAGGAATTCATTAGGTAATTGTATATTATTTAATTTTGTCCAATTTGTTCAGATCATTAAGATCAAGATGGTACAAACAGATTAGATAGAAATAAAGAATTAGGTAGTTAAAAGATAAAGACAAGTGTAAAAATAGCTTACATTTCTAAAACACTTTGAGTTATATACTTAAGTGTAAATTAATTTACATTGTATAGAAACTAATTAAAGAGTTAGAAATAGGACGGTCTTTATAAATAGAAGTGGTCGTAGCGCGACTGGGATGTGATCAATTAATGTCATTGTACTATTTTATAGAATAACTGTGAGTTCAAATCTTTTTTTTTCAAGTAAATATGTATGTAAGTATATAATTATAATTTGGATACCAGTTAACTCAATTTTCCGTAACAAATGTTACCATTTTACAGATTCACACTTTTTTTTCGCCTAGTAGAGTAGTCGAGACACTCCGTTCTCCACTTTCCGCCCGAAATCAAGACATTGTGTACTGAGTGATAGAGCTCAACGCCGCGCTTTGTCTTTGGTACCAGAGCAGAGAAATGAAAATATTGTAAACGTAATCATTTCAACGATTGGGAATCGAACCCACAACCAATCGTGTTAGCAGTTAAATGTTGTCCTAGTACGACACTATGGTCTAAAAATTAAAAAGAAATGGGCGTAAAAAGAAACTCTTCGTAGCCATATGAAGGTCAACGGTAAATCTCTAGCGTTACCAAAAACAACGAAAATTCGTTTTATATGTCCCTTAACTAATCTTCAAGAGGTCGTCATGATTCTCACTTTTATTGTACTTCCTCAGTGGATCTCAATCCTTAGGGATTTTTTGTTATTCCGACGAAATCTTTCTTGAAAGTTTATATCAAGGACTTTGGTCGTATTCATTATTTTTTGTTTCTTCGCCAAGTGTAATATATCTGTAGTGAGATATTTGTATCATTATACATATACATTTCTTGCGCAATTTATTGTAATTCTAGAATTTGTTCTAACAAATTAAACTTTTCTTGTTATTTTTGTTAGGTAGAAAAAATCTAGTGCGACACCAGTCTGTTACTTTATTCACTTTATGAGGAACATGTGTTTTGTTGCGTAACCCAACGCCACTCTATATCTATCCAGACTAAGAAATAAAAATATTCAATATATATGAACATTCTATCATATATAAGTCAAATTCCCAAGCATAATGTTTGTAGAGAGCTCTTATTTAGAATTATTATATATTTAATTCATATGTACATTACATTACATTTATAAAGATTAGAATTTATGAATTATTTATATCTTCACATTTAATCAGGATATAAATACATTCGGGGGAAAGATTGAATTTAAATAAATTATATAATTTCGCTTTGAGTTTCGTCACTCTATGATTCGATTTGGGACGGAAAGCATAAAACGGAGTGTTTTGACACTAAGATCTCTCTGATTTGAATGAGGGTGAAGGTGGAAAAAAAGAAAGCATATAAATACATACACACATACATAAATAATACTAATTAAATAAATATGTTAATTAAGTTAAATATACAATAATGAAAACTATACAAAAATAGTTCCCAATATATTCTTTTACATAGATCCAAACTGTCTTTTGTCCTTTCATGTTGATTGTAGTGTCAACATACTATCTATTATGTAGAGAACAAAGCGTTAGTTAGATCGGAGAATTGAATTACATATGCCAGCATTACAGAAACGGCCACGTCCAGCGTCTAATTAATAATTAGACAAGTTTATCAACGTTTAACGTGGGATAGTAATCAATACTCTATGACATTAAAACTTGTATATAAGTATAGCGCATCGCATAATGGTTCACTATGAAATTTTATACGAAGGTATTATATATTTATGGTTATAAAATATTATATTTATCAGCCAGTGGCGCAGTAGGGCAGCGTCCGATTAAAACACAATGGTTGTGGGTTTGATTTCCACTGGGGATCAAAGTTAAAGTTGATATTTAAATTATTTTCATTTCTGCACTCTGTTAAGACAAAACGAGTTCCAACACTCAGCTCACAAGGTTTCGAGTTCGGGCAGAAAATGGAGAATGGAGTGTCTGTATGTGAAGCTGAAATAATAATGTAGAGGTTATATTTGCATTTTACACACACATACACACCCACACACACACACTATACTACCTATGTATGTGACATACATCTTTGTATAAAGTGAAGTCACTTTACACAATGTCAAGGTAATGCGTATTTTCCGCATCAACAAGACAGCTACTTTTTTTAAATGGTTATTAAAATTCAAGTCTATTTTGATATTCATTAATTCTGATTTAAATTAAAAAAATGTACATTTATTTACAATTTTAAATAATTCTAGTGAATACACTTACACCAAATCGTGTTTTGTGTGAATTAGAGCGGATCTGTCCAGCACTGGCAAATGCACACAATAATTGTGGAGTCCAATCTCGCACTGGGGAGTTTGTCAAGAACAAACGTTAACTCAGTCTAGATAAGACAAAGCTTCAAGATCTATATATGTATAGTCGTATAGTCCGTATGTTATATTTGAATCTCATGTTTATTTTTTTACACTCGAGGTTTATTAGTATAACTAGTATTTATGTTACACTTAGCCTTAACTTATCTATCAATGTAAGAGACTTATGTATCGAATATACTTATATCGATAGTTCTGATGATATTCCCACCAATGGTTTTTCCCAGGACGAGTCAAGAGATTTCTACTTTTAAGTCAAGATTGTTATTTAAGCGTGTTTTAATATTATGTGGATACATTTGGAATTCAATTTATCTTGCAAAGTCACGCATTTTTCAGATAACATAGCACGAAGACACTCCGTTATTCACTTCTCGCAAGAAATCGAAACATTGAGTGTTGTGTGGCGAAACTCAACGCCGCGCTTTGTCTTGTCACTATAGCGGAAAAATGAAAGTAATTTAAATGTAATCATTTCTTCGAGTAGGAATTGAACCCACAACCATATACAGATTCGCACATAGCCTCACGATGGTCGTTAAAAGTTGTCTTACATACAATTTTACCGATATGTTATGAATAGAACCAATACGTTTAAAACGCAATCTTTTTAATATTATATGGTAAGTCCCGAAGGAAATTATAGCTTAATACATTGGAACCATCACGATATATAGATAATAGGTGGACTTAAATATAGGGTGTATGAAAGTGTGTATGTATATATAAATTAGATATTGACAAAATGATAACGGTTAGTGCCTTCTTTCTACCTACCTAAAAATGAGTAAACTATTTTTAGGGTAGGTAAGACTAAATACCCTCGTACTTGAAAGTACCTCGTACTACAGAAAATTAAAATAACTTCAATGTAAGCGTTCTCCCGAATACGTATCGGGCACCGCGTTTTAACGTAATGTATTTAAATATAAATTATCTTTGGTAAATCAAACTTTAAGATATTTTGTTAATTAAACTTTTAAATAACAATTTACTTTAGAGAAAAACAAGGTTTTTGTTCGACAAACTATTAATCAATTAAATAATAGTTATAAATAACCAATTACAGCCAATAGTAACAATCGCGCTAGTCTATTATTAATAATTTGAATAAACTTAATTTCGTATAACTTACGCTGATTAACTGAATTAGCAATATTTGGCGCTAGGTAACTTGGCTTGAAACTTATGCTAAACTAGAGATTCAGATAACTTGACTAGAAACGTCGGCGGTACCGACGAAGTCGGGGTACTTTTGAATATTAAAACGTTTAATAAAACATTCTGTTACTCATTTTTTTTCCCAATTATTGCATTAAAGTGCCCCACCATGTCATGTTCCAATATTTATAAACAAGTATTTATCTTTAATTTCTAGTATAATCTCAAAAGCTGAACGATTAAATAAAGCGAATGATTGTATATATTTATTTACAATTTGTGCATTCATGTTTTAAATTCAAATTTTTCGTGGATGAATTTATTTCATATATTAAAATCAAATGAGTAAGTTGAACTGGCGTTGCGAAATTTCACAATGCGCTTTGTCTAACTAGACTGGGGAAACCGAAGTATCAATATATTGCCAGTGTCGATAAAGACGGCAGTATGCACCGCAGTAAACCGTAGTATTTTTTTCTTAAATGGGTGTAAAATATATTGTTATTAACCCTAATAGAATATAAACAAACAGTTTATTAATTAAATTCATACGTGCGTATATTGTGTGTAAACAAGTTTAATATTTCAATTTTATTTAAAGCTCAAATTTCTGGCACTACCGTACTAGAACCCGATTTTGTATCAACAAAGAAAGTGATCTTAGAAAATTTGTTTCCCCCATTCACAATTCACATATTTATTCTTTTATCGAATATATATACCTACTTAATCTACCTTGTTTTGTTTTCATACATTTTTAATTTTGTGGGGCAGTCGAAGTAATCCTAGCCATAATACTCCGTTCTTTGCAATAATACCGCACATTTATATACTAATTATATAAAGAGATTTGCCTAAGCAACACTGGTTAAACCATTTTATTATGAATGTGAATAATCTTCCTGTCATAATACCTTTGAGGCTATGAAGCTATGGTACCGTGAGACAGCATCTGACTGTAATCACGATTAGTTGTGGGTTCGATTTCCACTCGGTTGAGTGACCATAATTTTATAATTTTCATTTCTCGGCTCTGGTGAATAAGACAAAGCGAGGTGCTGACTCATACAATGTGTTAAATTCAGGTGGAAAGTGGAGAATGGAGTGACTCTAGACTCTGGGCTCTCTCAGCATAAAACCACCATCCATTTAAATTTTAGTTGTATAAAACATTACCTTACTTTAATAAAAAACTAAAATGAAAATTATTGTATACAAATATTGAGATATGGCATGGCAATTTTGTCATGCAAGACCTATAGCAAAAATGCCAACCACGGTTTAATGTAAATTAAATTATTGAATACAAAATTTTCATAATCTAACCCCCCAAGGCGATAGAAATGCGTATTTTATTATAATAAAGTACAAAAAAGTATTATTATAAAAAAGTAGTTATTCCGTTAAAATAACTATATAAAAATAAAAGAATTCTTACCCTATAAATTCTCAAATGATTCATCCCATAGTAAGCTCCTAAATCTTCTTCGTCTAATATATTTGTAGCACGTAAATTTTATCGTTTTTTACAATTTCCCCTGCAAGTGCCAGATGAAGATCGGGTATCTGGAAAGATTTATGATTCTCCTGTTATAAGGTGGTGGCAATCCTCTTAAGATGATGCTCTCGTGACGCATTGGGATAGTTTCTAATTATATACGCGATGGTTGAGAGTTTAATCTCACTCGAGGTAATGTTTTTCGTTAAAATATAAGCGGGAAAAAAAAACATATTAACACAACTTAACACTTAGTACGAGTTCTGCGGACTGAGGAAACCAATTTTTTTTAAATATAGACTTTTCCTTAGAGCGGGAATCAAACCTGAAACTATCGTTTACCTACACATTTCTGAGCTCGCCAAAATGACGCATATAGATATAATTATATCAATCATAGTGATCAATTGATTGTACACGCGATAGTTATTGGGTTCGATTCCCACCCAGGAGAATGATTATATTTAAATTATTTTCATTTGTACGCTCTAGTGACAAGATAGTGCAGCATTCAGTGCCGCAAAATAACATGCAATGTTTCGGATTCAGGTGGAAAGTGGAGGAGGGAGGAAGCAGTCTTGACACTAGGTTTTCTCTGTCTTCATTAAGAAGCACGAAACACTTAATAAGTTCATTAAGTTGAATCTCATAAAAAATGTGAAATTGGAAGTCTAGTTAAATTTTAAGAATATACGTGGTACTCTACTTCGCCGAAAAAGAATTGAGATCTAAATGGGTGTCAAGTTCTTTAAATTTATCTTAAAGTAATCAGTTCAATAAATTTAAGAATTTTTTTAACTTAACTAGTTTGAAATATTGCTTTTACAAACTGTGTCCCAATTTTTTTTCAAATGTAATTAAAGTCTTGGCACTCGAAACATAATGCGTGTAACCGCAAAAACTTAAGAACTGAGTGACTTATAAAATATAGGTTTGGACCCTGTAAAATATGAAAGCTAAAATAATAATAAGCGAAAACTTGTCCAGTCATTTATCCGAGCTTAAAGCTCTGAAGAAAATGGACCATCTTTAATCTTGGGAAGTACGGGATCAGCGTATATATATAAATTGCACTTTATATGAAGATTTCTTGAAGATTTATTAACGAGGGAAAAGAGTAGTATTTGTTGGAGAACGGACTAGTGTAACTTTTTGGGCTTACTGAAATTTAAGGTAACACAATTATTTTAGTTACTCTATTTTGTATTTAGAATATGTAATAAGTACTTTGATATTTGTTTTCGCCTTCAATTTTTTTCCTCATTTGAGCCATTGGTGTTATTCGTTGAAACATAACGCCACGCTTTGTTTTACCAGTTTACTAGAGCGGTGAAAAATAATTTAAATGTATCTTTTCCTTCTGTTATTTGAAATTAGACGTTGACCCACTGCGAAGGCTCCTTGACAAATTTTGTGAAAAAAAATATTATTAGTACCATGGTGCCCTTGAGAAATGCAAACCATAATTGTGTTCATATCATTATATACGTATATGTCCAAAATAGGAAGACTATAAATTTTTAGATATTTTGGAGCACCGAGTGAGTGAGAATCTAAAGTGTGAGTGACACTGGACACTGAGTGACTTTGACTGAGTGAAGAATCTTCTTTTATCTCAACTAAGTACCAGGGTTTTATTAAAAAGATAATTTTCTAATAAAACAAAAGATAGAAAAGGAAAAAAGGTAATAGATTATTGTATGAAAGTAATTGAAACTTTCGTACGCTATTACATTATGGATTATGACGCGGCATTTCCCAAGAATAGATCCTCCAATCCTTTAATCTTAAATATATGAGTAAAAAGCTTGTTGGAGCTCGAGCTTTGTGTTGCTTTACCATGTATTATCGATAGTAATAAATGGCTGTTCTAAATTTAGGTTTTGTTTATCAGATCTTTGTTAGGTGTAGAATTTTATGATGATGATAATGTTAAGTAAATATTTTAAAAACTACTTAATTAAATAAATTTATGATAAATTGTGCATGTGTAATATATAGGTCGAAAGAGAGGCGCGGTCGGCCAGTGTTTCATTGTAAAAAGCGATAGTTGTGGGTTCAATTCCCACGTTGCAATGTTTCGTTTTATTTTAAATTACATTTAAATTAACACTGTAAGATGTAGGTATAAATAACATATTACTTTGTTTTCCATTTTCCTTAGAGATAGTTTATATTAATGAAAGCCAGCCTGTTCTTGTCTTGATTACATTTAAGAAACAGCTATTTCAATTAAAAACATTTCCTTTAAACTTTCTATATTGTTTCTATCTATTTCTTACATTTTATAATAATTAACCTGGTTTATATATTACCACAATATTATGTCATATTAAATTTGGACCTACAACTGTCTCGTGGAGTTAAGTATGCTTAAATATCACCAGCTATTAATAAAGTTCACGGATATTAAAAACCTTAAGCCTTCAATTTTGCATTTTGCATGTCCTGACTTGAGTTGTCGTTTAGACATCAATTTAGACAGTCGCAAATGCCTTGTTCTACTCATGGAAATTTAGTTACCTACTAATTACTAAGTATAACCGAATATATCCAAGCAGCTGTCCTTATTATAGACTGTATATATGCTAAACTGTAAGTCTATACCTAACCTATGTTATAACCTAGAGTCCATACACACCGTTCTCCACTTTCCGCCCAAATTCTAGACATTGCGTCTTGAGTTGAACTCAATGCCGCGCTCTCAGCCAGAGCAGGATATTGAAAATGATTTAAATATATAGATTGAGGATCGAACTTACAAGCGTCGCATTTACAATCAGATCCTGTCCCACTACAACACGACGACCTCATCCCTCAAACGAAAATCGTATCCAAAACCTAGCCGTGTCGAGTCAATTAAAAAAGCTATCCAACGGTTAGGTCATTTGGCGTTCACTTGGGAACATACGAAAATTGGCTTACTGCAAGTGAATTGGAATTGATCCGCCCTTTGTACCTAAGTCACGTTATATCTCATGTTAGCTTACAACAGGTACATTTTATGTTGACTAAAAAACCGATTTTTATACTTTCATAATAGGACTCAAGTTATAAGTTTATTTTTTTAAATATTATTAAGTGTAAACAGCATTATATTGCTTGTACAAAAAGGTTCCATAAAGGTATGGAAAATATTTCGTTGAAGAATTTTCTTTTACATAAAATACATGACAGACATGTTTAGGATAACGTAAGCTAGCTTTATATCTAACAAAGAATACCTGTAGATTGCGAAACTATAAAAGAGATTGCACCGAAATTTTTTCACACGTAATATCGAACAAAAGCTTTAGAATTCAATCGAACAACGGGCTTTTTAAAAAAGGAATTCTATTATATATATTATATAAGAGGACTAAGAAAAGCTCTGAAATTATCGCGAATAAAGGCAAGGGTTATGTTACAAAAGAATTTGATTGAAAGAGAGTAGCGTTTATGTTTATTTATATAAAGTGTATGTCAAACACATAGCAATGTGTGCAAAATTTAATTTACAAATTTCATGTATTTTATATATTGGTTTTCTCCACTTCTTTTCTATATGAATTAATTTTAACTACGTTGATTCATACAACACTTTCATATACTCGTACTTCCGTGCGCAACATTTTTAATAAACAGCGATCAAGATTTTTTTCTTTACTTATTAGTATAATAAGTAAAGATTGCGTGATGTGATTGGACAGGCTTAGTAAACGAGAATAATTTAAATTAAAACTATGAATATATCCTGGAGAAATCGAACACACTACTAATTTCTTCCATACAGTACGAGTTAAGGGGATTAAGGGGATGAAAAAAAAAATATTCCATACTATTTTAAAAAAAAATGTTAATAATCTTGTAATTATGACAACCGATACGTTTAGCCTTGGGATCCGTTTTCATTTAAGTATTCGACTTTGTAGATATGACTTTTTAATGTGAATTGATTGCTAGCTTTCATATTTTGTATTTATTTAATTTATTTAGTGCATGTATTTGTTCGTGTCAAATATGCAGAGATTTTTTTTTTTTTTTAATTTTAGAAATCTATTTTCTTTCTAATGGAGAGAGCTCATTAAAAACATCTTATTGCAAATATAGAAATAGTTATAGAATTGGGTTTTGTGATTTTTATACATTTTAAATAAAGTTTTTTGATCGAATTAATCGTTCATATTTTCATAGTCGAAGAAAAAAGTTTGCATGTGCAGTTTGTATCGAATCCACAGCCGATCATGGTAACAGTCAGACACTCAGACAATGTTAGTCAGACACTGCGTCATGATAGCCTTGAAAAAAAAGCCAATAAATAGTCTTAAAACGCATGATTTTATAATTCACATATTTCTATGTAGAACAATTATCATTAGAAAAGATTGATGTTTTTTTTTAAAGTGACACTAATAGCCCAAGCTAAATAGCTTAAGGCTGAGACCAGTAGATTTATTATGCGTCACCTTTCATGAGGTGTCACGATCGAAGCTTACGTGATTTATGTCACTTTATTGACACAAATTAAAATGATTTAGATAATTATTATAAATTAATTTATTTATCAACATTTAAAAATATAAGTTTTAGTTATATTGTTTCCTTAATGATCTTAAACCCAATTTGGCTTGTCTGAGAATCTTAACAACTTACTTCTAACAATTACACAATAGAATAAACAAAAATATCTCAGTTTAAACTGCTTATAACAGAAAATTTCATTTATAATACATTTAAAATTAATTATTTAATGTCTTCGCTTCTTATTACATGTTAATCACTTTTTTATTTTATAGTAAAGTTGTCCATATTAAATTGCACTAACAGCTGTAAGTGACGATAGGTTTGTACCTATATTAATTGGCAATAGAGTGTTCTGTGTGGGTGTGAAGGTTATACTTATATAGGGCTTGGGGGCAATCAGACATGAGACTAACGAAATTGTTTATTGTGTAAGTTTTTAACTTAACTACATTTCCTTAGCAACGCGTAAACCAAAGATGTTAAGACTTATTTTATTTTAATGTATTATTATAATAAATGTTAAACATTAGCTTTATGATATGCATGTTTTAGCATGTTTAAGCATGTTCACATTTATAGACCTCCTTTCGAATAATTTTCGTGATAGTTATTGAAAACACAAAGTGAATTACAATTATTCCTGTTAGCAATGGTATCAAAAATGACACAAAGACAGAAACAATCGTAATTATGATTAAATTAAAATAAAATGAAGCAATTCTTATGATTTGGTATATTCAATGTTGCCAGTTAATTGTAAGTCATACTAAAGACTTACTAGTGATAAGTTGGATTGTAAGTTAAAAAAATAAAGATAAAATGATTAAATGAAAGACAAGTTTTTGTGGGTAGTATTATTATAAACAATATAAATTTAAAGTGGGTCGGTCGTATTTAAGCAATCAAAGCCACTGTTGAAGGCAGTCATACTAGGCTGAGGGAACAGCAGTCTCTAAGGAAACAAGTAAGTCTAAGTAACAAAATGAATAAGTGTTAAAGAGATAGCTTTAAGTGTAAGTGTGAAAAAAAGTGAGGTGATAAGAGTTTAAAGGGTTATCATTATACCTGTGGAAGAGAGAGATAGAGAGTTCTCCTTACATTCCTCTCTTAGATAACCTCTGCAATCTCTAATTTTCATTACTCTCTAAATGAATATTAGAAATAATACGTACTCACATCCTCTATCTATTCATGGATTCGATAGTCTGAATATAGTTTTGTCTATCCGTACAGGTGTTACCATTGTGCATATTATAGTAGCCTAAACGCAAACGCCAACAAACTAACGCCAGTTCGGGTCTGATTACATATTTATTTATACATACGAGTTTTCGAAAAGTGAAGTTAAAGTTTCATGAGGCGGTCATGTATAGATTGAATCGACTTATCTAGTCAGTCATCAACAGTTCTTGATAAATTTGGCTATCAAAGACGTGATATATTTTGTATTTCTATATTTTGTTTGTGACTTTTCTCCAGTATCGATACTGTCTTTGAGTTAAAATCTTGTTTAATTAAAAAATAAATTACAAGCACTTTTGAAATGTCAATAAATATGAAAATGTCAGTATGGCCAGACATACAGGAAGCTACCAACCAACGGCTTGGAAGGCAATTCCAATGCGAGGAGCGTGAAACTCAACTACTGCTATAAACTCAAAAGCCATAAATTGCAAAGTACCGATCAAAAACCATAAATCAGGAATTCAATTGATGAATATAATTTCAATTAATACATATAATAAATATAAAAAAATTATTCTATATACATATAATAAAAATGTAACTGATAGATGTCTGTATATGGAAGATATATAAAAAAAATACTGAAGGCATTTATCAATGTAATAGAACCCAAAACAATGATTTTTAATTTTTTTTCTGTTGGTCTGGTCGTCTGTTTAACTGGTTTATTTGTGCACGATAATCTCAAAAACGACTCTTCCGATTTAAACGCAGTTTTGACTATTGTATTTTGGTAAAGTTCTCTTAACATTTGTTTCATTTCAATCGATTCATAAAGAAAAAAGCAAAGTTTGTGATTTAAGTGAGAAACTCCGGCGGATGAAAATACGAAATGAAGTCGTGAAGTTTACGCAGGCGAAGCCGCGGTCGGGTCGCTAGTAATCTGTAAATTTGTCGTGATTGACGTCACATAGGCTCCCTATGCTTGTACTGCCTTTTTTATGCTAAAACGATTAAACATTCATTGTCAGACTGAATGTGTCTGTTATGAATATCATCATATTACTTTAAATTACCCTTTAAATATACCCTTAATTTTCTTTTCGCGAACGCCGCGCTGTGTCTTGTTCACCAAAACAAGAAAATAAAAATAATTGATTTATGATTTCACCGAGTGGGAATCGAACCCATATTTTTTTATTTAACCCAATTTATTTATTTAATTATTCAAATGAAATATTTTAAGTATGAAATTAAGATATAAATAAGTTTTTTAAAATCTAGTAGACTTAAAATATTTTAGAAAATATTTTTTTATCTTAAGTGATGTAAATAACACTTAAAGTGTAAATGGTTGTATCGATATTTTCTCCTTCCCAACTTAGCAAAAAAGTAGCCAAAATAAATTAAGATGAATTTTCACTATCATCTCTGTACATACATATCTCATATATAAAATAAATACAGTAAACGTATCGCGTGAGAAATAATGAGTATATTACTTTGTAGATAAAAGAGCGTCATGGCAATCCACCGTCACACAAAGAAAATTAGAGCTTAAAATAGAAAATCGATGACATTTGTTACTAGGAAACAATCGGACGCTGTCGTTGCGCAGTTGCAAAGTATTTACTTCTAACTTGTGGTTGTAGGTGCGACTCTCATTTATGAAGATTTTCAGAAGAAGTGTTTATATTTTGATATTTTCTGTAATACATGCATGTCACGCATATAGCAGGGTAGACCGGGAGATCTCCGGGGTTCAAGGAACATTGGGGTTCCCATGGAGTAGGTTTGAGGAGGAGCACCCTGAGGCTTTAGTGGTATTCGGACGGCCTACATCTGCCAGTTCGGAGTTCCACATAACCACGTCCGAGTCCCTAATCGTGCTGGTATCCGTGACGGATTTTGTCATTTTGAATAAAAATGTCTTATCGGAGCGGAGAAAAATATATAATCAGCAACGTCTGCCTGGAAAAGTGACGGTAATGGATCTCTATTTAAGAAAGTGAAAGTATTTATATGATTACAAAAAAAACGTTTTAGGATAAATGCTAAAGTGCTGTTTTATTTATTTGGGTCGAGATGTTCTTAATACTGAAATATACCAAATATATTATATTATATTCTGTAGTAGTATCCCGTAAAGTAGGTGAAAAGTGTCAACGCTATGCTTAATTATATCAGAGCTTGAAAATGATTTAAATAAAATCATTTCAGCGAGTGGGGATCGAACAACCATAATCTGTACCAAGTGTTATTCAATTGAAAAATATATATTTAGGCGCGGGTTCAAATCTCGATGTGTTCTAGTTTTTATACGTCTTCTAAATAAATGTTTAACCATCACCTGGTTTCAGGCGAAGCTTTCCCACTGCGCAAAGACGCCCTGAATATTACAATAAATCTTATACTGATACTAATTTAATTTAGATCAAATTAATTCTTGATTTAGATGAATAATCTAACAGAAAGAATCGAGTTCTTTGACTCAGATTAAAAATCGAACTCACTAACAATTTAATTAATTACTGTGCTTCTGGTACAAATTATAGACGAGGCATGTATAGGTGAATGAGTTATTTATAATAAAATATCAATGTTTATAAATAGTTGGTTAGAGGCTTCTTAATGCCACAAATATGCAAGGGAATGATATTATTTTAGTACGGTTTTTTCAACTATTTTAAGGTCAGCTTTTTCTATATAACCTCGTACTTTTAATCAATTTAAATAAACATTTAATTTATTTTTTGCATATAAAATTCGCGTGGCAATGCTGGATTCCCACTAAGAGGAATTGAGTGGGATTATATTTAAAATCATGTTTATTTCGCTTTTATAATGAAAATACAGCATTGATTTAGCCCACTCCAATGCTCACGTTAATTGAGGCAATTATGAGTACATTCTTTATATATGAAAATTTCAGTTCGTCAACGCAATATTTTATCACTATTATATATTAATTTCATCTTTGATTCTTGTAAAAAAAAAAAATACTTATAAAATTCATTTGTTGCGGTATGCGGAGTGGACATAGTATCATAACACTCCGCTCTCTATTTTCCAATAATTGCTGTGACTGCGTGTTGGGTGTGGAGCCTTATGCTGCTTTTCTAACCAGATCGACATATCGAACCGTATATATTTTTATAATATAAATAGACTATTTGAAGTTTTACTTTATAATTTAGGATCTTTATTACTAACGCAACGCAACGTCTTAAATTCGGGCGGAAAGTAAACAAAAATAATGAGAGTCTAGACACTAAGTTACTACTCAGGGGAAAAAAGCTTCAAGCTTAGTGTAAAAAAAATAAGATATAAGACTATATCTTTTTCAGTTTCATCCTTTTTAGCATAGCAGTGTAGTCAGAGAACACCTACTGTCAAGACACTCCTTTCTCCATTTTGTGTGTTGAGTTGAGACAGGTGGAACTCAACGCCGCGCTTTGTCCTCGAGAGCGGTCAAGTGTAAATAATTCATATATAACCATTCCACATAATCATCATAAATTGTACTAAAGTAAATGTGAGTTCTAGTGGTTCATTATAAGGCGGTTACTTTTAACGAGCACGACAATAACCAGTCGTTTGTGTGTCAAGACGTGCTTTGATGATTTTCAAGTGTTTACATACCTTGTATGTACCGTACCTACTTATATTATAATATATTAGGATAAATATTCTAAATATCCCACGTAGTGCAATGGGACACCGTCTGTAAACGTTGTGGGTTCGATTCCCACTCGGAGGATTGATAATATTTAAATTATTTTCATCTCTGGTTCTTAAGACAAAACACGGCGTTAAGTTCCACTAATCAACACGCAATGTCTCGTTTTCGGACGCAAAGTGGCGTATGGAGTGTTTTGACACTAGGTTCTCTCCGATTGACTACCTTACTATCCGGGAAAAAGCGCGAATTTATAAAAAATATTACGTAAGTTATGTATTAATAAATCTGTAAATTATTGTATTGAAAAAAAAAGAAACAGAAGTCCCGCTGAGTTTCTTGCACCGGTTCTTCTCTGGTGTGAGACATTAACTTTAGTGAACCGGTGGTAAATTTTTTGACGTTCAAAAAATGAAGCATGTAACTTCTTATTTTGAATAAAAATATTTGACTTTGACTTTGAGTTTTGCTGACGTGTGAAATATTGGATCGTATAATGATTGTGGGTTCGATGCCGGTACTGGATTTTTTTGGATTGAAATAATTTCGGTTACAGGTTCCGGTTATTACAATGAGGCATTAAATTCTTTGCTTTGCTCCTAATGCAATGTCCCTTTTTAACTAAACTAGATTTTTTGCCTGCCCTACTCTTTTTTCTTATTTTATATATAGCGTTAGCCAGAGTCTGCCTCCTAACTTTACCTCTTCCCCTTTGCACGATCTTCAACATCCCTTGCCTTTTCTACTATAGGCATAATATATTTATTTTTTATTACAAGTATAAGACGGACATAAGGATATAACGACATTACAATATTTAAAATTATTATATTAACTATGAACATAATTTAACACACCTGTTGACTACCGTTCAAACACTCTAGCCAATTAACTAAAGTAAACATTGTCTTGCGTTAAATACGCATTGCCTTAGCAACGTGTATGTCATTTTATACAACAGTGTAATTTAAGCGCATTAATTTATTTTAATCGTTTTTTCCATATATACTTTGTTTTTAACTATGCCAATTTCACATTATTTTCCTAATAAGGGGTCCAAAATCTATTTCCACTTATTAATATAAAGATTATTAATATTTTTATATATAATGATACGTACCTAAAATATTTAAGTGTGTAAATATATAACTTTAAAAAAATGTTAAAAACAATGATGAACATTTGACAAAAATGTTAAATTTAAAATGAGCCTGAGTCAGTCCCCCTGAGTCGGCCACGCCGTAACTGCCCCACAAAGCACAACGGCGGAAACGAGAGAAATAAAATATTTTCAAAAAATAAAATCCAAATGTTATTCAGAGCAGTGAATTCTATTTCTTTTTAGTGGGACAGTTATTGCTATGGCAGAAACAATGAAGTTGTATAACAAACAAAAACAAAAAAGGAACAATTCATTTCATACGTTACTTTAGTTTATATTTTGTTTGCTTTTTACACATTTCTCTTATTTATTCGGGATCGATAGTGATTTAATTCTCCACTTTTCGCTTAATTTTTTTTTTTTTTTTTTTTTTTTTTTTTTTTTTTTTTTTTTTTTTTTTTTTTTTTTTTTTTTTTTTTTTTTTTTTTTTTTTTTTTTTTTTTTTTTTTTTTTTTTTTTTTTTTTTTTTTTTTTTTTTTTTTTTTTTTTTTTTTTTTTTTTTTTTTTTTTTTTTTTTTTTTTTTTTTTTTTTTTTTTTTTTTTTTTTTTTTTTTTTTTTTTTTTTTTTTTTTTTTTTTTTTTTTTTTTTTTTTTTTTTTTTTTTTTTTTTTTTTTTTTTTTTTTTTTTTTTTTTTTTTTTTTTTTTTTTTTTTTTTTTTTTTTTTTTTTTTTTTTTTTTTTTTTTTTTTTTTTTTTTTTTTTTTTTTTTTTTTTTTTTTTTTTTTTTTTTTTTTTTTTTTTTTTTTTTTTTTTTATGATGAAACCGTAAGGATACCCGTTTTATTACAAATCTCACAAAGAATCTCGAGCTCCTAAGCTGTAAAGAGGCCACACTGCATTTTTTTGAATTACAAATATTGTCGCAATATCTGCAGTATAATAGTCCCAGAGGAGTATTCCATACGATAAGATACTATGAAAGTAAATAAAATAAACAAGTCGGCTGTATTAATGTCTGTAAGCTGTCTAACTTTTCTAACAGCGTACGCAGCAGAGCTCAGTCTACTAGCAAGGGAAGACAGGTGGGTGCCATTGTAGTTTCGAATCCATAGTAATTCCTAAAAATACCGCGGAGTCACTAAAATTGATAATTTCATAATTGAGACTTAAGTTAAGCTTTTGTCTTTTCACATTGGGCATAGTAAATTCTATACATTTAGTTTTCTTCGCTTTCAATTGTTGCCAAGTTGTTAACTGTAAACCAGAGCAGTATTTGCGACAGTGCACTATTTACCTCAAAATTAAAGAAGTACCAATATTTCAAAAATTAAAGAAATATCATCAGCAAACAACACAATATCGCATAAACTCTTAGCATTCTGACTTCCCGCTTAAAACATATTTAAAATTAGCAAGTCAAAGTAGTCGCAGGTTACAGAATTAACGTGAATTACGCTTTAAAACTAAACTGGAGCTTGCAGTGCATTTAAAGTAAGCCACTGGGAATAAAATGGAAAGGATAAAATCTACCACAAGTTAGATTTTAAACTGAAGTCGTTGTTCCAAAAGGCTAACTAAATAATAAAAACAAGTTTCTTTTAAAAAAAATATCATACTTAAAGTATGAGAGAGCAGCTAGCTACGGTCTTTCTCACATATTCACAGAAAACCTAGTGTCAAGACAATACGTTCTCCACTTTCCGGCCCAAATCAAGACATTGCTTTTCGAGTGACGGAAATCAACGTCGCGCTTTATCACCAGAGTAGTCATATGAAAATTATTTAAATATAATCATCCTCCGAGTTCGGATAAAATCCACAACCAATATTGTTAATAGACGCTATCCCACTGCGCCAAGATGGCCTCAAGTAATCTTATAAATACATTTTGATGCTGGATTTGAATTAATGATGGATGCGATCCCCAGTCTTGTCTTTTCACTTCCCTGTTTTGGTGAGACAAAGCTCGGCGTTCAGTTTCGCCACTCAAGACTGTTCAAATTCAGGTTGGAACGTATATTAATTCGCTGTTATGTTGGACTTCTAAGATAAAGTATGAGTAGAAAAAATATATAAAACTGCTTAAAATAATAAATAAGATTAAAAATAAATTAAAAGGCATACTTTAAGTGTTTTATAAATATTTTTAATAAAACATTTTATAATTTTATTTACATATTTTCGTTTAGCCTGTTTTGCTTTGTCTAATAGTTAAATTTAAAAGCGTACTAGACCCTGGGCGCCGTAGGATAGTGTGGGAGAAGCGAAACGTTGGTAGGCAAGACCGTGACCAGCGATCAAGGGGGTAGAGTAGGCAGCAATAGCAGGGGCAAAGGCAGCTGGGGCTGAGTAAGCAGCGATGGGGGCTACAAAAGCAGGGCTACCGGCAACAGCGCGAGCAGCATCAGGAGATATGCTGGCAGCAGCACCATCGATTTTAGCAGCAGCTACTTGGACTGCGTTGACTGCTTGCCAAGCGTTGTCTTCAGCGGCGTTGATAGCCCTGCCTTGGAACTCAGCTGCTTGGTCATTGTATTCACGGACAGTGTCAACAGCGGCGCGGACGTTGTCAGCGGCCTTAGCTTGTGCTTCGATAGCGGCGCCTTGTAGGTCTCCAGAGTTAACGGGTGCCACGATGGAGGAAGCTAAAGGCAGACCTCCGTAGGCGAGGAGGCCATTGGAGTAAGATGAGGCCAGCAGTGCACTAGGTGCGGCTGCGGCGCAAGCGAAGACGGCGGTGGCTACAATCTGGAATTAATGGAGGACACGTTAAATACAGTGCAATGTTATATTAAAATTTAACTTAACAATGAGCAATTCACATAACAGATTGCATCAGATGAAACAAGGTGCAAAATATTTTGATAAAATTCCAAGTGAAAGTTAACCTTGTAGGCCTTGAAGAACAAATCACAGAAAAGCAAAAAATATTGCAACCAAGTGCCAACCAATATTTTATTATTTTAACATTTTTAAAAGGTTTTTAAAGAAAACAATTTAAACGCACCGGGATAAAATTGTTATAAGTTTTCTAAAAATGTTCTCAATATTTTATTAATAACAAACAACGTACCAGAAATCTCATCGTGCACTTCTTTTAGACTACGCGAAAGCTACTGAGTGATATTGTTACATTTTCGCCAGCTTATATACTGATCAGTTAATTACAAGGAACTGGATTGTGAGCGGCTCTCAAGGGCGCAGGGTGCAGGAAATCGTGAATTTGACATATACTTATTTTGGGCGTAACAGTCAATGTCGATTACATTTTAATATAATGTCACTTGCTCTCTTTTATTAACATGAAGCATAATAATACATAATACTTGTTTTACGCATAAAAGTTCTCAACAAATAACTAAATATAGCGATTTATATTAGCGATTTTATAATAGGAAAAATATGTATTTATTAGTTTTAATATAAAAGCAACAATGTCTCAAATTCTAACTGAACGTCGTAAACGTCTTTTCAAACCAGGTTATCTTTGACAACTTTGAAGAAGAAGGAAATTAAAAAAGGGAATTGGACCTGAAGGTATTTGTAAAAATAGCGTTGCGTTATGATGTTGTATATAGGTGAAGCTAATAAAACCGTGGTAAAAAGTTCAGGTGAATAAGAACAAAACAAACTTAAAAGTACCCATGGGAGCTAGAAATAACACTGTTTTCTACAATTTTACAACTTGTGTCTTTAACAATCTTTATACACGGTCTTAATTTTACTTTATTTACGTAAAACTAGATATTTTGATTACAAATTTCCTCTCTTAAGGGAGGTATCTTAATGCTTTACGCTTTCCCCTTCATAGCAGTGTATTCAAAGAGAACCTAGTGTTAAGGCACTCCATTCTGCACTCTCCGCCCGAATTCAAGACATTGCGTTTTGAATGCCGAAACTCAATGCCACGCTATGTCTTACACTAGACCGAAGAACTTAGAATAATCATTATTCCGAGTGGGGATCGAACCCACAACCAATCGGGCTTGCAGGGATTTGTTAGACGACTGCGTTACGATGGCCTCATAGTCTATATGAATTTCCTGCATTCTAAAGGGTGGATAGAAATAATCTAGAGTTGAACTCCGTTTTCCAGTTACTGTACTTATATTCTGTATTGGCAAAATGTGTAAGGATGAAACTCAATAGAGCATTCTATTTAACCTGATCGTTTAAAAATCCACTAGTAGCCCCGCCGACGTGAAAAAAACGCTTTGCCATGGCAACGCGTATGTGTAACACTTAGCAGTGTGTGTAATATTTATTTTATTAATTTAACATATTTTTAATATATTGTTATTCGAATTAAAACTTTTAAAGCTTTAACTAGGCCAGTTTAAATTTTCATAAAAAGAGGTCTAAAATTTCTTTCTTAGCTTAATAATATATTGTACATACATTAAGCATTTAATATATGTCATGCGTGATACTCCAAACATTTTAAAACACTACTTTCTTCAAAAAGACTAGACTTTTACAAGAAACAAAGTAAAAGCTCTCTTATAAGTTCACGGTTCAGAGCTTTTATTTAACTTATAATTAAATTATCTTAATTTTGGGCGCGAGTCTGTTCGTGAGAGGAATTAATGACTAATTATATAAGAACTTTGAATATTGAATTGACATCTTCACGAGTCGTTGTTGTTACATTAATAGGTTACGGGTCGTTGGTTCATAACTTGCCTCTAGTAGATGTTTAGTAATAGCTTCACGTTTTTCCCGCATAACAGGGTAGTCAGAGAGAACCTAGTGTAAAAACTCTCCGTTCTCTTCTTTTCACCCGAAATCGAGACATTGCGTGTTGAGTCGCGGAACTCAATGCCGCGCTTTGTAAATGTATAATTGTGATTACATGTTAATATTCTGTAACATATTTTATAATACATATAAAATATATTTTATAATATATAAATGGAGAACGAAGTGTCTTGATACTAGGTTTTCTCTGCCTAGCCTGCTATGCCTGAATAAAGTGTAAAATTTGCTTTATAGATTTAATTTTTTTTATCTGTAATAAAAAAAACGCATCGACTATTCTCCGGTAATTTGAGACACTAGATATTAAGCGGCGGAATTGAACGCCGCGCTTTGTCTCATCAAAGCCAGAAAATGCGATCATTTTAAACATAAATATTTACCGACGTGGGGATAACACACATAACAAGACGTTTACATTCAGACTACCTCCAGTTATTAGAATGTGGTTCTAATAATAGTATCTAAGTTAAGTTTTACTATGTTACAAAAAATATTCATACAGACGCATGGCTTAGCGGCTAAAGCACTTGAACGGTTTTCAAAAGACGCGGGTTCAAATCCCGCTTCGTTCATATTTTTATACGTTTTCTAAATATATGTTATATTATAGAAGTTTATGTTATAGAACAATTTAAACCTGTTAGTGTTGGAAACCTACACGTGTTATATACAACATTCTTACAAGCTTGAACACATAGTTCAATCGGATCGGAGGCTTAGATATTTATTATAAAAGGCACGAGTTCAACTTATATTTTATTTAACGTTCAAAAACTTAAAAAATAAGTTTTTCACTAGAATTTTTTGCCAAGCCTTGTTATGACTACCTGTATAGATGTGTAAATGGAAAATAGAGCCCTCGATTTTCCTCTGGCGTGCTGTGGGTGATTTCCATGGTAACTCTATGATACATCAATTACTATAATAAACCCGTCTGATGCCTTTTAATTTGAATTAAATATATTATAAATTAAACTTTTTCTTAACAAATATCTCGGATTAACAAAACATCTGAATATCTCAAAGATCGAGGGTATCTTGGATGTAACGAGGACAACAGTAAAGGTCATGAGCAAGTGTATACTTAAATAATAGATGCATATAATAGATTTTAAAGACAGCCATACAGTAGGTAGAGCCTCTAAAATACAAGATATTAATATATATATATATTATTTTGTATACTTAAACTTGGTTGCTTTATAGAATTCAAAAATAACTTTTTTCAGCAGTACGTTTCCAATCCCTAGCAGGAGTTGTGGTCATTTGCATAGACTTTTGTTAATTAAAAAAGTTCTGTCGCGGTAACCGCTATCGGAAAATTAAAAAGTGTTTTAATAAAATAACTTGTGATTAATGGTTTTAGTAAATCAATAAACTTATTTTATATAAATAAGTTAATTCAGAGATTCTAGATGGTACTTCACATATACCTATTTATCTATAATTTTGTTCAGCTTTATGTTCTTTCCCGCATAGCGGGGTAGTCAGAGAGAAACTAGTGTCAAGACGCTCGTATTTGAGACCAGTCACCAGGACGGAAAAATGAAAATAATCAATTGCCTGAGTGGGAATCGAACCCACAATCATCTCTAATGGTAGACGCTGTCACACTGCACCACGGTGGGCAATATCAATCGATCTATGGAAGACTATCTTACAACGTTACTTTTACAGTGAGTAGAAAATTGTTGAATTTTGCATTCATGCATGCATGCATTTTGCATTTTATAAATCTCCTTAAAAATATATTAACAATAAAAATTATTTGTGTGAAGATGTCGGTTTCAAATGTATTAATTTCTAACTGACCTATCTCAGCAGAAATTCTTCAGAGTTGGCGGTAGCTTTATTCGATAATTCAAAAGTGCTTGAAAAAGTCTATTTGAATATAGGATACTTTTCATTAATTTTGATATTCAAAAAAACTATTATTCATATATTACAAACAATTTTCTTTATTAAATGAAGCTTTTCTAAAAGTCAATTTATATATTTTTTTATATGAAATAATAATATTTACCTAGTTAGTAAATAATAAACGAGCGTTGACTGAGTAGTAAAGAGAAAGTAATGAGTGACATATTGACGTGACCAAACATGGGTAGCCTTTAGTAATATTAATATAACGTAAATAGAAAATACAAGTGGTTTTCTTTTGACATAAAATCAATATATACACATATTATACACACACATAAAACTCCGTTTCTGAGGGACTGACAGACAACGCACAACTGATACTACTGGGCGTAGAAATCTGAAATTTGGCATCTCGAAATTCCTAGGGGAACGCAAAAGAAACGATTCTTAGAGTTTTTATAATTTTTTTTAATATATTTCTCTAAATAAGAAAATAAGTGTCATGACAAAAAAAATTACGTAAAATTTGGGGTCGTCGTGGCACAGTGACAGCGCCTGACTGTAAACGTGATGGTTATGGATTCGATTCCCACTCAGGGAAATGATTATATTCAAATTATTTTAATTTCTTCGCTCTAATACTTAAAACGAAGCGTGGCATTGAGTACCGCCAATCAATACGCAATGTCTCCATTTCCGGCGAAAAGTGGAGAACAGAGTGTCTTGACACTAGGTTCTCTCTGGCTACACTACTTACTATTTAGGAAAAAGCGTGTAGCTGCTTTTTTAATTACGTAAAAGTAATATAAAAGTCATATAAGTTTTATTATGTTTGAGTTAACTGGAATTAAATTAGTAGTTAAATGTAAATGCCTATAAAGTTTAGTATTCAATTTCATTATTTTTAAATAAAGCAAATACTTTATTATAACTTTAAATCGATCGTAAAAGAGCTAGCTGTTATTACATGAAATAGAACAAGAAATAGTTAAATATAACTTTAATTGTTATTTCACATTTTATCCCACATAGAGAGAAGCACCCCACTCTGTCTAGAGTAAAATTAAATTAAATTTTTCCATTCTCCCGAGTGGGGACCGCAACCACAACTATAACGTTTACACACAGACACTGTCAAGTTGCGTGAAAAGTGTGTGAAATATAATATTTGAATGTAATTTATTTATTACTTACTTTGATCTCAGAAATTTTTACAAATTTTTTACCTTTTAAAGTGTTACACTTAAGTCACTTAAGTCACACTTACGTTTTCTAAATATGTTTTTCAATGTTTTTTTACAGTTTTACATTTTATTCGGAGCGTGGTTTTTGTCGTGCTGCGGAACTAAGCGTCGCATTTTGTCTTATCAGAGCGTCTTAAACATCATCTCTGACACGTTCATAATTTTTAATCTTCTATATATTAAGTGCCATAAAATGTAAAGGTTATTTGAAGTAGCATTTACGAGTATTACATAGCGCTAAGCAAATTTTAAGCTTTCAAGTTTCAAGTTTTCGACTTTCATGCAAGAGTACTTGTAAAGCGGAAGTCTAATTAGTAACTTGATTCAAGAGAGTAATCTTAGGTACCTTGTTCGTAGCTTTCAATCTTTGGAAGTCCAAAATGTAGATTGTAAATAATATATTGCATGTAATTTATGATTTTTATATGATCTCAGTGTATCGTCAGAGAGCGAAGTGAATCGTCACTACTACTATCTTACTGATTCTTAAGCAAAGGCAGCCCAGTGTCAAGACACTGTGTTTGTCATTATTTGCCTGATTTCGAGACATTGCATGTTGTATGGCGGAACTCTACCCCGCTTTTTATCTTATCACAGAATGAAAATAAATTAAATATATAAAAGCTCTCGATGATTTTGGGGTTTGAACCCACTATCATCGAAATTAACGTGAAAAAGAATTCGAAGAGAATACGCTATAGTTTATTTTTTTATATCAACAGGGTCATATTTCAAAAAAAATGTATTGTCACTGTATCCGGTCACGTGTGCAAATTATCAAGTACGTGAGTGAAATAGGGGTGAGTTTAAATATTATATTTTTTTGACAGATACGTATTAAAAACGTGTCAGAAATATATTCATGGGATACATGACATAATCGTGTAAATCAAATAATTCGCTACAGTTATTATATAAATATAATTTCAATTTATTTGGTTGATTGATTATGAAGGAAAATATATAGGACATTTTCTAATATTTTTTTATAGAATCGGCTTTTGATCTAAGATCTTCTGTATACAGGTAATAGTGATTATTTATTTTAATATAAATAATCGATTTTTAACGTAACGTTGTAGCGTATTTGTAAAGTATTTTAGAGATAGATTAAGTATTTTTGGGAAAACATTTTTTTTTCTGAATAAAGTAAAGTAAATTAAAAAAAAATATTAAATACATTTTGAGCTTCAGAAACATCAGCTGTTCTTGAAGTCAACTTAACAAATGAAGTCTAAGAACAAGAAATAAATCAATCTAACTTAAATAAAAACTGAAAAAATATTTTTCTACTGGGATACGTTAAACCCAAAAGTCGGTTTCCTGAAACTAATTTAACATTTAAAGTCCCAGTGAGTCCAACACGGACAAAGCAAGCTGAAAAAATGAGGAGAAAACGAGCTGAAAAATAAATAAAAGCTATACGTTGTAAAAGGTGTTTACATTTATTATATTTTATGTAAATCTTGCATATAAAATTGTTTTTCTTTGTTATTGCCTCTTCAGTATTCACAACTGTTGTGTCCCAATTTTTTAGGAATAGTTTTATAAATAAAGATTTTTGTGGTGCCGTTGTAATATTTTTTTGTCTTTTGGCACCGGTGGTTTTTGGTTTTAAATTATTTTCATTCACCCAGCGGAACTCAACGTCGCACTTTGTCTTATCAGTCATCATCAGTCATGAAAATAATTGAAATAACTATTCTTTACTTGGAGTAGCAACTGTTGCGTGTATTATCAGACGTTCTTATTTCTTATATTTGAGGACATCGTCCAATGGCAAAACCAATGGCGTTTTGGTTTTAGGTTCGATTCCCATTCGGGGGGATGATTATATTTTCAACTCTTCATTCAGATACATAAGGCAGAGCACGGCGTTGAGTTAAGCCACTAAACAAGCAATGTTTCGATTTCGGGCGGAAAGCGGAGAACGGAGTGTTTTGACACTAGGTTTTCTTTGACTAATCTGCTGTGCGGGAAAAAGCGTGAAGCTGTAATTTAATTTAAAAAAAATATATTTTTTTCTGTTTATCTGTATAGATAAACAGACAAAAATCTTTTTTAAAGTAGTTTGTGATAAATATATTTATATATAATTTTTTATACGTGATATTTAAATCGGTTTTTATAATACATTTGAAAATTACTTTCATAAGTGGCCTTTTGTAGTGACATCGTATCGCGGCTGTAAATAGCGGCCAATTTAAATTAATATTTGTGTTTGTGTACTTTGTGAGGTTGTTTTATTGATTTGTTCTTTTATTAATTAAAATGATGCCATTGAGGCGTATATATAGCTGAATTGGTGAAATCTTACTTTGGAAAATATTTCATCGTGGACCGCGTCTGACTGTAAACGTGATGATTGTGGGTTCGATTCACATTCAGGGGAAAGATTATATTCAAAATATTTACATTTCTCTGCTCTAGTACCTAAGTAGAGATAAAGTGCGGCGTGGAGTTCCGCAACTCAACACGCTATTCTCGGATTCGAGAATGGAGTATTTTGATACTAAATGTTCCCTTACTATCATCCTGTTATGGTAGAAACAGCCTAAAGCTAAAGGAAATGTTTAAAATATATATTTTTTTAGCTTCACGCGTTTTGCCGCACAGCAGGGGAGTCGGAAAGGACACAAGACGTGGCAGAAATTAACGCCATGTTTGTTGGATCAGAGCGGGGAAAATAAAAATAATTTAAGTATAATTATTCCTCCAGGCGGTGATTGAACTTCGCAACCTTTTCTTTTATAGTCAGACTCTATTCCACTGCCCCACGATGGCACGAAATACAATAATTTATAATATAATCTGGACTAAGAGCATCGCTGCTCGGAATGTGCTAAATAAAATTAAGGAACTCAATGCCGCCCTTTGTCTTAAGTACCAGAGCGAAGAAATGAAAATAATTTATATATACTAAGTCTTGCCATAATATTGTTACAAAGAAAAACATTTTTTTTGTTGTACGTAACAGTGTGTTAGTTTAATATAATAATAAAATATATATAAAAAACGTATTCGAAGTGGTCTCCATTGGCTGCAATACAGTCTTTTAAATGTTGAGATCAGTCATCAATAGCAGCAAGCTCTCTTTTTATGGGAAAATTCCAAGTTATCATGGCGTTTAGATCAAACCTTATTCTCTAAAACTGACCATAAATTAAAATCCAATGGATTAAAAAACCAGGACTGGATGTCGGCCAGTCTTCAGCTCTGATAAAGTCCGGAATTTTCGTTTCTGACCAAGATTGGATAGATCGAGCTTTACGACCAGGCGCCGAGTCTTGCTGAAAGTACCACTCTTGGTTATTGAACAAGAGGCTTTCCTTCTCATGAATTGTATCTTGATACATTTGTGCCGATGTTTTTATACTTTTTCAAAATAACGTGGCTCAGTCACACCTTCATAGCTAACACCCTACCAAATCATCACTGAAGTCCGTATGCCGTATCTGACGTCGGCACACGACGTTTTAATCAACTCGCGGCCGCAATTTTAAAAGGGTTGAAAGTTGGCATTAAAATATTGCGATTTAGCTAAAGCTCGTTGTAAAGTTGCAAAAAGCTTGTTTGCTGTCAGCAAATAAATTGTATTCAGTTTGAACAGATTTTTTTGGATGTTTATTTTTTACATTTTATAAGTAATGTTCATGAAAAGTGTGTAAATAACACTTCAAAAATAGTAAAAATATATTTACTATAATAAAACAGTAAAAAGTTATGTCTGGAAATTGAATTAATTTACGAAAAAACTATTTAGATGAATATTAAAACATTAATAGAATATAAAGACATGATTTTACGTCTTTTTGTACGGGCAAATCTTCATAATTACTCGACCGATTTGAATTTAACTTTTCTGCTGTAGACCTTGTAAGCCTGGTCAGTACTTATATTAAGGACGGGTATAATTGATTGCGAATAGTGAAACGCCAGATGTTATACTCTAATAGAAAACTTTATGAAATAAAGCAATGAAACTTTAACAAAAGTTGTTCAGCGTAATGAACATTGTCCTCTGACATATAAAAATTAAATATCAAGAACATCTGATGAAGAATTTTACAAGCCTAGCAAAATTATAGGAAATAACGAAACGTGACCTTAGCAAAAATTTATCAGCGTGATGCAAATTTGCCGTTAACATAAAAAAATTAAGATACGGGACAGCTGATGAAGAATCGTAATATTCCAGCTCTTCAACCTGGTCTAGGCATTTTTTATTGTCATATAACAATTAAAAATTTACAAAAAATTTACGAAGAACCCTGATAGACCAGCTAAGCTATAAAAAATTAGTAAAAGCCACATTCGTAAAAATTGACCTCCAAAAATACGAAACGGCTATAGTATAGTTGACAGTATAATTACGAGTACACAATGACTTTTGAATGTTTATTGAGTGAAGAAATTAACCTCCTTTAACAATCTAGCAATACGTCGATTCAGAAGTTTAGATATATCACTTGCTGATCAGTGAAAGCTACATAAAAACGCAAGCGTAAAGAGTTTTTTTTTAAATATTAAGAAAACGAATCCGACCCTATCCTAAGTCTAATGCAAAAATACAGTGTGCACGTATAAGCAACAGAAAAATGGTCAAATATATTTAAAATATATATTACTGAGATAACGTGGAACAGCGTATCTTTGATAACGAGATGATTGGGAGTCGATACCGATTCGGGAAATGAATATATTTAAATTATTTTCGTTTACCTGTTCTGGTAGGAGACAAAGCGCGGAGTTGTGCCACTCCACCCAACGTGTCTCGTATTTGGCATGACTAGGTTCTCTCTGTCTGCCATGACATGCACAATACAGTGTAAACCTGAAAAAAAAAAGCATACGTTGTGACATAAATATCTGTCGTAGATAAGATTAGAATCTCGATCTTTCATGTAACATTCAAGGTTGCTAAGCACTGTGCCAATCAGTTGTAAATTTTACTTTAGCCTGGGTTCTTACATAATAAGCTTGTTAATTGATGCCTATCGCTGGTATTGACGTGCCGCTGTTTAATCAAAAAAATCGTTTTTCAAATCAACCATTATTTATTTAGACGCCATCGAGGCGCAGTTGGATAGCGTTTTTTTGAAAAGTGATGGTTGTGGCATTGATTTCCGTGTGGGAAAATGGATTTATTTACAAAAAGTCGATTAATAAGAAGAATAAATTAGTATTTGAATAAGAACACTTTTGTATGAGAGCTTGGAAAATATAATAGAGTCGCTTTTCATATCATACCATTGTATTTTACAAATATATTTTTATAGATATTTTAACAGCTTCACGGATTTCCCGCAGGGTAGGCAGAAATAAGATATTGTCCAGGTTTTTCGTTCTCTACTTTCCGCCCAAATTCGAGACTTTGTGTGTTGAGTAGCGGAACTCAACGTTGCGCTTTGTATTGTCACAGATAATTAAATATAATTAATTCCCATTCCCAATTAAATATAACCAATTATAGCCTCAAAATCGTCTCGTAAATTATATATATAATAATTTACGAGAGGCATTAATGACGTAAGCCTAGTGACGCATGCACATATAATTTAGCGATCTTCTACAAGATCTTGTTCTAAGACGGGAGTAAGTCCTTAGGTCCTGTCCTTTTTAAGCATTTAATGAAACTATCAGGTTCCATTATATCACAAGCAAGTTTGTTGGGATGCTTTTCTAAACGACTAAAATATGATAGGTGTTTCTTTGTAAGCTTCTGTTTCACTGTAGGTAATTATTAAATCTCGGTGCAGCTGAGAGTTTGTGACGAACCACGGTGCGTTTGTTATTGGAGGATTGTTACCTGGAGGATTTTTGACTAGAAGCGTTGTACTGCGTCCAAGTTTAAGGTACTTGCAGTTCCCCAGACTTCTGCTCCATAAGACCAAATTGGTTTGAGAATAGTATTGTACAGGAGTTTGTTAGTCAACGAGAGGTTCGATTTTTGGCCCAAGAAACAATAGAACTTACGAAGTTGTACATTTAGGGCTTTTCTTTTGTAAAGCTGTGCTTTTTCCATGTGAGACGTCTGTCTAGGACAGGATAGGACAGGGCCTATTAACATTGCCTTGGGGAACACCAGCTTTTTTTTCATGTTTATATTAGAATATATTAAGCATAGTAATATAATAATTACACAAAACAAAAAAGACTAAATCACGAATTCATTTAATACAAGCATGAATATAAAGAGATTTGCTCGAGTTATTTATGTGTTCTTTTATTTGTAAGTAAATACGAGAGATACGTTAGACCGAACTAATCTCAGAGCAAAGTTTTTGCTCTACTTACGTATACCTTCATTAGGTAGTTAAGTAATTGCTATTTTTGTACCTACTGCGCCCTTTTTTGTAACCCATAATTTGTAAAAGGGATGATCCTTTTCCAATATATAGTTAGAAACTCTGTCCAAGTGTGAGTTTTTGTTGTATAATTTTATTCCCGTATTGCATGGTAGTTCGAGAGAATATAGTGTCAAGACAGTCCGTTCTTTCCGCTATACACCGGAATCCAAGACGTTGCGTGTTGACTGACGGAACTCAACGTCGTGCTTTGTCTTGCCACCAGAGCGGAGAAATAAAAATATTCATTTAAATATAAGCATTCCTTGTCTACGTCGTAATAAAGTACGTATTGTGCGGGCTGCCTGAGCAACGTGTATGTACGTCACTATGTAAATATGTATGTCAAACTTATATTATTTTGTGTAATATTTATTTATTATTTTAATGTATTTTAATGGCAAAAAATATTGTGTTTCTCCACTTGTTGCCAAATTCCATACGACACCCACGCGTTTCTTTCATGTATTAATTTGATAATTTGTAAGGATACAATATCATATATACATTTGGTATAAAACGTAAAATCTCGTTAATTCCCGTTCCCGTAGGAACTTCAGGAAATCCTCACTCAATGCTCCCACACTTCCCAAGGACCGACTTTTCCTCCTTCCTTCCTAGTTTGAGCTGTGCGTTGTTTCTAAGTCACTAGAGAAACGGAAGAATTTTATATACGCGTAAAGTTTTGTTTTGTTTATAAGTAATTGATATGAAGGATAATTCACTGTTTTATCATTTTATAAAAAACAATACAGTGTTCAAATTTAAGTAGAAGGCAAACGATTTGTTATCAAAAGTGTAAAATTTATTTTTTAATCGAATAATAATATTTTCAAATAGTAAAAACTAATACAAAGTAAAATAAAAGGAAAGTGTAAAAGAAAAAACAAACTTGTTGTTTCTAGAAAGCTAGCACTTCTAAGTTCTAGGTAATAAATATCAAAAGCTACTAGTTTTGTAGACGAAAGCTTTCGCGAGTAATTTTTTTATACGTCAAACGAAGTTTAAGATATGCTTTATCTTTTTAGTGACAAGATACTCTGTTTTTAATTGTTCAGTCATTAAAAGATATTGTGAGGCAAATGTGGAATTGAAGTTCGCACTTTATAATATAATCATTTCATTATTATTTAACTCAATAATAAATATACTATATTATTAATATTTTCTTCAATAATAAGTCATAATTTTTGAATAGATATAATGACGTTTGTAAATTTATAAAAAATCCACGTAAAGGACATAAAGCTAGGCGTAGGGTTCTTCAATAGTATTTACGAACTTACAACCAATCGCGTTTACAGTCAGAAATTCTGTCACTGTGCCACAATGGCATCAAAAGCTCTTTCTTTAATACAAGAAAAATATGATATTAATACTACTATAAAAGCTTACATTACACAAACTATTATATTACATAATTTAAAACAGATACCAATCAGCCAGAAAGCTTCGTACTTTGATTTTAAGCTTAGGTTTGTTATAGAACAGAATTGGAAACTATTTTCGCAGTATAATACCAAATCGGATTAATTATTTGACGCAAGCCCAAATTTGTTGCTTTCGTGGCTTTTTAACCTTCTCCTAGTTTTTTTTGCCTTGCCAGAAAAGGGCAAGGAAAATAATTGTAATATAATCAATTATTTTCCTTGCCCTTTTCTGGCAAGGCTAAGTAGGGATAAAACCCACAACCAGTAGTGTTTACATTCCGACGCTGTCCCACTACGCCACAATGGCCTATATGTTTAAACTATTTATTTACTAGCTGCCCGTTTGCGGTTTTGCCCTCGTGAAGTTCGTTAGTAAAATGGAATCACAAGCTTTGCTTAAATTTATAATTTTATCGAATTATATAAATGTGTCTATCTGTAAGGAAATTTCAATAGTGGTAGATCGCTTTGCTTTCAATATTTGAATCCTACTACCAAACAATATAGTCTAAATGAATACAGTCTAGACCCGAATACCCCAATTAGTTTATTATAACAAACTCATCGTTACAAAATTAGAATGTTACATAAGCCCTATTTTGAATACCACATTAATACTTTTTTTATTTAATGTGAAAAAGACTAGGCTGCTAACATTTATTAGTGACTCTAGAACAGGAAAAGCAATCTTTTTAGGTTCCCGCTCTCCGGCCGCTGCAATTAGCGACGTACATATAACACAATAGAATGGCCTCTTTGCCTCTCTTTTATTTGAAACCTATGATAGCTTTTAAGATATTAATTTTTATGACATGTTGTAAACTCCAATACTGATATATAGAGATGTTAGTTTAGACTTTTTTAGGATATAAAACTCAATGGCATATTATTTTGATCTATCTCTTATTTTAATTTTACAATATAAGTGCACAAAAATGTGGTGTCGACAATTTTTTGTAATTCTCGGCCGACTCTACTATAACGCGGACATTTCATGAGTCTCAATAATCATGACTCAATAGTTTGCGCACGACACGCGAAATAATGGTTTTTACGGGCACCAGAATCCCCACGCACCTTTATGGTAACGCGAGGTCCGGACACAATACCTGTCGCGTAATTTTGTCACGCGAATATTTTTATTTAGCGATATCTTCTAAGATATTTGTTTAAATTATATACACAGAATTAGAAGCGCAAATATTTTAGATACAATTTTTGCTCTAACAAACACATTTATTTAGATATTGATACTTTATTTAGATATAAATACTATATGGGATAAATAAAAAGCTTTACAAAATTCATACTTTTTGTAATGTGATATTTTAATAGGAAAAAAGCAGTTATTGTAAGTTATCCATCGTAGATGTTCATCTGCTTTTGCGGATGTTTTTTAATAGATATTAATATGATCGTTAATATTATTGTAGTACTTTGTTTTATTCTATCAATAGTTATCGCAATGATTTTTTACATCTTGGGTACTTTATTCAAGTCTTAGTTAAGTCCTTAATTATTATCTTTAATTATTTCTGGAAATTCATTGAAGGTGTAGCTTTCTTATGGTGAAAATTATTATTAAGTAATTTTTGAGTTAAATCATAACAAGCAAACATAAAAATCTTTTCTCTTTATTTAGTATACATTAAAGAAAATAGAAATATTTTTGCTTATAAATAAAATACCTGCAAAAAGGATATATTTTCAATACAATCATTTTGTCCGTCGGTATACCACAGTCAATATAGATAATAACTTTACAATAACCTCGTTGGCTTGCGGCCAGGACACCCTATAAAATCTTATTAGTTTGAGACGTGGTTAGGTCTTTCATACATGGGTTATTCAATAAGTAAGGTTCATGATGGGGTTTTTGTCACATTTTTCATATAGTTATAGTAGAAAACAAAATACAAGAATTGCCAGATCATGAGTTATATCATATTCTTTTTGAAATATTGCATTAAATTTAATTGTAGCTATATATGAACCCAAGTCGATATCGTCCAAGTATATTAAAAAGGCAGGATTACGCGTTATTACGTTCTTTTTTGTAATATTTAATCTAGAAAAACCCAAAGTACAGATAATCCAGAAAAAGCTTGTAAATTGTACATACCACATGCCCGTAGTGATCAAATATAAAACCTTTTAAGCGATTTGAACTCAACATCAATTTAATTCAAATTTCATTTCCCCGCTCTGGTACTTAAGATAAAGCGCGGCGTTGAATTCCACCACTCAACACGCAATGTCTCGCTTTCAGGCGGAAAGTTGAGAACGGAGTGGCTTGACACTAGGTTCTCTTTGACCACCCTGCTATGTGGCAAGAAATGTAAAGCTGTAATTTAATAAAAAAAAAAATCTTTCTAAGGCAGTCACAATACTTAGAGTATACCTTTCATTTCATTTTTCACAATTACCAATACATTTCTTTTAAACTAGCGAAAAACTAAAAGTAGGGATCGTTTTTACCGCAAATGAAATGTATTTAGAGACTGAAGAAGACGGATCGCAACGTTCTTTGGTTCGACTATCATTTGTTACATGGAAAACCTTTTTGTGATGCAAGTTGGCGCTTGAAGATGTATAAAAGCTTGCTAATATAAGTGTGTATTTTTAAAAGTTTACTAATTATATTATCAGTTGGGTGGAAAGAAGCTATATTATCAAGTCAAGTCATTACTATGGTGGTGACTGTGCTTCGGGCCAAAACACAAAATTTTCATTAATCAAACGATTGTTATTAAAATTTGTAACAAAGTAGGAAAGAATTCCATTGTCATGAACATCGGCGTTGAGTTTCGGCAGTCAACAAGCAACTTCTCGGATTCAGATAGAAGCCCCTGCAATGCAGGAAAAAGAGTAAATCTGAAAAAAGAACCATTTTGTTCACATTTTTATATTGAACACAAATTGTAATATATTATATTATATAATATTGTTATTTAAAGATTTTTTTAATAAGCTTTGTTGATTTAGGAGCTGAGAGACACGTAATTGAATGACCGATTATATAGGTCTCCTGATTACATATCCTTTGGTATTAATATGATAAATACAGACGTATTATTTTTTTTATATTTTTAATTTTATTTGATATAATATTTATATTTTAAAAATACCTTTTTTAATTAAGACATTTGTTTATTTTTATGATACTTCCATTTACCACATGTTAAAATTGAAACTTATGTCCAAGTAGTTGTAATAACTTTCGTTAAGGTGGCAGTGTGGTCTGTTGTATGTAGATGTTCCAGACAATCGCATTTTTTTTAGATTCATGTTTATCTCTTAGCGGCAGACAAACAGCACTCAACGCCCGAAGTGTGATATCAGATAGAAAAAGTGTAAACTTCAACTTAGTCACTTCAACTTCAACTTCAACTCAGACAGTCAACTTTAATATGATTATATTAAAGTTGACTGATTAGTCATTGTCGAGTTGATATCGAGCTCATAATCATCAATTTTACAGTCAGTAATAACGGAATATTTGATTTATATATTAAATCTTCGTAACAAATGGGAGAGAAACTGGCGTCGAGACACTCAGTTCACAAATTTTCGTCTAGATTCGAGACACTGCGTATTGAGAGGCGGAACTTAAAACCGCGTTTTTTTTACTAGATACTATAAATAAATACAATCTTTCCATAAGTTAATGATTTAATTAAATATTTCCTGGAACGTTACCCGAATGATTAAGTTTTCGGAATAAATTAAATTCCAGGAATGTCTCAAAATACTTGCAGGTACGGGAATAATTAATCCATCCATTATGGCCGATATTTGCCTCATTGAAAATTTAAGCGAAATATTGCTACAAAATTTTAGTATATATCTTATTTGAAAACTTAACTATATCCTTTAAATTTTGACTTGACTTAATAGACGAGAAGAGATTCTGTAGTTTAGCGTTCTGTATCATGGAAATGTTTCAACTAAACTTTAAATCAATTACTATATGTTAGTAGTTTTTTGGTCAAGTCAGAGAAAATATGGCGTTAGGTTCCACTAGCTCTTCATGTCTCTTTAATGGCGAAAAGTGGGCAGAGGAGGAATCTCTTAATTGATTTTCTTCGTATAGTCCAGGTTCAAATCCCACTCCCACACAGCACACAGAGAAATGTTAAACAATTAATGTGTTAAGGTTCACCCGTGAAATTTAAAAAAAAATAACTAAAATAATTATATTTCATTAAAATGTCACTTAAATTTATTACAGACTATTACCTAGTTTTAGAAGCTATTTCAGGTACACGTAGACTGCGATCAGTATCATGATCGCTTGCCTTGCACATACTTGATCATAATTTTGTTGCGGAGTTATTTTAAAAGTATAATTTCCCTTAAAATATTCATTGAAATCAAATGAAGAAAAGAGCGATTTTGATTCAAAATAAATACTGGTGATGAATAACGTATTGATTTGAATAAGGATTAATATCATGTTTATAAAAACGCCTTCGTAAATAATCATTTTAGAACAAATTTCATTACCATAAAAAGGTAATACTGAGTCGAACTTTGAAGAAAGACGTATGCTGTTGTGGACTTTTTTTTAGAACTTTTAGAGGGAAACAATACTATCTAAATAAATGTTTTTACGTAAGTTTAACCATTTAAGCAGCGTAAGCAACGGATGCTGTCATTGGAGTATTATTTATCCCATTTTTTGCCATGTTTTGAATTGCTACTTCGCTCGTATTAGTCACTGTGTGATATTATATAGCCTATATATAACCTTCCTAAATGGACCATCCAACACAAAAAGATTTCTTGGATTCGAAACTGTAGTTTCTGAGATTAGCGCGTACAACCAAAGAAACAAACTCTTCAGCTTTATAACATAAGTATAGATTTTATATATCAATAGTATTTTATATTCACTAACTAGCTGTTTACGTATTATATAAGCATAATACAGCTGCAAAAAACAACTCTATGATTTTTCCACAAAGCGGGTAGTCAGAGAGAACCTAGGCTCAAGACACTCCTTTTACAACTTTTCGTCCGTATACTAATTTAAGAAACGCGGAGGGTTAAAAATCATTAAAATATAAAAATACTGCTGAGTGGGGATCGAAACGACAATCATCTGTGTTTACAGTTAAACGTTTCACATAAACCACACCTTTCACCACACATTTCACATAATTAAAATTTTAATTATTACTTTGACAAAAATATATTTTTATATTGGCCTTGTTATTTTGAGAAAAGGTCTATTTCAGTAAATAAAAGTAATAAATAACTTAACATATATCTTTCTTTCAATTGAAAAGAACTATTAAGCCCCAATGGTCCAGATGGAACGTGTTTGATTGACCGCAGTGGTTGTGGTTTCAAAAACAAACAGCAATATTTTATTTATATTTCATATGGGCTTCTTTCTTCTCTTCTTTTCCTCTCTTATTTTAGCAGTAACCAGAGCAATCTAATATCAATCAATCCTTTCTTACCCACCTGGTAGCAGTCAGACGCTGGCCTATTGCGCCACGATAGTCACATTACTACAGTATACTAAATTATAGAAAAAAGGTTAAGGTTAAAAAGGTTGAAATAATATACGTGGGAATAGTGATGTACGAGTTTGTATATGATATACTTCTCGCGCTGTTACTGCCTTTCTAGTGGACGGTTATTTTTTACCGATTTTTTAGACGCCTCACTGAGCTTATGCTCCGTATTCAGTCAGCCTTTTTATTCACTCTGCTAAGTTTACGTCAATGTGAAAAATAATTTCGCTGAATGTGTATTTCAGATTATTTATTATTTTTTACAGCCTAACGCATTTTCCCTATTATAAAAGACCTTTGCGGGACATTGCGTGTGAAATAAAAATATTTTGAATATAATCATTCCCCCGAGTAGGATTCGAACCAAGAACCAATCACGTTTACAGTCAAGCACTGTCCCACTGCGCCGCGATGGCGTGTTTATGAGTATATATTATGATGTAGTTTAATAGCTTAGCTTGTAGTCCAATGCACGCGCGCGATAGATTTGAAGTGAAATAATGTTCAAAAAGAAATATTCTTCTTGTCTAAGGTGAAGTAACTTAAATAAACAAATTATTTTAAAAACAAACTAAACGAAACACGTTTCGAATTAAATTCTGATTTTACTCGTCATTGCCAATCAGACTCATGCTATGAAAAATATTATATTGTCATCAGAACCAGACAAGTGTTCTAAGTGTTTAGCTAATATTTTGTTAGATTGGTATTAAAGAGATTAAATATATTTTTTACACAAAAAACTATTATTAATAAGAAATAATAGTTAAATTAAATTGTTTTCACAATTGAATCTAAATGAATCTTGGTTCTTTATGTTCTCCGTCACAATAAAACAGATAAACATTTCGCCGTATTGGATAATAAATGGGACCAATTGGACGCAATCCTGTCTTTTATGGGCGAGATTGTATCGTAAAGTTCACTTCATTGCTTCATTTAACTTGTTCTAGTAATTACTAGTTGTGGGGTTATTTCTACATGAGTTTCCTAGAAAGGAAATAGTACAATTTTTTTTGTAAATATATGTATATTAATTTTATTTACATATTTATTTATGTTTGCTTATACGGTAAATGCATACTTAAAATTACGAATATATTTAAAAGAGAATCAGTTATCGACAATCAACCAGATGAAATCATGCCTATTGTAGCTAAATTTTTTTTTTATTAACACCTTCAGTTTCAAGAAATTTGACGCGTATGCTTAGTGAAAGTATATTAAAATCAATATTACAGATGTACGTAATGTTTTTCACGTTCTGGTTCGTAAAGTGCTGCATTGGGGTCCGCTAGCAAGCATGGGTCTCTAAATGGAATAAAAGTAAAACACGGAAGGAAGATAGAAATAACCTACTTACCTAATTTATTCAGCTTTTTTTTTGTATTCTATAGACGTATAGTCACTTTCCATCAGAAGTCTAGTCTAGACTCAACTTATATAGAGATTGGATTAACATATTTTTAGAAAACCCGCCTTGAATGCCTTAGAGGCGCGGGTTTGAATACCGATGCGTTCAAATTTATATACGTTTTCTGAAAATATATATTTCAATTATCTAAATATGTGATTAACACTTTAAAAAATGTTAAGAAGAGATTGGATTAGTTTCTCGAGTGGAGATCAACCCATAAAAATATCTCTGTCAGTTTTTAAATGTAGATAACAAGTTATGAACAAATTTGTAAAAGTATTTCAGGAATACTAAAGCTTTAGAAACATAATTATAGCTTTAAAGCTTCAGTATTAACATTATAATTTAAATTTAATTATTAATCTGTAATACTCGTACTGTGCCAATTAACGGCGTAATTTGGAATTTCAGCATTCATAATGAGGTAAAAAAGTTTAACAAACTTAAAACAAGTATAATATTTTGGAATGAAACAGTTGAAAATTATAATAGCAAAGTATTTCAAGTAAATTATTAAGGTAATGTCAGAGGTCGGTTTTGTAAACAACGTTGTTTATAATTTGTATATTTTTGGTTATGGTTTGTGAGATAAGAAATCTATTTTTTTCCTAAAATTAATAATAATATAAGGTATAAGAAACAATCGTTAATGCGCATTTTAAAGGAATTAAGCTTGCTCTTGGGTTGTAAGTTCCAGGCACTGCTTGGAACTTCTCTTTCTACAACGTGATGGGCACATGCACGGTGAATCCATGGAATGCAAAGAGTTTCTTCTTTTTTTTCATAGTTTATTATGTTATGTTCTTCAAGTTAAGCCCTTTTATTTGATACTGATATCGAATGGATTGCTTAAAAATATATAATTCACACTTCGAATTGAAACTATGTACTCTTTGTAAAACAAACCCAAAAAGAATTTGAGCATACAGCTTACATAGTACATCAATTAATAATTTATATCACTAAAACCGTTCCTCATTATCAAACTCACGTCATACTTCTCCACACTCGACCAGTATTTAACTTCAATAACTCAACCAAATCTATGCAGTATTAGTTTTAGTAATAGCTTGTAACTTGTAACTCCAATTATTAAAGCTATTACATACTTTAATGCAGCAAAGTGGTATAACCGTAAAAAAATATATTGTAAGATTTTTGTGATGACATTTGTGAACCCTTGGATATTAGGACATTTAAATATTCAGCGCTTCTTTATTTTAATTTTTTAAGATGTTGAACTAATCCATACGAATAGTATAAATGTGGAAATAACTGCCTGTCTGTTTGTCTGTCTGTCAGTGACGTCGTTCGTCATGGCCAAACCGCTGAACCGATTATCATGAAATTTTATATAGATATACTGGAGGGTCTTGAAATAAACATAAGCTACTTTTTTCTCCCATTTTTTTAAGGTTTTCCAGGACTTTCATTGTTTTACGGCAAGGCCGCCGAAAATACGTGACAAATATAGGCCACGCTGGCGAAGCGGTGGGCAGGGCATAAGGCAGTCACTTAGAACATAGTGTCAAACACTCCGTTCTCCATTTTCCGACCGAAATCGAAGCATTGCGTGTTGAATAACGGAACGCCGCGAAATGTCTTAGGTAACAGAGGGAAGAAATTAAAATATTATAAATATAATCAATCCTCCGAGTGGGAATCGAACCCACAACGCATGAAATATTATTATAACTATTTAAATATAATTTTATTTAGGTGGTTTCCAGGGTTTCATGTTTCACTTAATACTAAAATGTTGAATATACGAGTATAACGCATACTACACTAATAAAATTTATTAAGGATTTTTATGTACATTAATATTTATTATTGTGGTAAACAGACAATCAGGTAAATATAATCAGTTGGAACCACGGTCATCCTTACGTATTTTGGGATTAGTAAAGACTAGTAAGAGGAAAGAAAGAAAGTATCACAATGTATAATTAAGTAGGAACATATTTTGTAACTTTATTTAACCTTAAAAAGGTACACGTTGAACAAATGGGCAAGTCAATGATGAATCATTAAAGTCTCGTAAAAAAAGGAACTAACAATCTATAAAAATAACAAAAATTAAATACGTACTTCTCTAGTATGTCACTAAAAATAATAAGTACTAGAAGTTATAAAAAAATAGCAATTTATATAATATATATAATTATATAAAATATCTAGTCAATTTTAATGGACAAAAAAATAAAAAATCAGTCCGAATTGCCGTCATTAGTTCCATTAGAGTTAGTTGAAATCAAACCATTAAAAAATAAATTATATTCTTTGGGAATCACTAGCGTTTTACAATACAATATATATATATATATATATATATTATCTATATCAATATTCAATTCTTTTCGATATCGTGTAGCTTTAGGTTTCTGAACACAATCTAAACACTTGTAAGTGTCATCAAGATAATTCGTTTTGTAAAACAACCTAAATGGATTTTCTGACTTTACTACTACTTCCGGTACTTTAATACCAAGGCCTTTAATTTTAGGTTCGATTTAAAATCTTTTATTAAATCTTGAGACATTTCAATAACTTTATATGGTTTTTCTTCGGATTTAGCAAATCTAAAAGCTACGTATACTGAGCTACGTATATAAAGCTAAGTATACCACTGATCTGGCGTATAAAGCATTTTATCTTTCGGCTGGCTTTCAATTAACGTGTGCATGTATGCATGATGTCACCTTCATTTTGAGTGTGACCTACTATTAGAAATCGATGGCTAATATATATACTAAACTTTGAACTAGTTAGGAAAGCAATTTTGTTTCTATTTTGGCCTCCTCAGTTGTCTGACCAGAAGCGGTACCTTACCCACCGTTTCCTCTATAAACTTAAAAACACAGCTGCCACAGATGCCATGTAAAACAGAAACTGTAATTGAATACCGTAAAATTATACAAAGAAAGTTCTCGTTTATAATAAAACTACTCACATTCCTGCTGTGAGGATTTTATTATTTTGTAAAGCTGATTCTTTATCTTTTATTTTAATTTTTCTGGCTTCTTCTTTTTCTTTTAAATGCTCTTCGTGCTTATCTTTATCGCCCTGTGTAGCTTGCTTGTTATTTTCGTAAATGTGGCATTGTTCACAAACATATTTTTTGGGTTTATGAAAACCTATATTAATATTTTTATTAATAATATCTCGATAATGTCTCACGGTTGTTGCTTTAGAAGAATATTTATTAGAATCATACCATTGGTTATATAACTTGAACATTTTTGGGAAAGATAAACAACCAAGATATTTTTCAAGATATATTTTACTTGATTTTTCGGGAGAGTAATGTGATGTGATAATGTGATAATTTTGTAGTCTCAATATTATCTCCTTGACTATTAGGAAGGTAATAAGAAATAGTGTTTCAAATTTTCTTTATCTACAGTAATTCGTTTTTTCTCAGCTCTTACTGCATATCTAGCTAAAAAATCCCACCGTCTTGAGTGATCTTCAATATTCCAAAACATATCAAAAATTCTTCTTCTTCTGTAAGTTTCTCACTGAATTTTAAGTTACGGTTATTTTAAGTTATTTTAAGTTTTGAAGTTACGGGGCAAGGAGTTTTTATATTTCTCTCACCATGTACTTTTCCATTTCTACTCACGTATTCCAAACCTCTATTAACATTATATTTTCTCTCCTGATCTTCCCATTTATTATCAAAACGTTCTCTTAGCCTTCCCTTACCTTTTTTAGCCATGGCAATTTGCTTACGGCATTGGACGTTACTGGACCGTGAGTATCTGATATCATAAATATCAGATGCAGGGAAAGAATTATATGGTGATGGTACTGGAGTAATATCATACCAATTTTCCATAACGGTATTCTCGTTGGGCGAATAACTTGGAGTGTTTCTAAGGACTGATGGCGGTCGATGTCCTTCTTGAGTTATATTTTCACTGTTTGATACCTAAGGTGAAGAGCATGGAATATCATCCGGAAACAGTACGGAACCATTGGAAGGGATATTTTGCAATATATCCTTACTATTGTCCAAATCAATATCATCAAATATTGATAGCTCCTCTTCTGTTAAATTTGCATCAGGTGGCAAAGGAGACTCTAAATCAAAAAATAATTTAAATTAATATATAAGAATTCATAATTTTGTACTAAACAGGCTAACAGCAAGTATAATATTTGTTTTCTAACACTTAATATAAACATAATACTAAAAATTTTATTACTATATTATCATAGCCATATGAGTCAAGTGTCTGCGTTATGTTTGTTCGCCGTATACTGATTTAACTGTAGTTGTATTTATATATGGCGTACTAATAAGCCAAAAAAAATAAGATATTTACACTTACACACATAAATAAATATTACTTACAATTTTCGTCCCTTTTTTGCATTACAATATCATCGTTTCCTGAGTTATTATTTATTGTACCATTATTATTATTGACATTGTAATCAAGTAAACTTAAAATTTTTCTAGCCCTGTTTGACTGCATTATAGTACTATGTTACTAAAAAAAATATATAAGCATCTAACAACATTTACTTTATTCGCAAATCTTACAAAGAAAAAAAAAATCTAAAATCGTGCGCACTCGCCACTGATTCGTCGTACACTGAGTCGCAACAAACATATATCAATGCGTCCTCCCTCACGCCCCGAGTACACGGGTACGATGTAATTTAAATCAGTCATCAAATATCATCAATATCAATCAACTTAATAGAAATTGATTTATTATACGAGAATTATATCGATAATTATAATTATTTTTCATTTATTTTTTACACTAACATTAACACCATAGTTTATTATGTCCGTTTATAGAAAAATAATTAAATACCTAAAATTATTAAATGACTCAGTATACTTAGGAGGTATCGATATAAGTGATTATTCACTTTCTGTGGTTTCATTATATTCTTGGCTTGCCAATTTAATAAAAGTCACAAAGGTATAGCTTTTGTATGTATTTTTGAGCGGTCAAATGAAAATAAGTGAAATACAGTAATTCCCCCAAGTGTAAATTAATCCACGACCACGCGTATTCAGTCAGATGCTGTCACACTGCGCCACGATGGATATAAGCATTTGAAGACATAAGATATGATGTTCACCTTTGATGTTGAGTTTTGATGTGTCCGACTTAAAGAGGTGGTAGAACATTGATATTAAACCAGCCTTGCCAGAGAGATATTACGACGGGGCGTGGCGTATGGAGTGATTGACCACTATGGTCTTGGGGGCTAATATAATAAATATGTGAGAACATACTTAAGTATAGACTCAATATTTGTTTTTGTGTTCTTTTCATTCTAAAGTTACTAATTAGCTTTTTAAGCAAAAATCATCCTTCAAAGCTTCAATGAAAGTCACTTTTATTCCACAAAAAGTCAGGATAGATCGCTAGTGTTAAACAATAACAGATTCGTATCAGAAAATATAATAATCTATTATATTTTTAATACAACCTTAAATTTTTCTGAACGAACTCAGCGACGTGGCATAATTTAATAAGCGTCGGCCATTTCGTAGAAATTCGGCCAAATTGGAGAAGACAAACAAACAGAAGGTACGAAACGAAAGGTACGAAATGGATTTTGTGAGCGTAACGCTGAACGATTACAGTGTTAGAATTTAATAAGTCCTTTTGATAATAACGCCCCTTTTATTTTAAATTAGATTTTTGATGTTTCTTTGTTTATAGAATTTTTATTATTTTGATGTAGGCTTGTTGAATTAAATGTTCTTTATATTTAGTGTTATTTTTAGGACTGAGCGAGCAAGCACTATAGGCGTAGGGGGGTAGGGGTATACTTTATTTTACATCTTAATTACATAAGATAGTCATCTTTTGGTTCTATTCACACGTTCGTGCATAATTGATCCTTTAGTGTGTAATGTGTTCTTAACACGCTTAATGTAGGTTTCATATTATTTTCTCGTAATTTCACATATACAAAAAAATTAAATAAACATCTGTTTGTATGAAGCTTAAACATTTCGAAGGATTTTTTGCTGCGCTACATTATGTCTAATTATAAGATCATTATTCAGTCCTCTTTATAGAAATATTGTAGTTATATATGATACTTCTGAATTAGTAATCATTTTTCTCTATTGTTGGAATTTTTTATATCTCTATACTTCTTTGGCCTCCTCCACAGTCATCGATCACTTTCACACCTTACACGCCTTCCGGGGGTCCCCATGCTTTTTCCGTGACCTCCAGTATCATCGATATTGTGTTCCCGAAGGTCAACCAACTTGAAAAATATTTTTTAAACTTGAACCTAACCAAGCCTACCCCTAAAATATTATTTCCTGATTTATTCAAGAAACAATCAATAATAAGTATTTTCTGGTTTTTTGTTTGTTGTTTTATTTCGAAAAGCTATAATTTTAAATGCTGTATTATTAATTATTTTTTTGGACAATTAAATTGTTAACACCTTTTTTTTATATGTTATATTTTTCAAATTACTTTCTGTAGCAAAAAAAAAGATTTAAGTTATAAATCACTTTTGGTATAAGTAAAACAACTACGAATTAGAACATTAGCTTCCAAAAACTAGGCTCAGTTATAAGATAAGCGTTTACAGTCAGACGCTGTGCCACTGCGCCACATGGCATCCATGGTCAAAAATATAAATAAATAAATATTAAAATATCCAAGCAAACCCGCAATAAGTAGTTAGAAGAAAATAAAAGAAAATGTAGAACCGTCAAAACAGTTAAGTGCTCCTTAAGTACTTTAAAAGATAAACTTCGCGTGAGCTGAACCAGTCGCAGCGGTCTATAAATCGATAGTCTACACTATTAACCCAGAAAGCGACTGTTTTGTAAACACACGGAATAACTGTCTTTCTAATAAGCTTGCCCTGTTCCAGAGTATTTTTCTACGTGAATTTACATGGACACACTAGAAAAAAATATAATCAAAGGAATGTGTACCCAAATAACTATAGCTCCGGGGCTGTTTTTTTTTAATAAATACTATATTGCGGTCGTCAGTTCGATATCGACTCGGAGAATGCTTGATTGTACTTAAATTATATTTGTTTGCTGATCTGGTATAGCAGCGTTAAGCTCCCCTTTATGTTAGAACGGAGTGTCTTATTTTGATTTTACTCAAAATATTGAATTCTAAAATTCTGTCTTTTTTATCACTTTATTAATGTAATGATAGTGATTCGGCGTTGGGTTTCGCTTTACAAAACTCAGTATGTCAAAATTGGGAGAAAAGTTTTCATTACATGTAGTAAATATGGTATAAGTAAAGATCACTCGTCACTAAAAATTAAAAATCGTTTGGCGTATAATGATGAAATTTAGCACGAAGGTAGTTTATAGTTAGTAGACATCCGTTCAGAAAGGATCTTGCGCCAGGGCCGGATTAAGGAGGTCTAACGACTCTCGCAAGTTTGTATGCAAGACCTTATTTATTGGTTCAAATTGTGGCAGAAACAAAAGCAGTACTATGCGGATGAATTAGTAGGCAACGGCTTGTGTAATTATATATAGAGAGAAGAAAAATAATATTTTATTGTGACGCCTTCGATGCTAGTTAGAGTCGCGTCGCGTGGTGTTCGTTAACAAGACGATAGCAACATTCTTTGAACATACCTTCGCCTTATTGTGTTGAGTACTTGTATTTTGTCATATATATAGTTTGTGATATCTAAGTAAAAGATAGGAAGAAATAATATAATATTATATATCATTAACATCCTCATTATATTAATACAAAATTGTAATCCATTTCATGAAAATTATGTGATCGGAAGTATGTGAAATTTGGCTATAATAATATAATAATTTATTAGAAATACATTACGTTCATTATTGAAATAAATATTACACCACTACTGTGTTTGACATACGCCAAACACATAGCAAAAAGCAAAAAATATGTTTCTGGTGAAATGGTCCTCTAGTTTATCTAAGTAGGTGACAGATCTGTCAAGATAAAGCTCTATCAAATTGGGCTTAAAATATATTGTTTTTACGACATGATAATATTACTATATCGCCAAATAAATTATTATACTATACCATCATATGAGGCTGTTGCAATCACAGCGTCTGGCTGTAAGTGCGATATTAGTGGGTTGGATTTGCATCCGGGGATTCTTAATTATACACATTTTTCCTCGATCTAGTAAGACGAAGCGCGGCGTAGTGTTCTGTCAATCAGCACTCAGTATATCAATTTCAGGTGCAAAGTAGAGAACGGATTATGTGAAAAAATCATTTCCCCGAGAGTGCTTCGTAATCACAGACAGACAGACGCTGTCCCACTGCGCCACGAGGGCCTTATAAAGCATTTCATGTGAAGCCTTAATTGTATACTAGCTGAAAAGTCTGCCGATCTGTAAATGTCATTTTATTTTTGAATAAAAAGTATTTATTAAACATATGGTAGTGTATATTGTAATAAATAATATTAGCTGTTGCCCGTGACTTTGTCCGTGTAGTAATGGAAATCTTGTCCAAATTTCCAGTTTGTAGCAGAAAATTAAGGACTTTCGAACAAACTTGTGAACTTTCTTAAACCTCCTGTTGCAATATCCGTGCTTAGCGGACGTCTGTTAACTCTAGGCCTAATCACCCTGTCAAATTTCATGTTTGTAGGTCAAACGGTTTTCTATATTCCGTGACGAGTGACATCCGCTTTTATATGTACAGATAAATATACTTTTTGCATTTGATCTTCCTATAAGATTAGCCAGAATTCATAACCATTCGGCTTTATAATTTCGATAAAATGGGGTAAAAAGTTTCTCCTTAATGTATTAATATAAGTATTTAATATATAAACGTTTCCTTAGTAAAATAAGACAAAGCTTCGGCAAGTTCAGCATTTTTCGCACATTTCTTCTAAATAAAGGACTGGCTAAAAGAGATAAAGGACTGGCACAAAATAGAGAACTGGCTTCCTCATAGATTCTCTCTCCTTGCCTACCGAGCAAAATGGGTGGATATATAAAAACAGCCACTGTTCATTATAAACGAACAATTTAAGTGCAATTAAATATTTTCCACTTCGTCAGAATAATGCTACCGAAGTGGAAAATATTTAATTTAATATTAATTACCGAATACCAATTTCGATATGTATTTCCATTTCAACTATAATTTTGATCGTGATCATATAAAATTCGAAATATATTATCGTTTCTTATATTAGAAATGTGCAGATTAATTTTTAAATAAAATATCTCTTGCCTTGATATATTGAGTTGGAGTTACGTTTGGAGCGCTTTGAATTTACGTTATTTATTAATTTTCATACTGTGGTACTTCCCTGTACAATGTACACTACTTTAGTTCGACCGAAATGTATACGATACAGTGGATCATTACTTTTGCTGGTTTATGAAAGAGAGTTTGTTTTTGATTTGATTGTCTGTGCGTTATAAATAATTTAGATTTTCATTTTTCCGCTCTGGTGAAAAAACAAAGCACAGCGTTTAGTTCCGCCACTCAACACACAACGACTAGGATTGAGGCGGAACGTGGAGAAAGATGTTTTAATAATAGGCTCCTTGTGTACTATGCTGGATAGAAATAGATATGAATATAGGAATGTTTTACTGATGGCTTACAATTATTTACTTACTTAGTACAAGTACTTGAATAAATATTTCTTAATATAGTAGACGCTATCTTACACTGAAGCTTCCTCTTCACCCCCTTTTGTACACAGGTTCCACTTTACAAATTTTGTATTCTGTATGTGCTTTAAATAATTTGGATTAATAGTTTAGTGCTGATTGCCATCTAACGTACAATAGCCTGCCTTTTTGAGGTAAGACAACTTAAGGTCCATACCCCATGTACCTAGAGGGATATATGGGGAGCATATATAATAATATATATAATTAAAACAATGATATAATTAAAATCCTATCTCCTGATATATGAATACCAGTCAATTTGACACCTAAATACTTACAGACTCTAGTATCATTGCATGAAATATATTGTTCACAACTTTAAACCCATTTACTTATTCACTTAAAATATTTCAAGAAATAAATTAGGCCTTTGAAATTCTACATCTACGCAGACAAAAGCGTATTCAAATGTCTTGAGCATGGAGAACATGAATAATGAAACGCTGCAAAAGGATAACCATAGTGATGCAGCAGAGAAAGTACCTTATTGACATAAGAGATAAAGTTTGTGTCTGAGCTACATTTATATTAATATATTTCAAATAATAAAAGTCTTACATTTACATTCATAATCATGTAAATTCAAATCCCTCATACTTTTACTAGAACTAAGTATAAAAACAGTATTTTCTTGGTCCTATGTTTTTATATACTTATTTTTCTTAGGTGCCCGTAAGAAATCACTATAAGTGATAACTGTTATGTTGATGCTATAAAGAATTTTATCCATCTTCTTTCTTTTCTCCATTTTACAGATGTATATACTTTTTTAAATAGAACAGGATTTCTTTTGATTTATTCACAATTTATATATCCTCTTGTCCATCGCGGCGCAGTGTGACAATGTATCTATAGGTTGTGGGTTCGATTCCCAGTTGGAGGAATAATTAATTTCAATAAGTCCTTTGATTTTCATCTGCAACGCTGAACACCTAGGAGACGAGCTGCGACAGGTGAAGAATGTCCTTCATCTGAACAAGCTACCCACTCCCCGCCAGCGTCGTGGAAAAACCAATAAAACGCTCACAGTGGAGAGACAACCAGCACTACTACCATATGTGAAGGGAGTTACGGACAGGATTGGCAATATCTTATGGAAAGCTTCAATAAAAACTATATTTAATCCTAACAAAAAATGAGCCAGTTCTTGCGACCAGTGAAAAGCAACATTCCTTTGCAGTGTGCTGGTATATACAAACTAGATTGTGACTGTGGCTTATCTTACATTAGTCAAACAAAGAGGAGCATCGGTATAAGGGGGAAGGAACACATCTCCGATATCAAGAATGGGAATGTATCGAAGTCAGCTGTGTGTGAGCATACAACGGATATACCCAACCATTACATCAGATTCCAGGGCAGTACGCGAGGCAACTAAGAAATCGTTGGCGGTAGTTTGATATAATAATTCTATCAAATGACAGGCAAATGCCACCTCAGTCTACCTGTGACCACGGACTACTGTGATGTGTTCGAAACGTCGGCTTCTAAAATGTATTTTCGAATACCAATATTATACGTGATTAATCCGGTTAAAAATAGTTTCATTTCAAAATTAAATTTAAATTATCATAGAATAATAATTAAATTTATTTAATTCTGGCTCTGGTAAAAAAGACAACACGCAGCGTTAAGGCCTGCCTCTCAACAATGCAATGTTTCTAATTTAGGCGAAGTGGAGTGTTTTGACACAATGTTATCTTTGACTAAGCGGGAAAAAGCGTGAAGCTAAATATTATATAAAAAGAGAAATATTTGTCTAATCAATTACGTCTTATTAACTCTGTAAGAAATATTCAAAATTACTTATAAATAGTGCATTAATAAAATATTACAAGATTAGGTCAGAATATTTGTCATAGAAATATAAGATACGAAACAATCCCAAAGTTTTAATAGAATTTTTTTATTGCGGCTTGAAAATTGCAGTAGCAGAAGCTGTCAGCATCTTTGTGGAATATTTTGAAAAGGTTTTTACATACCTTAAAAAAATAAATCTTAAGACGACGTGGTGAAGTTTAAAATGGCATGGTAAAAAATTGTTTTCGGTTTCCCAACATCCAAGATATTTTTCCTAACTTTTTGAGAACTTCATAATTCATAGTCGTCAACCGAAAAATCTTTGACTTTGTAAATGTTAATATTCCCCATTTGGACCTTTTCGTGTGGCTTATGGTATTTTTTGAGATTTTATTCAATGATGGGTTTTTTTGATTTAGATGGTAAGTGTATTAAATATTACAAAAATAATGCTATAACAAATGATCTGGTTTACTTTATGATTTTATAAATTTAATATACAATAAAATTTCATTTGCCTAAAAGTTTTTATGGACATTTAAGTGTAAAGTAATAATAAATTTCGAACAGTAAAGAGCCATTTTGCATCTCACCTTTCAGCATAACGTAACGGTGAGATGAAGCCGATTTTTTCTATTTCACAAAAGAACACCTGAGTAAAGCAAACAAACTCCTGTAATATTCTAAGTACCAGTTCTTATATTATTGATCAAATTTCTGCAAATAAAATTGGAATTCTTGCGAATACCTCTTATTTGTCGTATGTTTGGCTTCACTCGTAGCGAGGCTTTTATTTGCATTTCTGTTGTTCCAGGAAGCCTTGGGTGGAACGCGCAGGTATTTATTCATGTTAAGGTTTCACGAGGCAGGCAATGGAATGAAATATCACATTTGAAAAGCAAGTGTCTATTGTGTTGAGATTTTCTTGTCGTACGTCTTCATTAATGTTTGAGGATTATATCTCTATATATTAATGAGAACATTAAATGGATGAATTTAAGTCCATGTTGTATTTAACCAGAACCGGGAAATTATTAAAATGAATTAGATGTGGGAATTGATAGCCACAACCATGGCGGATACAATCGGACATTTCTCAACAGTACCATGCATGCCGTGCTCAACAGGTCACACCTATCTATAAAATCTTCTGGGTAATACTGGTCGTAGAATGACATTGAAACATTAAATTATACTGTACTCTTTTGTTATGAATACTAAAAAAAAATTGTAATAAATATTTTTTTTTATTCAACTTGAAGCATAACAGGTTCAGGGAGGACTAGTCAATCTTCATCACCCGCCAGAAATAGAGACATGAAAATAATTTAAATATTATCATTCTCCCAATTGAGAATCGAACCCATAACCAATTGCGCTTACAACTAGAAGCTCCCAAAGCGCCACGATGCCCTCAATTAGTTAACTTGTTAATGTCGGAAAAAAAATATCAGATTGTATACGCGGAGGTTGTGGGTTCGATTCCAACTTGCTAAAATCTACAGAGTTAGTAGTGGTTAAATAAATAAAAGATTTAAGAGTGGGGTATATGTACATCCTAGTATACAAATTCAACGATCGTAACTATCGTTCTATAAAAATATATTACGATTATATTACCACTACATTCCTGTAACACACGTAAGAACCATCAGTAGAAGCTTTGAGGCTCATTCGTGATATGAAATATTTCAAGACAGCTCTTGGAGCGTCTAAAATGTATGAAATACGTTCAACCTTTGTTGGAATGTATGGTCCGGTATATTTTGCGATTTATGAGTGTTAGTAAAGCTTTACTATTTCTTTGATTAGTATGTAATGAGAATGAACATGGATGGCATATAAATTGTAATTAACATCAAGTAAAGACAAACAAAATCGTGGCGCAGTGGGAAAGTTTCTTATTGTAAACGTGATTTTGGTTCCATCCTATTTGACCTAATAATTACATTTACATTCAGTTAATTTCTCCGCCCTTATAGGCAAAGGGAACGGCCCTGTAAAGGGAACGGCCCTGAGTGCCGCCACTCAACATGGAAGGTCTTGAATTCGAGCTGAACGTGGAGAAAGGAGGGCTTTTATTTTTTATAACCTCTGACATCGTGCTGCTTTTTTTTAACAACATGAGTTTGAGAAAAAAGATTTGACTGATTAGTGAAATTATTATTAGTAATGTGTTACTAAATATAGTCAGTACCCATAGATACCCATAGATCTATATATATATATATATATATATATGTGGAATCTATATAAATATTACCCTTAGATATATGTGGAATCTATATAAATATAAAAAATATACCCAAATTATTAACTTTAATTATAACTTTATTTTTCAAATGAAGACACAAATAATGCAGCTTTTGCTCCATATAAAGTAGCAAGAAAGTAAAAAATTCTTTACAGTTTCTATTACTGCGTTAGCAAATATAGAGATGTCCAACTGTAGTTGCGCAAACATAATAACGAAACATAACATGTTTAACTTTGAAGGGCAATCAACTTTGTCAAAATGGGTCATATGTGAGATTTCTTAAAACTGGTGCAATTTCTAAGTCCGTCAGTGCCTTTTCGTTGAAATTGCCATTCTTATGAATGTTCATTTTGGTATGTAGTAATTTCACAAAAATAAAAATAAAATAAACTAGGTTTACTCTAACAAAAACGAAAGTGACGGTAGTTATTATGGACAAGCACTATCTCTTTCAGGCCATCTAGCCGCAGTGGAATAGCAGTCTGACTGTAAATGCGATAGGTTGTAGGCTCAATGCCGCTTGGCATGTTTATATTTAAATTATTCTTATTTCTCTGGTTTGACTTACCAGACAAAGCACGGCATTGAGTTCTGGCATTGTCTTGATCCTAGATTCTCTCTGACTACCATGTTGTGGGGGAATAAGTCAGGAATCGCTTGCTCTGCTATTGCATTATCTTTTAATTTTTTTCATCAGGAATATAAAAATTTAAAAGTGTAGCCTTTAGCCATCTCACTTTAAAATAATATGTAATAATAGTTTTTTTTTAATATCAATTTTAATTAATTGGCATACATTTGTATATAACATACACATTTCCCTATTTCACAGTCGGTTCAACTAATACAAACTTATCTTAGGGTTGTGAATAAGTTAATTCACGTGCTTGTGATGGTTAGAATTATTTGCAAGAGCTTGTAATTGCTTCCGTTGTTTATCTATCGTACTAAGAACAGGCATATACATGTATATCAATACATATATGAATGATTATTACAATTTGTATACGGTAACAGTGTATACGGTCAGAGGCTGTCGACCGTATGCACGTTGGTTGGAATTATTTTGATTTCTTCGCTCTGGTGATAAGACAAAGCTTGGCGTTGAGTTCCACTCCACACGCAAGGTTTTGAATTCGGGCAGAAAGTGGAGAATGGAGTGTCTTGATACTAGGTCGTTCCTGTCTACCTACTAAAGGAGAAAAAGCGCGAAGAATATAATAATACGATACAACATTTAATTTTTCTACATATATATATTTGTTTTCTATACATATTTCCTGTATTTTATAAAGCAAGCAGTTTAGTGATACGTGATTTATTATCCACTTTCCGATTGTATATATTATGGCTTACTTGTTGGAACTTAATTCTGAAATTTTTATAATAACAATATATCAAATATATACATTGCTTTAAGTGACATTTTAATGACTAGAATTGCACTATAATGTAAGCTATGTAATACCGATACTAATTTGTATTTCTGTAATAAAATGTAATTGTAGTACAGCAGTGGGTTGGTGGTACATATAGTTGTGGAATTTCTTAAGGGTGAATAATTATTATAGTACATAGATATTTTTTTATTACCCTGGGCTGATAAAACAAAGCCTGGTGTTAATTTCAGCTATTCAGCTCGCCATGTGTCTAAAATACTCAAAAATTGATAAACGGAGTGTCGTAAGTAACTGGCTGCTCTTGATATACGCATAATTAGATTTATTATTTTTTAGCATCTCGCATCTCCCTCGTATAATAGGTATAATACCAGGGCAGTCAAAGAATCTAGTGTTCAGACCCATCGTAATCCACTAACCGTTTAATTTCGAGACATTGTGTCGTGAGTAGTGGAACTCAACGCCGAATCGCATTGCCCTACCTGAATCCACTACAATCGCGGACTTTAAGATACATTTCCCACTCCACCTCTACCTACCATATCTATCTAAATACAAATATTATAGTCTCTCTAGATAACCATTATATGTTTTATTTACGTCATATAATATGATTTTTATTTGTCAGTAAGCCGGCATTTCATGTCCCTTGTCTCGAATTTTATCTAAAATCTTATAGCCAATTTCAACTGACGATATTAAACGGATTATTAAAATATTCTAAAGTGATTCGTTTCACATATGTGTATTTCTATGTTTTTACGATTTTTCTTGCATAGCTGAGTCGGCAAAAAGAATCTAGTGTCCAGACAGCAGAGGTACTTTATGTCCTTTCTATTGCTAAAGCTGTACAATTTACACGTAATCAATTCCCTCGAGTGATTTTGAACTTAATTGAACCCACAACCATCGTTTTAACAGATAGACTCCATCCTTATAGCGCTGGCCTTATTTATTTTCATTTTGTTGCTAATAAAATTTTCATATCTCGCTTTATATTCAGTGATTCCATTTTCGGTGGGTGCCTTTTCTCGTATAGTAGATGGACTCTACAAAATATTATATTACAAAGTTTCAGTCTTACGTGCTGGAGTCAGCGTTATCAGTTTATAGACGCTGTCTTTTAATATTTATAGAATATACTGTAGTTTATTTAAGTTAAAGTTTGGTTTAAATTTTACGAATGACTATATATTCGTATATATATATATATATATATATTTCAGATTCACGCTTTTCCCCGCTTAGCTAGCTTAGTGAACATAGAGTGGCAAGACACTCCATTACATTATTTTAAGTAGACTCGTTGCGATTTTGTGATGAAAATAACCTAAATGCTTATAATTTATTAATTTTCTTGATAGAATTTTCGAGAAAATTTCACTTCCACTGTTACTCTTAATAGTAAAATCGTTTATAAAAACAATATTTGCTTTTATCGACGTCACTAAGCCTTTAAAAGGTTATCAAAATGGAATTTTGTATTCGGAGACACTGACTGACTGGCACTTCAAAAAAATACAGTATTATAAAAGTTAAAATTTAGTATAAAAATTTAAACGTTGCAAAATTCGACTCCTTTTAGATACTCTAGTCAATTAAGCTTTAAGCTTTTAAACGAAAATTCAATGTGGCTAAAATTCAATGTGACTATTCCATTTTTTCGTATCAATACAGAAGCATCATATGTTTGACCTTTTTATTTTATTTTTTATAATTTATATATTATTCGGACAAATGAAAATCACCATCGTAGACTAGAGACTAGTTTTGAAAGTTTAAAACAGGTACCCAATACAAGATTATCTACGACTACTTTGTTGTATGAGAAACAGATAGACGACAGTTTTAAATCTGAACCTGTCTGTACCTATATACTCATATAAATATGGGGTGTATTGTGGTGCTGTCGACCTTCTTATTATTATTTTTTTCATTACTTTTAATTTTTCCCATGCAATTAATTATAAATTTTCAGTGAATTATATGATACAAATTACTAGTACAATTAAATTAATGGTATCTCAGCAACGTAGAGCATGCGGCTATGCAATTAAGATAATGTACGGAGTTTCGCGTCCAATTTGCAACGCGCCATAAGAGATTTATTATAGTCTTAATAGTTTAGACAAGTCACTTACTGTACCGTTTTCTTTTAAAAAATGTAATATTAAGGTACAAAAAGTTAATTTTATGAATAACTAGTATATAGGACTGAGAAATATTTTGTTTAGAAAACTTTTACACACAGACAAACTTAAACTTAAACACAGTAATAAGATCATAAGATTTTCGATATAGCTCGATAAGAACGTATAGCTTAATTGTCAAGAGCTCTTACACGTTCTTCAAGATCATTGGTTCGAATCCTGCTACTTTATCATTTTCATAACTTCTTATAAAAACAAAATCTTATTCTTAAAATTATAAAATTTTTAAACACTTCTAACAACTGATAATAAACAGTTTTCAGTTTTACAGAGAATCTAGTGTCGAGACACTCCGTTCTCTTTTGATAGTGCAATGGAATAATCATGTAAGTTCTTAAGCAAAAGAATATTTCATTCAGTACTTTGTGAAGATTTGTCATTGTAGCACACGGTATTTTCAAAAGATACTTAATATGAATAAAATCGTACAAGTTTTGCAGGTGTTACAGGTGCAATATACCGTCTTATAGTAGTATGCCACAAACCCGACATCGTGAATTATAATAACTTGTATCGAAGGTATCGATTTAAAAGAAAACAAAACCGTAGAATGCATCGCTTTATAATCAGCTCATTTTCTATCATTGCTGGATATTTAATATAGATTTCTGCAATGGCCACTGAGCACGATATAAAAAATAGAATACAATATAAAAAAAAAAAAATATTGTGCGACTGTAAACCACATTGTTGTTGGTTCGATTCCTATTCGGGGGAATAATTTTTATTTCACTGCTCTGGACGGCACGCATTGTTTCTAACTCGTGTGCAACGAATAAGGGAGTGTCTTGACACTAGGATTTTCTCTATATTTCGCGCTACGCAATAAAGAATGAAGCTGAAAAAAATATTATTATAGATTTATTTAATATTACATACATCCCGTTCGGTGAAGCCTGATATATGTTTTACAGGTCACGCCGATGTACCAAATGTAGTATATCTCTGTCATCACAAACATAGCCTTTTGCAGCTGCGTCGTTAGAATTTAAATTTAGGTGTAAGTTTAATAAGCATGTTCTTTTAATTTAATGTTCAAAAAAGTTATAAGTAAAATTATTGATGCCTCAATATAAATAAAAATAATTGACTTAAATTTGATGGAGACCAATAACTTCGCAATAATACATTTTTAGATTTTCATATAAATATGGGTATAGAAGTTGGTAAAATTATAGTGGTGGTAAGATAATCTAGTGCCCACCCTTCTCCACTTTTAAATCAAGTCGAATCAGGTCAAACAGTTCCCCATGATAGTAGAGGTAGAGAACGCATATTGAAGAAACATCTCTACTTAACCTAGCGTTGCGTAGAGATGTTTCTTTGTATTAGTACTGTCAAGAAAGTACTAATACAAAGCGCGGTGTTGAGTTCCGCCATTCACAATGTCTCGATTTCGGGCGGAAAGTGGAGACCAGTGTCTTGGCACTAGGTTCTCTCTGACTACCTTGCTATGCGGGAAAATGCGTAAAGTTGCCTTTTTCAAGTTATTGATATAGCTAATAAGTTCTTTGATTTTCGCAATTATTACACATTTTGAAATGAAACTATTTTAAACGGATTAATCGCGTATAATTATACGCGATTAATCGCGTATAATTATACGCGATTAAATTATACGCGATTAATCCGTTTAAAATATATCATTTCAAAGTATTGATATAGCTGTTTTATATTATAGTCTACGTAAATCACAAGTTATATATCTAGTTAGATGTGATCTAATGTTCTCATTGATCGTGGGCGTGGATTGTCTTTCATCGTGTATAGCATACATTCTTCAGGCTCTACGGAAATGCAATTTTACTCTACTAGGGCAGGGCGATAAATTGATTCCTATTTGGCTATTTGTATTTAGAATTGCTACGAAAACTTCTGTTTATAACTTTGATCGAATATGTTTATTTTGAATACGCTAACATGGCGAAGTTGGGATAAACCTGAGTGAGGTTTTTGGTTCAAATACTGTTCGAGGTAGTATAGCTTATAAGTATCTCGTCTACTTAGAATATAATACGTTCGTTTTAGTATTTAATAATATAACAAAACATTTATAAATTGTTTAACAATATAGTTTATTGTCACACTGATAAAACTACAACAAAGCTCTCAACGCAATCGCAGAAATACACAAGTTATGTAAAGAAAAATGTTGAAAAAACTCTCATAAATACGATTCTCGAGTAAAGAATTTAATCTTACATTTAAACAACAAAGTGTGTATCGTCTAAATGGAATTACATTATTTTAAGGAGACTGGATGCGGTTTTGTGATGAAAATAAGCTAAATGCTTATAATTTATTCATTTTCTTGATAGAATTTTCGACGAAATTTCACTTCCACTGTTACTCTTAATAGTAAAATCGTTTATAAAAACAATATTTGCTTTTATCGACGTTATTAAGCCTTTAAAAGGTTATCAAAATGGAATTTTGTGTTCGGAGAGATATTTAAGAATTTATGTTTCATTGGTATATTTTGAATTGGGGCTAATACTGTTTGGAGGCATTGTCAGGACTTACAGCTTTCAAGTTCAGTGTTCCGGTTGAGTGAAAATGTATCTCTCAATACATAATATGGGTAATGTAAAGTTCTAGTCAAATAGATAAAACACTTATTGCAATTACCTAAATCTAGAATCAGTTTATTTAATAAATATAGTCATTGCAGAGAATAGTAGTAGAAGAAGTCTTTGAAAATAGGTAAAGAAAAATTTATTGACGCCATTGTGGCGCAGTGGCAGCATTAGACTGTAATCGTGATTGATTGGGCAACACGCAATGTCTCGATATCGGGTGGAAAGTGTAGAACGCCCACTGCGTAGTGTCTTGACACTAGATTCCCTCTGGAAAAAGAAATAGCTTTTAGTAGACATTTAAAAGTATTCGAAAATCAAATGATATGTCATTAAATAAATACTATAAGACAAATCCTTTTTTGTTCAGAACTATTGTTAACGTCTGTGTACGAGTATATGTAATTATTTACACAACATAATACACAGTGCTCCCATTATTATTCAATACATTGACCAATTATCAACGCTATTTACAATAGAAATCAAATCAAAACACAGTGCTGCCACAACAAGTCAATTGAGAAACTTATTAGTAAACTTAAATATAAAAGGTAATTAATTAGAACAAATTAACACTATATGGTAGAAAATTCGTTACGCTGGTCATCTTAGCATCGACGTCAGGTTCAATTTAAGTTTCGACGTGGGTCAAAATAGCTTACCAAGATTATCTTATATTGATACATATATAAAAGTAAAGCTAAAAATATATGTCAAAAACATACACATGTAATAAGATCGCAATTTTTACACATTATGAAATGAAACTATTCTAACCGTATGCCGTAAATGTATATTTTGGTATTCTAAAATATATTCAAGGTATATTATGAGAAATTCCAATTCAAAGGAAAAATATATCCAAAATTTCCTTTGGATATGCTTTTCGTTATATATCTATATTAAATCCTCCTCCTTTCCTTATGTATATTAAATCTATAAAAACATTTTGATCTGCCCTAACTGCTTCCTACCTGGTTATTCTGCTTGACTTATTTCTACACATATTTATGAATGTCACTAAAGGTCACAAGTTCAGTTCTCGTACTTTGTAAAGTTTATTATGATAGTAAAATAACTATTTAGCGTATACCTGTAAGCTCATTCAGAAGCAATAACGCAATACAATCGATATAACAAAATCATTACTTTTGTCTTAGATTATTTTCACACATTTTATAAATTTAAGTTAAGCTTGTGATTTAAGAGGGAACGCGGATTTGTGAAAAAATGTAATTGTTAGTTTTTGTCGCGTAGCTTAGGCAGGCGGGTCACTAGTATATTATATATTCAATTAACCAGTTATTTCAGTTCAGTTCTTTAATTATGGCGCTTCAAACTTGAGCATTTATAGACCCAATGTCAAACTTTGATTGTCAGTGGAGATTAGTCCATGGTGTTTTCTCCACTGCATTTGAGATTGGTGCTGGCTCCACTGGCACGCCTTAAAGTAATAAAATAAAGAACTACACAATATTATATATTGAAAAACATTTTTAAAAAAAGTGTAAAGGGTTTGAGGGTTCAAATCCCGCTGCGTTCAAATTTTTATACGTTTTCTAAATATGACTTTAAAAAATGTTCAATACTTTTACACAAGTACTTGAATATACAAATTTAGAAGGCGAGCGAAATTATATATCAAATAATAAAAATGTACGTATCTAAAGATATTATTTAGTTATACATCCACGTTTAATAGAACATTAGAAACAAATAACGACAAATTTATCGAAGCATAATAAGGTTAATGGGAAGTTTGATCAGACACCGTTCAATAAATTGACGTATTGACGACATAGATGTTTGTAATAAGACGCTACGTTGGAACTCTAGTTTGTTAGCTCTTGGGTTCGAATACTCGGTTGAGTTAAAAATAATTCAATATATTTATTTAAATAACTTTAAGGAGCATTTTAAAAAATAAATAAAAATGTGATTACAGCGGGATTCAAACGCGCACCTTTTGGAAACCGCTCCACTCCAAGCACTCTGACCGCTAAACCATGCTTAATTATTACATTTACTTACAACTTATTAGGTGCGGATTCGAATCCCGTTGCGTAAAATTTATTACACTTACTTTTTCAGCTTCCTAAGTGTGTGAATAACAATACAATTAAACTATTTTTAACATTTTTTTAAAGTGTTAATCGTACACTTAGGAAATTGAAAAAGACACATTTAGAAAACGTATAAAAATTTGTACGCAGCGGGATTTGAACCCGCGCCTCTAAAAACCGTTCAACCGCTCTGACCGCTGCTAAGCCATGCGTTCTACACCCAGCTACGTCGAAATTCTTATACGCTTATTACAACTTATATTTGTTGTTAGCATTACTCTAGAGAGATTTCTACAAACTTTTGCTACCCAAAGATTATTCTACGAATGATCGTTTGGCAAGAGATAATGCTATGTATTAAATACTTTTTTAACATTTTTGAACGGTAATAAAAATAATTGCCTCGAGTCCAACTCACAACCAATCGTGATTACAGTTAGACGCTGCCCTATTACGCCATAATGGCCACCAATAAATATACTTACAATATCAAATTTCTGTATCTCATATACTTTACATATAGTCGGGAATTTATACCACATTTATCTGAACAGTCCGGAAGCATCTATAATACAAATATATATTTTACTTTAGTTCAGTTCTTTAATGATGGCACTTAAACGTGCAGATTGAGCACGAAATGTATGGTGTTCTCCATACAACGAAGGAGATTGATCAATTAAAAATGAGATAATTGTATACTATATATTGCTTGTGAAAAAGATATCCAGTAATAAAACAGCGTTTTCACGTATAACAGAAATGTTTCTCAGATGTTCATCCTCATATGTTTTTTAATATTTTTATTTTTCTTGACTTTTGTAGTCAGTGCACTTTTATGCTTTTCCCATTTGTAATTTTGCTGTTTTATTAAAGATATACTCAGTCACATCTATTTCAAAGCAAAAAAATAAATTATATAGTTAAGTGATTTTTGCAGGCTGAAAGAGCCTTTCCTAGAAGTTTAACCCCATATAGTATTTAAACTGACTACCATCACATCAAGTCAGAACTACATCAGACAGCATTTGCCAGTTATATAACAAAATTATAATATCTAGTGACAGAGCAATAAGCTATGTTTGATTACGATCGAGAACCGCTTTCAATCAAACATAATTAATTGGGTCTTCGTCTTCAATTAAAGATCGATGACAGGATTCTAATAACTTTCGGAAACTCCGAAGAATTGGACGAAAAACGCTTTAAATAATATTATCTGCTTTTATTTTGACTGACTTTCGTTAAGTACAATATAATATAGCGAGATTTACGAATTTAACCGTTTGTACATAGATATAAAATCAACTATATATGTGAGTATGTTTAATAACATTTTAATACTGAAAATTATCTATAGATATCTTTATTTATTCACGCTATTTCAGGCATATAATTTTAGAGAGGATTAGTGTAAAGACATTGTTATTACTATTATTCTATACGATTTGAACTCTGAAGTACCTATAAGCAATCTTGACTAACACAAAAGCAATTTTGATATATTTTTATAATGAAATTTCTATAATTGACTTAGCTATCCAAATAGTTTAGTTATATGAACTCGAAGGGTTCTATGTGAGTTAGTCTGAAATGACCTCTGTCAAACTGAATTAACATAAAACTCATTTGAAGCTCTGACTAGTTTTCAAACTATTTCCTTTTGAAACCAATTTATCATCCCTCTGCCCTTGGCTTAGATTTTTCAATCGAAATCTTATTTTGCCTATAATGAATTTAAATTATCATTACTTAATTAACAACAATTAATATATTAATATATTAATATGTTAAAATGGTAAGGGCATCGTGGCGTAGATCGACAGCATCTGACTGTTATCGTGATTGGTTTTTGCTTCAATTTCCGTGTGTGTGATTAACTTTTTAAAAATGTAAAAAAAATAAATATTACTTGAATGGCCGAACTCAAAGCAGGGAATTGAAAATTGTTTGAATATAATCATTCTCCCTGCAATAATATATTCATCCGTATTCTAGACATCGAACCCACCACCATTGTAATTACTGTCTGATGTTGCCCTGCTGCGCCACGGTGACTTCGAATGACCGACCTCTAACTAACTTAAGCTAAACCTATAGTTAACAGTTAGAAATTTCTAATAAGCTATTACGGCAATATAATAGAGAAATATTCTCTTGAATATTAATGAAGCAGGTATTATAAATGTGCGATAGAAATTTCATATCTATGAATATAAACTGAAGCTTTACCTCGCTATTACGCCTCAAGTTTCGATGATGTTATATAGTGCTTTTACCTATATATATAAAAAAAAATGACGTTTTCTTACTTTAGTTACTCTCATACTCGAGAACAGCTGAAGCGATTTGGCTAATTTTGAATCCAAAATATTTGTCCAAGACATTAAGGTTAAAAAGGTCAAAAAACATAAATTGCACTGAAAATAATAAAAAATACATATTTTATTTTCCCATATAAGTTGTACCTTTCAAATAGAATGCGAATGGATATTTAATATTAAGCAAGAACATAAGTAAAATTCGTCCTCATTAATTAACGATATATAATTTACACTTCTTTACAATCTTTAGATTAATATTTAAAATAAATATCATTTTCAGATAATTGTTGAACGCGCTATAAATAAATATTTGACAACAAATATGTCATTAATTTTCAACAAATCTGCAATGATTAGGGAAATGACACCGGGTCCCAAGACAGTTCTTTTCTTTGTCAGTTGACATAGTGATAAACCAGGATGACGTAGTCAGCTACTCCGCAGAGTTTTTGAATTCAGCAGGATTCCTGGTCTTCAACTGACAGTTCACAATTAAAAATAGGTTAATTTACTATCACGTGGAGTTTAACATTTTTTTTTAAAGTTTCATTCAATTTAATTCATACAATTAGGAGAATTTGAACGCAGCAGAATTTGAACCCGCGCCTATGTTCAAGCGACCGCTCTGACAGCTAAAATGTCAAGAACGCATGACTTAGCGGTCGGAGATGCGCCAAAATTTAATACGTTTTCTATATATATATATATATATATATATATATTTTTAAATAAACAAATTGCAAGGCTAATTTAGATTTGGAAGTTTGTAGAATCAAGTTTCCATACCGGTTCCAACCAATAACCACGAATATTATATGCTTATGTATTTTTTAGTAAGGAATGTCCTTGCGTATTTTTTAATTTGGTTTTTTTTTTATTAAATTTTGACGAATCTAATTTTGAGGCGACACGAAGTTTGCCGGGTCAGCTAGTTTTAAAATAAATTATTGAGGTAAGTACTCTTGTACATTTTCGTATCGGTTATTAGGTATTTAGCAAGTTTTTATTAGTTTTACTTGTATTAATCAATCTATAGGAAATCTTTCAACGCTGTACCGGTACAGGGAATTTGGGCGGTGGAGAGGGGAGTGTCTCTTCACGTTCTTTCTCCTTTGCTATGCGGAGCTAAGCAGAAAATGATTTTTTTAATATTTGTTTGTTGTTGTTTTTTACATTGCTGCACTATAGTATAGTGAAGGACATAAAAATTGAATTTTTAAACCGTAAAAATGCAAATTTTAACTTATAAGTGAAGGCCATTGTGGTGCAGTGCAACAGCGTCTGACTCTAAACGCGATGGTTGTACGTTCATTTTACATTTGGGGAATTATTATATTTGAATTATTTTATTTCTCCATTCTGATGACAAGACAAAAAGCAGCGTTGATTCCGCTACTCAAATTCGGGTGGAGAGTGAAGAAAGTTTTGACACTACATTATTTTATTTCATTTTCATTACATTCATTTTCGTTTCATTACATTATAAAAAAATGGATATAACATAAAATTATTCTAATAAAATGAAAATTATAGTAATAATGTTCATATCATCATCGATCAAGCGATCATAATATTCCCATATAAGTAATTTAGACCAGGACGCGTGGTGAGATGCAATAACCGCTTTGGACGTGGTCGTAATTTGCATGTCCACTTTTGTACTTAATACATTTCTATCTATCGTGTAATATATCGAAACATTGGCTATGATGGCCCCAACTATATACATGTTTGAGGTCACTGTAAACGGTTTTATCTGGAGAAATGATAATCACATAGTGTTTCGAATGTGTGCGTAAAATTAAAAACATAGTGTCTTGCCACTGGTTCTTTATGTCTATCTTGATATACTGTGAAAGTGAAAAAAACATGTATAGCAGTGAGTGACGTGTGTTTAAAATAGTGTTCTTTGTTTGCTTACCCAAATTGCGGTGTTGACATCCGTTATTCATCAACACATAATACCAGATCTAGATGGAGATAAAAATGCATATGAATAGAAACATTTAGGTAAATATAAATCTAATAAGTCAGCGGAAAGCGAGGGACAAAGTTTTGTAGACAAAGACAAAGTAAAATTAATTGAAAGCACTTATTACTTTGTCCTCCGACTATATGTACTGTACATTTTTCCATAGGATCTCTTCTCACATAGTGTTCAGACACTGTAAAAACTAAGATAAATGATAAAATTAAAATTATCTCATCGCTTTTACGTCATCACAAACGTCTACGGCAGATAACATCCAAAATGTTTTATCTATTGTACGTTACACAAAGGTTGATGTCTTCGCAATTTCCGTTGCTTATAATCATCAACTTTATAAAAATCATTTTTCGTAAACGTATAAATATGAGGATGCGAATGCGGATTCGAATCCTGCTGCGTTCAAATTTATATACGTTTTTTAAAAATGTTTTTTAATTACCAAGTGTGTAAATATCACTTTTAAAATGTTAAAGAAATTGACTTTATAACCAATGTAGTTGAGTCAATAATGTGCTTGTATCCATAAACACTACTTTTATATGGCGCATAATGTCAGGTCGCACAAATGTGTTTGTTCCTTTAGTTTATAGATCTTTTGTTTATTTGGCCTACGGAGAGAAAGTATGATGTTGGGTTCCGACGCTGTACGCTCAGTGTCTTGGTACTCGGTTCTTTTTAATTAACCTGCTATAAATATCTGTAAATAAGGTGTTATAAAATTATATAACGCTATCGTGGAGGAAATGGGTATTTTAATCTGAACTGGAAAGTATCGGACTGTAAAGGTCGTGGAGAACGGAAACGGGAATAAAATTAAATTATAAGTCTGTTTTTCATATCTGAAGTGTAAAAATAACACTTTATAAAATGTAAAGAGAGCAATATGTTTTACGGAAAAAAATACTGAAAATGAAAACGGAAATACCATTTCAAGGGTAATGAAATCAACTTTGTAATTACTATATCTGTACCTACGTTAGATTCCATGTAGATATTGTAGGTAAGTTATTTTCTACTTCACTTGCTGCTTAATAAATCTCAAGAAATATCACAGAATAATATTTAAAATAAAGATATCTGTAGTATACTTGAAATTTAATACAGTCACGTCGGCATGGCGACAGATTTTCAAAAACTTTGCAAATTCAATATTTCGCAACATTGAACAGGAGAAAAGAAAGTAAAAATAAGGTATATTTGAACTCGTCGATTGAAAATCGACTTTTGTAATAGGCACAAAAGGAATACACGGCGTAGCAATTTGTTACATGTAACAAAAGTAATATCGCAGAATAATCGTTTCGCAAAAAAAGATTTATAAAGAAGTGTAGGTACTTAAATCGGCAGATTTTTTTAAGAAACAATATTCAATTTGGGTTATGTGTAACAAGGCTATATCTCAAGTCATACGATTGTTGCGGGTTCATATTTCATTCGGGGAACATTTACATATTCGTTATATAGGTGCCCTTAAGACCATGATAAAAAAAATGTGCAAAGAATGGGAAACTGCTTAAGGCCAACGTGGGCAATGGGACAGCGTCTAACTGCAAGCGCCGTTGGTAGTGGGTTCGAGTCCCACTCGAGGGATTGAATCTTTAATATCCGGTACGATAAAGTGTGGCGTTAAGTTACTCTACTCAACACTAAAAAAAATGAAAAAACAAATAAAGCCAAAAAAAGTGAGACACGTTTCACTTTTTCTTTGCGATTGTCCGAATAGATAAATAAAATGCTACATAATAGCTTCATAATTTGTCTCATGTTGTTTCTGTTAAAGAAATTGTTAGACCACTTTCCATCCATTAATAACCTGGATGACATCTTATTTTACTTAACTCATCTCGGGTATATAGTAAAGATAAATTACCTTGTAACAAACTCAAAATTTTACTACCACGTATACTTGTATTAATAAATAATAGAAACACTTTTAAATTAGAGAAAATGATGTGTTATATGTCATAACAATTTGTTTTTTTTATTCGAGTTGAGGTCGACTATCATAACTTTTACAAATACAAGATCAAAGCTAAAATATAATTTAATCAACTTCAAATCAAAATTGTCTTGAATTTCCTCTATTCATGGAAACTGGTGATTTATCATTCTTTACAAATAAAGTAAAGATTCGGGGACGGAAGCGGTCGTTTCAATTTGCACGATCCCCTAAGACATTAGAAGGTGGAAATTTACGGTGTCAACATTAAAAACAATTGCTAGCCCGAGAAAAGTTCTTTGTACCTGTAATATAATAATGGTGGCATTTAAATGAAAATATTACAGAGTACAATTTTGTTTGAAATAAAGCGATTGAGTAAAGTAAAGCGCCCGGCGCCTTTTCGTAAAACAATGAAATTCCAAGAAGAAATAAAAAAACGAAAAAGTGGCCTTTGTTCATATCCCTAGACCCTTAAATATCACTATATAGAATTTCATCACAATCGGTTCAGCGGTTTGGCCATGATGACTGACGTCACTGACAGACAGTTTATAATATTGGTATGGATAGCATTATTTTGTTTTTGCTTATTGTTTTTATCTGTATATTTTATTTAATACAAGGGGCTCAAATAGAACTTAGTGACACTGCACTCAAATTAAGATATAAATATGTTCGAGTTTGATAATGAACCAAACAAACAAATTATTCAGGCGGAGTATGCTTGAATTAATTTGAAAATTTATATTACATTCATACAAGCTTGTGGCTCTTTAATTTTATAATACTTAATTTGAAGTTTCAAGTAAAGGCGTGTGGCACAATATGACAGCGTTTGATTGTAAATGTGATTGGTTGTGGGTTCGATTCCCTCTCGGGTGAAGATTATATTCATATATTTTCATTTCTCCATTCTGGCACCGCATAAAGCGTGGCATTGAATTCTGTCACTTAACACGTAATATCGATTTCGGGTGTAAAGTGGAGAAATGAGTGTCTCTTTCTGACTACTTGTCAAAGAAAATCCAATGCCAATGTCATGCTTTTGTGAGAAAAAGCGTAAAACTGCAAAAAAAGCAAAACAAAATAAATTGTAAGGAATTTACTTTCGGTTTTAACCATCACTACTCTTATCACAGTAGGATTTTTCTAAAACCTAGTTTTGTTTTATTATATAAATTAATTAATCAAACTTAAAAAATTAAAAAATCATTTATCAAACTTAAATACATTTTATACAACATGCCATCCTCTTTACACCTTCTTAAGCGAAGATTATCATAAAATTTGACCTTAGCTGATATTTTTAATCATAAAGTAAAGGTAAATTTAACATTCTAAGGTTAAATAATTAGATTTTTTGCGATTTTTGCACATTTTAAATATAACTATTTTAGCCGGATGACTCGCATGTATTTTAATAATAATTCAGGGCAGGACGCGAAGCAATTAAAAAATTGTTGACGGTAGTTTGATATAATAATTGTCTCAATTGTCAAACGAATGCCACTTCAATGTGCTTGCGAGTGTGACCACGTACTACGCCACCGCCTGCGACCTCTTGTAACACCAGAAACTAAAATCAAGTGTTCGAAACGTCGGGTTTTACAAAAAGTGTCTTTAAATATCAAAATAAACACGATAATTAATAATCCGATTAAAATATTTAAAATTAAATTATTTAAAATGTTAAATAGTTTTCAGACTTCCTTATCAATGAATCAATAAACTGTACATAATTGTATTATACAACAAATGGCGATACTAAATAAAGTAATCACATTATATTAAGCATTCAGAGAGATTCATTATAACAGGTAACAGAAAAAACAATATTTGATTAAGTCAAAAAGAAAAACATTTTATGTAGATAAAAATTCTTAAATTGACCCACGATCTCTTAATGACTCTAGCGATTAGCATTCCGGTCACGTTTATTGTTAAATAATGAAATAATTTCGCTATCGGGAGTACTGCTTCAGTAATAATTATAGCACCCAGCAAATTAAGGCTGAGACTTGAATAGTAGAGCTATTTAAATATAATTTGAATTTATTGAGTGTGCCTACAAAACAAGAAGTTTAAATTGAGGCCTTAGCTAGGCTGACCATTTTTCATGCAATTTGTAAATATTGAAACCGTATACTAATTCGATCAATCGACAAAATGAAATGAATATATTAATTTTGAAATTTAAACATTAATTTTGAAAACGTTTTCGGTAGTTATGTAAATACAAAAGTTAGAATAGTATTTAATGTTTCTTTTTTTTTGTTTCAGATAAATCAAATGAATTAACTTTTTTCAATAAAGAAAAATCAAAGCTTAAACTTATCGATGTTCAAGTAAGAAAGTAAAACAAAATGTTGCACAGAACACCTTCTTCACGGAGGCGCAGAGCGTCAAGAAGCGCAGCTACTTCACCCCAAACTAGATCTCCGAGACCATCAGCGCAGTCTTCACGTCGAGCGTCACTCGCAACTACAGAAACAGATGACGAGCTTGAACCTCCACCACAAAGAAGTCCACGAGCAAGCTTAGCTCCAGATGCAGCGTTAGATTCATATCATAGGAGTCCTCGTCATTCCTTAGTTCCTGAAGCTAGGTCGGCCAGAAATTCTATTACACCTGAAACATCTATAGTTAGGAATACTTTGGCACCATCCAGAAATAACTTAGCTGTGGATCAATCATATGGATCGAGATTAAGCCTTAATCCTCAAGATTTTAACAGGAGTCCAAGAAATAGTATTACTCCTGATATGGCGGCCAGAAGTCCGAGAAGAAGTTTAGTTCCAGAAGGAACATCTTGGAACCAACCGAGAAATTCTTTAGTACCAGACATTGGCAGAAGCCCGAGACATTCAGTCGCAAGTATACAAATTGACCCTGCTAGGAATCAAAAAGAATTAGGACCAAGTCCAAGAACCAGCCCAAGAGGTAGCGTAGCACCTGAGGGCTTAAAGAAAGAATGCTCAGATTTGAACAGGAGTCCGAGGGGATCTTTGATTCCAGAGTCACAGAGAAGCCCTAGGGGCAGTATAGCTCCCTCTGAGCGGAGTGCTCGTGGAAGCCTTATTACAGGAGAGATTGATGCTGCAAGAATAAGCCCAAGAGGGAGTCTCACTCTTACCTTTCAAGAACCACTTGTATCGAGGGAAAGACGACCAAGTGAAGATAGTCAAAATGCTGGTATGAAAGATCATTTGGTTTTTTTTTCTTATTTGTTATTAATATTTAAGGTGTAAATGACAGGAAATATTCATAGAAATTTGAGTGTTGGTTGCTGGTGGTAGGTAAAACATCCCTAGGTACTGAATATTAAATATAATAAGCTTTGTGGTCTTAAAAACATGCTTTATTTTTTGCAAGTGAATCACTATTGAAAATTTAGTAATTAAGTAATAAGAACAATTTAATTGCTTGTTTTTTTTAAATAATTACAAATATATTATCTATACTTTTTTATTTTAAAATAGGTAACAGAGGCCGCGTATCTCCATATAGAGCTTCTCTGGCTGGTCGTCACAGCGGCGCTTTATCTGACACTGGATCCAGAAGAGCTTCCAGTTCTGTTAGTCAAGTAAGGTTTTTTGTAATTATATATGTCGCAAATTATATATGTCGCAAATGAGTATGTCCCACTGTACAATTGTTATTGTGTGTGTAGATAAAAGATAGGTTTTTAAACGTCAGGAATGACTCTAGGGCGTAAGTAAGGGCTAGGGTGTAGAGAATATTGCAACGTTACGCACTATACGCTTGTACACGTTAGCCACTAAGCAAGTGACACTCAATATCGGGACACTGGTCCCGTCGCGCTTGTAGAGAGAGGAACTCTGAGGCAGTGGGACTTGCGACCCCCCAAGTGTAGGTTTATGAGATCTCTTTAGAATGCATACAAAATCACTTTCACTGCCCGAGTTCCTCTCTTTACCTGACACCTAATAACAGGGCGTCCCCACGAGTAATGAACACTACCGTACCTAAACGTTTACTGTCTCTCTAGGAACCTAAAGAGCGTTCTCAAAGCTAGACCAGCGTTACACCATAGATAAACGATCACCATAGCAAAACTACAATAGATCGCGCTAAACTAAATATAATTTAATACTATATGCTATGACATATACATTTATCTGTGTATTTTCTTTACTATCCTTTTTTATTTGAAATTCCCTTTCAATTTTTTATTGAATAACATGCATAATGTACAGCGGATGATGTCCCAAATTAAACGGAGTTCTTAAATCAAGTCAACAATCTCCTGCCTTAGCTTGGATTTATGTGTAAAGTATTCGTGATGACGGATTTTCTAAAATATATTTACGATAACCAAAATATACGTGATTAATCCGGTTAAAATAAATTTATTTACAATATTATCAGGTATCAGGTGACGAACAGAGGCGATTGTGTGGAGAACATGCAAAGTACAATGATCGTACTGGTTTGGGTCTCGGCGTAGGACTCACTACCTATGGGTCAGTTGCATATCAACTGAAAGATGCAAATATGGAGGCTTCGGGCACAGTTGATTTTGTGTGCAGAGCTGCGAAAATTATGAATAGGACAAGTAAGTATTTTTTATTTTAAAGTATAATTATTTAATATATTTTGTTAAAATAATATAAAATTTACTGTCTTAATTGAGGACATGCATGGATGAAGGTGATTTATCACAAAATTAGAATTTCGTATAAATTAAGCCTACACTGTTGAATATTATTACAGTTGGAGACAAGTTTAATTGTTATTACGGATTTTTATTACTGTATTACAAAAACTCTCGTAATGAAAATTATAATATTTTATTTTAAGAAAAAAATTAATAACATTTTTATTTCCAAAAATACAACAAAAGTTAAGTGTTAAAGTTTACAATTGCTTATGGCACTTTAAGCCTTCATTTATACACCTACAAAAAAATACGATATATACATATCGCCTTCATCTATGCATATCTTCAAATAATTCTGGTATCAGTAGTTTTTGTTGTGTAATTAGTCCACAAAGTTTAAGTGAACACACAATCCTCTCACAGCTTACCTCAAGAAATGCGAGCGTAAAAAATATGTATTTAATTCAAATATCTATACAAAGCTAATAAAAATATGTTATACAAGAATGTATAACTAACAAAATAAACAACTCCCGTGAAATTCTGTGGAAAATAAAACACAGCGTTGGGTTAGCACTTTGGCATATAGTGAAAGAACGGAATGTATTAACACTACATTTTACCAGCATACTAAATTTTAGACAACGCAAAACGCAAAGCAAAAAAGAAATACCTTCACACAGATATTCACTAAATTATATTTAGGTATATAAAGATTTTATCCAAAGAGTACCGATATAAGAATATTCTTGTACATATACGAGTACATCCATCCATTAATATATTCGTATCATCTAATTTACAAAGCAGCGGAATAATTGATAAAAGTGCGACGCTAACGATATTTTCTCATTGGGGCAGATAACTTTAACGTGAAGTAATGGCTGTTTTAATGTTTTCTCGTATCCCAAGAGGAATTTTGTTTAGAGAAAATATATAAATATTCATTATATGTATTTTTGTTTTAAGAAAAATGTGTGTACTCAATACGCAATTTCTCGAATTCTGGCGGAAAGTGTAACTGTAGACAGAGTTGTATGCGGGGAAAGGTGAAGCTGAACAAATTAACTTTATCCTTTATTATATGCATCGTTAAGCGGTAGGCAAAAAACGAATTTATTATATATTACATACAGTACATGCATATTAAAAGATTGTGTGTAAAAAGTTGCAACAAGTATATATAATACCTTAAATTAATAAAAATATATTACTTACACACACTACAATGTGTTTGACATACATTTTTATGCATAGTAACATACGCGTTGTAGAAGCAACACGTTGCCACTTTTGTACACTTAGTGAAACTTATGAGGGTTAACTTCCAAAGCCAATTTCAATATTACATATTCGTCTAAAACAGTGTTTTTCAATTATTATTATGAGACGGCCCTCATACTATAATAAAAGTATTTTTTTCGTATATGTTGTATTTAGCTTACGAACATAATTTTGATACTTTTTTTTAACACTATCTTAATACATTTTTGTAAGCTTTATTGAATTTAGGGAGTCACGACTCACGCGTTGAAGAATTTAGCATTTATTTTTATCATGAATTAAATAACTTTCGCAAGAACATGTTTCTTCTTACAAAAAGCTTTTACGAGTATAGATATATACTTTGGAAGGAAGCTAGTTATTTTATCTTGATCCACTCTAAGTCTGAACGGCCTCAGTAGATTATTTATAACGGTAATATAAATGAAAAAAGACAGCTGAGAGACTGTATTAATTTCCTTTACACCTCCAGAGCTTTTGAAACACTTTGAAGCTTGAGTTCCGAACATTTATTGCTTCACTTTGTCTAAACTTTCATTTAACTTAGCGTAAATAAAGATATTCTATATTAGAAAAGTGAGTTACTTCGTCCTATTTCATTTCGTATTGGATGTTTATTATTTTTATTTGATTAAACGACTTCCTCCGTCTGCATAGCAGCGTATTCAACAAGTCAAAGAACTTAGAGTCAAGGCACTCCGCCCTCCACTGTCTACTCGCATTGACACATTGCGTGTTGAGGTGTGAAACTGAGTGAGGAAATTATATTAATTTAAATATTATAATTATTTTAGAATAATTCTCCTGCTCTATAAGAGAAATCAAAATGTTAGCACTATGATTTTTTAGCATACTTTGCTATATGCACTTAGAGCAGGGAAATGAAATAACTTATATATTAAAATCACCCCCCAAAAGGGAATCGAACCAATAACTTTTTAATTAAAAGCTTAACGGATTTTAACATTCGATCAAAAAAATCATCGACAAAGTTATATTGACCGGTCAGACTAAATTAGGTTAAGAATTTTCACAAATACACTTAGTTAATTGGCAAAATAATTTTGGACCTAACTGATACCTTTTTAGGTGACCGTTGGAGTGATAGTCATTTTAAATAAAAAATTTCTTATTTGATATTGATTGATTTCACATTGATCATGTTTCTGGCTGCTTTATTTTATCAGTCATCATTTTAATAAAGGAACCGTTTACGTAATATACATCTGGTGAAGAATGACAGCGTCTCATTGTAAACGTGATGGTAGTGAGTTCGAGTATATTTTTTGTCGCATAGCCATAGGTAGTCAGAAAGAGTTTAGTGTCAAGATATTCCATTCTCTATTTTCCGTCCGTATTCGAGAAATTGCGTGTAGAGCTGCGAAACTTAACTTACTTATTTGAAAATATTTTTCTTAATTTGTTCGTACAATATGAAACGTGGCTTTGGGCTCTATAGTCTATGTCCGGAAATTAGGCGGAAAGAGAAAAACGGAGTGCGTTAACACTAAACCTCAGCACATGTACTTTTAGTATATAAATGTAAGTTAATTAGGTAATTTCTTGTGCAATAAAGTATTATTATTATATTATTTTCTGCCACATAGCAATATGCAAATATTAAAAATAGATTTTTTTATAAAATTCCTTTTTACAGTTGTGATGACCGTGTTCCTGGCGTGCCTCTCTACGTTACCAGTCATCATGCTTATCATGGGTATGTAATAGTTTTACTTTAATCAAGTTAATTCTAGTATGTCCGTATGGATAACCTTAATACTAATATTATAAATGCGAAAGTAACTCTGTCTGTGACGTCATAACGGCCAAACCGCTGAACCAATTGTGATTAAGATACTTGAGTGTCTTGGGAAGAACATCGGCCACTTATTTTTCCTATTTTTTTTAGTTTTTGAGGAACTTCATTATTTTATGAAAAAGCCGCCTAAAATACGAAACGGCTACACTTCACGTGGCCGAAACCGCGAGCAGGTCGTTAGTCGTAAAACAATTTTCTTCCCCGTGGGAAAGAAAATATTTTAAGGGACTAAAATGATTTACAGTTCAAACGATATAAAAAAATATACCTATGGCCCCCGGGCGGACAAAAGTTCCTTTCGATTTTTGGTAGACGTTTGATAGACTGTCATAATTAACATACATTGTTAAATATCAGGTTATATGAGTTCAATTGAAAGAAAAACTGATAAAATATATTTGTATATAATGATTTTATGTCATAAGTATACTTCTATGTATTTAAAAAGCACGAAGGTGTACGTGGAATAGAACGTTTATATCAAGAAGTTTCGAGGAAGCCTTGTTCCGCTTTTCCCATCCCACTCAGCGCGTGTACCGCGCGATTAGGAACTTCGTTCCAATAAATTACCACTCACATTCAATATTACATTTAAGTGATGTTATTTTTAAAACATAAACCTTTTAAAAAACATATAAAATTTGAACGCAGCGGGTTACGATCCCGCGCCTCTTGGAAACCGTCCATTGTACCTCCCAAAAAACAACAAAAAACCATCATTTGTGCTACATCTTGTAAGCAAACAGTTTTTATATAAAAGAGCAGCTTCACGCTTTTTCCCGCATAGCAGCCGTATAGCAGCCTCCGTTCTCCACTAAGTACAATAAATCTGTTATCAAACTGCGTTTCCCTCAAAATAGAAGTAATGAAAAAAATATATGTCACGTCTGTATATATGGTTGTGGGTTCATTTCCCAATCGAGGAAATGCATTTATTTAAAAAAAACATATATTAAGAAAACATATAAAAATTTGAACGCAGCGGGTTGCAACCCGCGCCTCTTGTTTCCTAAATATATGTTTATCAATTTCCTAATGCGTGAATAACACTTTAAAAAAAATGTTACAAACGATTATATTTAATTTATTTTCCTTTCTCTGGTCTGGTCACAAGTTCGCTCTGTCTTGAATTATGGAGAACGGGACGTCTTTTTTTTCTCTGTCTGCTATACTGGTAAAGTGTGAAGCTGTAAAGAAAATACACATATAAAGAGAGAGAGGAATATATTGTCAATAGGCGAGTAACACCGCCTTGTCACGTTTAGCATAATTACACGTATAAAGCCCGCAATTTTAGTTGGTACAATACTAACCTTATTATATACAAATATGTGTTGTATTGACAAAAAATAGTAAAGCCTTTTTTTCCTCTTTGGAAATAATTTTTTTTTTTATCAGATTCCTAATATAAATGACAAAACATGTAACACCTCCACGCTTTTCTCATAGCACACACATTGTAATCAAATAGAGCCTGTGTAAAGACACTCCGTTCTCCAATTTCCGCCTAAAATCGAGACAGCATGTTGAGTGGCGGAACTTAGCGCTGCGCTCTGGTTTACAAGAGGAACACCGAGTAGGGATCGAACCCACAAACAATCGGTTTCCAGTCAGACGCTGATCCATTGCTACACTGCGGCATCCTCAATATTTGTGCCAAAGTACTAGATAGTGTGGTTAAAATTTTTTTGTCAACCACGAGGAAGAGCAACCTGAACGTTTGGTGAAATTTGAATTTGATGGCATCCCTCGACGGATTCCACAACGTCGGCTCGTGGCATACATTCTAAAAGTCGGGGATTTTTCCAATTATTTTATCATTTTATCAATTACATATTAAACGTCGTGGGATTTTTCAAAATTATTAGCTTTCATTTTTTTCAAACAGGCTTAAGCAAGCTAAGTGAATTTTTTATAATTTCTTATAATAACGAGATACTTATAGTCGTTTATTAAAACCATACGTACCTATGTAAAGTGAATTCATAAAATAAAAAATAAAAATAAAATATATATCTGCCATTTTGCGTCTGATACAATATCCAACCGTTTTAAATCAAAATTTTAATTTAGTTATGTAAAAAAGCGGTTGTGGACTTGCGATTCACTGATATTTTTTTAGCTTCTAGCTTTTTCCCGCATAGCTTAGGATAGAGAGAGAGAATCTAGCGCCAAGGCACTATCTCGTCTACTTCCCGCCTTAATTCGAGACAATACGCCCAGTGGCAGAACTCACCGACACGCTTTATGTTGCCGGAGCTGAGGATTGAAAATAATTTAAATATGAATATTAAATAAAATAATCATTCCCTCGAGTATTAATCGAAACCATAGCCAATCGTGTTCACAGTGATTTAAAGCCGCTTAAGTATTCGAGTTACATGAATAACTTCATATCGTCTGTATTAAATAATTATATAATCGCGTGGATTTTTAAAATAAAAGTCTAAGTAACCTAAGTTACTCCTTATTACATCAGCTTGCTTGTAGAAAACCGGCCAAAATCGATTTAGTCGTTCTTGAGATTAGTCGGAACAAAAATTATACACAAATATAATTTTGGTATATGTACTGTACAATGTATATCCATATGAATTTAGTTAAAACGGTTTTATTTTAGTATTAAAAACAAACAATACATATTTATTTATTTCAATATATAAAATAGACGTTTTTATACGTCTATTGGCTTCTTCAAAGGCTTTACTATAAAAAACATGTTTTTTCTTTTTAGCTTATAGGAACAAGAAAGGAATTAGTACTTTATTTATTTTCTCATATTTTTGCATATTTATATAGATATTAAAGGAATAATTTTTCTCGAGATTATATTTACATTAAAATTGTTAAATAACATATAAAATCAGTTTTGTCAGTTCAACGAACAGCTACTACTGATAAGATAACCTAATAAGGTTTTAAATGAAACTAGTTTAACCGGATTAATCGTGTAGGTATTCAAAAGTTAATTCTAGAAAACCCGACGTTTCGTATATTTTACAGTAGTCCGTGTTCAAAAGTAAACTGTCTGTGAAGGTATAAAAGACCTAGTCATAAATTACACTACATATCACATTTTGGTCAAGACTACCGTTTATCTAACTCCGCTCCGTAATTAGTTTGACGTGTTTCGTTGATTCAATACATGTAAGAAAATCTTACAACACAAATCTCATGATATTTTAATATTTTCATAGCATTAATGTAATCTCCTTGCCAGGATTATGAGAAAAAACTTTGTAAAGTGTGTTTTTTAAAAGTTATTTTTAAATGTTTTGTCATTATTTTTCACTCTTCAAAGAACTTATTCAAGTACTTAAAGAAATGAGTGGAAATGAAAAAAGATATTATAATATTGTACAAGTTACTTAAAAATTCAATTTACATGATTTATTACGTATAAAATATACCTTTATTATACGCCTATTGGCATCCTCAAAAACGCTCTGGTACCTACGACGAAGCGCGGCGTTGAGTTCCGTCACTCAACAATTCAACTAAGAATGGAGTGTCTAGACACTAGGTTTTATTTGACTACCCTGTTATGCAGGAAAAAGCGTGAAGCTACATAAAAAAATATATATTTTACAAGTCTGTGCTACCCCCAAACGAGATCAAGTAAGCTTCGAATCGAAACATTTAAAATGATTCGTCTCGATCCTTCGAGATAATGAAATTCAATCTTACATTATCTCTAGTGAAAAATCGTTGTAATGAAAATACGGTTCAAGCATTCTATTAGAAGCTAGGTATTTACTTTGTATATTATATTATTTGAGTAGTATTTAATAATATTGTAGATAATTTACAAAATTTATAGCTGTCATATCAATGTCTATACCTAGAACATCTTGTTTTGAATCTGAAAATAATGTTTTTTTTTTCATTTTAATATTTTTCACCATTGTAGAATAATTGAATTGAAGTTTGAGAGTTTGAAATTAAAAATGATAATTTTAATATAAAACAAATTGTATTATTAATTCGAGGTCATCGTGGTGTAGTTGGGATAGCGTTGGACCGTATACACGATGGTTGTGCTCGATGCTATTACGCAATATAATAAGAAAAATAAATTTAAATAATAAATAAGAAGCCAGTCTTAATGCCTTGGTCTACAAACATACACGGTGTATAGAATTTCTAGCTATGAAACTTTATTATGTCGCTTCCGTTGCACCATTATATAGGCAACCGATACCCTCAATAGATGAACGTCATTTGCTAACGTCTGTGTATATGTAGGTATGCTTAAACTGGGTCAGGCTTATACATACTGTAGCAATGGTGTTAAATTCCGCTATCAAATAGGTATTTTTCATAAAATGAATAGAATATTAAGTGAATATTCAGTGAATATTGAGGGAGTAAATTGTAACTTGACTCTCTCTTCCTAAGCGGTGTGGAAAATCATTAGTAGGTTCTTTGGTCTTAAATGAGTGTCATTTGCTAACAAAACAAGAGTAAGCTTGTACATATAGAAAATAGTTTTCAAGCGCGGTGAAGGATCGGTATGCATTGTTTTTAAATGAAAGAAAAGGTCTTAAGAGTCTCTTTTACGATTGTTTCGGATAAGTGTGTTACTTTGAGGAAATAAATGATATTTCGAAGATACTTATATGTATATATATATTTTCATTACAAATCAAATTTATACTTAAGTAGTTGTTTACCTATTGTTCTTACATATATATTTACTAGCGATCAACTCGCGGTTTCGCCTGCGTAAAATACTCGACCGCCAGCGTATCCCACTTAAATCACACACTTTATTTATTTTTTTATTTTATGAACCGATTGTAATAACATAAACACTAACACTACAGCAGTTTATGAAATACATAAAGTCGAAACTGCATTTGAATCGATTCAGCCATTTCTGAGATAACAGTTCACGAACGCTCAGACAAACAGAAAAAATTGTAAAAAAATATATTTTGTTTTCTATTACAATGTTAAATGTCCCAAATAATATGTTTTCTCATACATCTTTCATGGACAAACAGCGATCAGTTACATTTGCATTATAGAAATTGTTATTGGAATATTTCTTTTACTTGTTTGAGGGTTTTCAGTTCATCGGTTTTTTAATGTGGCTTTATGTGGTGATGAATGATGGCTTTAAGTCCAAATTCCATCCATAAATATGTAGACGCTGTACATTAAAGACGGATGCTGCTCAGAGTCAAGATGCTGGCATATTATCATATTTTTCAATCGACCTTGTAAAATCATCGGATAATGAAACATTGCTAGCTGGCGACTAGCTAACACAAATACCTTTAGACATTATGAGTTATCAAACGCGAAAGCTTTATAAGGTGGGATAAACTGTCTACACATTGACATACCTAGTGTCAAGACATTCTCTATATTCCATCTTTCCGTCCGACATCGACTCATTGGTTTTGCGTGATGAGTGGCGAAACTCAACGCCGCACTTTGTTTTGTTACCAGAAAATACCAATAAAAATTATTTAAATATAATCATTCCCCATAGTGCGAATCAACAACCATCGACCAGTCAGACGCTGTCACACTGTTCCACAATAGAGTGAATTTAAATTCCTAAATTTTTTCTAATTAATTTGGCAATCATTTTATATATTGTATACAATACAGAATACTTATTTAATATTTTATTTAATATATTTTATATTTCCTATAGGCGTTCAGTATATTCGAGACTGTCCAGCTCAACCAAGGATACCTGTCTACATGGTCGTAGGCGGGGCAGCTGGAGGTGCTGGCATCTGCTGGCTACTATGGGCGCAACTTGCCAGTCGCAGCTCTAACTCCAATGCCAGTGTGCCAGAACGAATCCTGGCTTACATGCTGACTATATTTCTTATGGGATGGTAAGTAGATTAGATTGCGATTACTCGACTACATACTTTATTCTAAAAACTTAGTGTTCAATTTACAGAATCTGTGATTCAGTAATAAAATAAAGATAACCGCAAAAGGTACATATGAAGCTTTACGTTTGTTCCCACGTAGTACGTTACCACTACTGTCAACACACGCCGTTCTCCACCTGCCGTCTGAAATTGAGTCATTATGTGTTTAATAATAAATAATTTAAATATCAATTGCTCCAAGTGAGTATCGACCCCACAACCAATCGCAATTCTAAAAAAAAAAAGAAAAGAAAATAAATAATAATACTCGCTTATACAATTAAAATACATATGAAATAGACAACTAGCTAGATAAACATATTTGTAGAAAACGTATAAAAATTTGAGCGCATCAGGATTTAAACCTGCGCCTCTGGGAAACTGCCAAATCCCGCTGCGTTATAATTTTTATACGTTTTCTAGAAATATGTTCATCAATTACCTTAATGCGTGAATAACACTTTAATAAATTAAATTAAACTAGACAGGTGTAATACAAATATCTCATTCTTTAAACAAATATAATATGTACGGAAATCAAACCTGCAGCATTTGTAAAGAAACATTTTTAGAAAACGTATTAAAAATTTAATAGTGTTTTAAAAATGATTTTCAATTTACAATTTAAAATGTTTAAAACTACGGTATTCATATTTTTTATTTGACTTTTTTATTAATTAAAAAGCACGAATCTAGTTTTTAACTAGATCGACATTTCAATTATTTTTCCATAGTTTAGAGTTCAGTATGTCAGTTTTTGAACAGCATAGAAGCATAGTTGGCATGGCACAAACCCTGTTCCACAATGTGGGATAAGGGAAGAAATGCTACATGCTTCTTACGTACATACTCGTTTTCAAATCAGCTCCTGATTGTATTCTCGTGATGGACACGCAAGCCCTAAGATTTCAGACTGGACATTTTTCTTTATTCAAGAACTTACTAGAAGCCTAAGACGTTAAATATTCTTGAGACTTCAGTGAACAGTTCCGTGGGAAACAAATATCCTTAAAAATTTACACTTAAAGTAAATAAACTCTTCGAACTTACTAACGAACGTACAGCACCGATTTTTTTTACTATTATTTTTTCTACTTGTTTTTTCTACTAAAAGATCTCGATCTCGGATTATTTTTTCAACTGCCTGTCTAGAACTATCATCAGGTCGTTTCTAGCACGTATTTCGAAAGCAATATTAGTAGGATATATTAATAAAAAATGAAAACAAAAATAAGTTCTAATAAGCGTCCAAGAAGTTCAGCGTAGCTGGATGTAGAATGCATGGCTTAGCGGTCAAAGTGCTTGGACGGTTTCCAAGAGGCTCGGGTTTGAATTGCGCTGCGTTAATCTTTTTATACGTTTTGTAAAAAAAAAATATTTCTTCTTCATTAGTAATGCCATAGTGGTATGTGAAAGTATCCTTTTAATTGTTAATATATGAATATTATCTTATATAGGACGCTCTTTCGTATCGTATTTCTGAATTATTTATAATAAATAATTTTAATTGGTGAAGCATATTGCTTGTTTATTCTACTTTAATAACTTATAACTGATTACCTGACGGCTACCCAAGGGCGTGGGTTCGAATCCCGCTGAGTAAAATTATTAATACTTTTTCCAAAAAATGGATAGTGGAGGTGTGCGTTCATTCATTTTAAAGTGCTTCGAGCTGAGGAGCGGCAAGAGGTTTCTGCAACGTTTAAATACGCTAAAAATATGCTAAAAAAAAAAAATTCAATGACTATTTTGTTAATGAACTGAGAGGAATTTAAAATAAAAAATGAGATTCCCAAAGTCACACCTACCCAAGAAATTGTATACAAATAATGTTTCTACTCGTTATATTTATGTGGACCACAAAAGATCAGTATTGTAAATAAAATTAATATTATAACAACTTAGTAAACAAGTTTTAAATTTTAACGCGCCAAAGTAAAATAAAAGGTCCATTATAATTGAGTTTATTAAAAAGTTTATAAGGGAAATACTTCGAATACAATTCAAGAGTAGTCTTTTCTTTTTGGTTTCTTATTTTACAAATACTTTTGGTTTCAAGTTTGTTGGGAAGAACAAAAACTAAGCTCTTTTTATTATGTGGCTTTTATTAACTTATTAGATTAGTATGTATAATTTATTTCGTCAATATCATGTTGTAAAAGAAAAAGATGAATCAGTTGCAGTATGCTTCACCAATTAAGATTATTTATTATAAATAATTTAGAGATCCAATACGAAAGAGCGTGCTTTATAAAATATTATTAATAATGGGGAAAAATAATTATTTTTTTTAGAAAACTTATAAATAATTCTACATCTAGCTACGCCGAAGTTCTTGTATATTACGAAAACGTATAAATATTTTTCTGCAGCCATAGCTGTTGCTTACTCCACTCGAAAGAGTAAGAACGATCTCATCATAATATAATTCATACATAAATTCTTCTATAAAAATATAAGATAATAATAAAAAAAAGTAAATAAATCAATTTTAGCACTTGCTATCATCATCAATTTAATTTTAGACTAAGAAAGTCTACATTGGATTATATGGCGGTGTATATTTCGTGTAGTCTATTTTTGTCAGAGATCCTCCTGACGCTAATTGGAACATTTCCCTCGAGCTCTCATCGTAGCGCCTTTGTTGGCGAATCATTTTACTCAAACATTATTTGTATTGCTTTATCGTTAATTATTTAATAATATTTATAGCAGAAAATGCGAGAGAAAATGCGTGTTTCTGTCATAATAATTAGAAAGTGTAGGTTTATTTTCATATGAACATTATTTGTACTTTTATTCACAATTCTAATCCCAATTCCTCTTTAATGTGAAATTGGGAAAGGGAAATATGTATCCATTCTGTATACTCCGCCTATATAAAATTAAACTTTACGTGAAGCTTTTTTCGTATGTAGTAAGTTCAAACAATCTTTACAATATCAATTTTGCGAGTATATAAATATGGTGCTATACTGTAATTGTAGTACTAAAATAATATTAAATTACTAAGATATAAAAGGTAGCCAAAATATTGTGAACCTCTTACAAATTATTTATTTATACATAATCACATAATAATTACATAAAAAAAAAAACATTACGATGATTGACAATTGATCTCGTGGCAGAAAGGCAAGAAAGTAAAAAAAAAACCTTATCTATGTCAATATCTTGATTTAGGGAAAAACAGAGTGTCTTGCCACTAGGTTCTCTCTGACTTCCCTGCTTTGAATAAAAAAGCGTGAAACCGCAAATATATACTCTTTAGTTCCACTTATATCCTAGCGATGGAGAGGACTGAAAATATTTTTGTAACATACATATTGTATACAAAATAAGAGTGACTTCAAGCACCGCCTACCATCTCATTTTAATATATTTGCAACATCCGAAAGCTAGCTAGATAGACCTTAATATTTTGCCTTATTTTAATAAATAATTTCATTTTTACTATAATAAAACAGTAAAAACAGGATTCGTGTACGCGCACAAGCTCTGTCCTACTAGACTGATTTTAATGAAACCTTTTATAGGCTATAATTGATTTTGAACCATAATACAAAAGCTATATTATCAAATACATAAAAATTGCGCCTTAAGAGAAGATTGTTTGGTGTGATGAGTATTGTGCTGGGAAGGGTTGTAAGTCCACGCAAACGAAGTTGCGGGCAGCTACTACTATATAAAACAGTTATTTTTCATATGTTCTGTGTCAGACATTTTTAGGATTTTTCTGGAGAAGTGGTCAACGTCTAGTGGCACATTAGTCTTCAGTTCTGTTCACACCTTGTTATAATTTGACGTTTGTAATATCGAAATTGAATCGAATCACAACCAAGAAGCCTTAGTGTATGCTCTATGACTTAGTCCAACGATTAATCAGTAAAGAGTTTAAATAATTTACTTTCCATCGGAGCCACCTAACCTGCAAAATGCCTGAGTGGGTAAGTATAGAATAGGATATTCCGGGTTCTCTTTAATTTATATCTATAATGCGGGTTACACGAGAAAAAAGTAAGGCAAGTACTTATATAAGTATAAAAAGCTCTTCCATTGTTACCTGATTGACGGACCGACAACACACAACCGAAGGACTGCTAGCATACATTTGAAATTTGTCTACTGGTTTCAGGGGTAAGAGATTGCAGGGGTAAGTAGAGAATTTCTAGAAGTTTCAACAAGGACTATAAAAGTTTGTGATTTTATGGTTCATAGTCCATGGAAAGTAAATTGAAGATTATAACTTAAAAATTATATATGATATATTCGTATATGTATATCATTTTGATTTTTTCGAACAATCTGCATAGCAGAGAGAATCTAGTGTCAGGACACTCCGTTCTCCACTTTCAACCCGAATTCAACACATTGCGTTTTGAGTGGCGGTATTCAACGCTGCGCTTTACCTTGTCACCAGAGCGGAAAAATGAAAATAATTTAAATATAATCAATCCCCGAGTGGGAATCGAACCCACAACACACACTCAAACTGCACCACGGACGCTACTGCGCACGATGGTATATTAGAATATTATTTAAAACTAACAAAAATATATGACATTTAACGTAAATTACTTTAAATGTAAATTGTTTTCGTCCAAACGAAGGAATTAAGCTTTCTGTTTCCTGTTAGTATATTATTAGTAATTCACCTTATTTTATTGAAGTTAACACACAGTAGATTACCCAACTCCATTAGCGCTAATCCGACAGTGGAAAGCGATGAAATCAATCACCGAAAATATATGAGCGGCAGGTTTGCTGCTACGGTCATTAACTGGGGCCGATAATTTAAACAATCCTTTAATTTCCTATTTAATGCATTTTAGGTTAGTTGTATATGTATGAGGTCTTCGCGGTGCAGTAGACCAGCATCTTATAGCTAAGATGTTTGTTTGTGGGTTCGATCCCTACTGGGGTGAAAGTACTGAAATTATTTTTATTTCCTCGCTCTGGCAAGACAGAATGCTACGTTGAGTTCCTTCAACACACAATGTTGATGAGTGGCATAGGCAAATGTAAAATTTCTCTATATAAAAAAAAAGGATTTTCCAACATTTTTATGGTTTCTAATTATTTGTGGATTTTTATATATGTATATAAAACTAAAGTTTACCATTTGACACACAAAATTCGTGAAATTAGGAGAAAGTTGAAAATAGCATGATTATATCATAAAGCTTTTTATTCAACTTGAGATATAAAGGAGATTTTAAAACATATACAAATTTAAAGTATTTTCCCTCAAGTAAGAAGTAAGATCACTGTCTACAGTCAAACTTCTTCCAACTGCGCTATTACAACGTCAAAAGATAATATCAAATAAGAAATGATTATACCCTTGCCTTCACTTAGATACATTTTTTTCAGCTTTACGTTGGAGTGGTGTTACCAGAGCGGAGGAATGTAAATAATTTAAATATAAGCATTTGCCTTGCATATAAGAATACAGTCCGATGCTGTCCCACTGCGTCTCGATAGCCTTAGATACATTATATCTTTATATAAAATAAAGGAAAATGGTTGAATATAAAGCGTGGGTAAACAAATCGTTGATGGTGCGTGGGATGCGAGGAGGTGTTAGTCAGTAAAATATAATTAGTTAAAGAATCTCATAAATGTTTTAAGAATCTGCATTTCTGTCGGACAGTAGAGAAGGGAGTGCATTGACCCTCTCTCTTGCTACCCTGCTATATGGGAACGTGACGCTGTATAATAAGTTTGCTATATGTATATACGTACAAAATAATTCAATGTTTTGCCGTCACCGTATCATAAATAGGTACTTGTCAAATATGTGAATTGATAAATGTTTTTTTCGTATCACAATTCCAATGCTTTAATAAAAAAAAAAAATTTAAAAATAATATTTTATCTAAAATATCCTCAAACCCGAAGTTACTAATTCCATTTTTCCATTAAACACCAAAAAGCAAATAAAAAGCTCTTTAAACATAACTAATATTATAAACGAGAAACCGCTAAACCGATTGTGATGAAATTTTATATAGATATACTTCAGCGTCTTGGTACATAAGCTACGTTTTTCTCCCATTTTTAAATATTTTCCAGGAATTTCTTTGTTTTACAAACAGGCTGCCGAAAGTACGAAACAGCTATAGTTCACGCTGGTGAAGCTGCGATCGGGTCGCTAGTTTATACATGAGAAGATTTAAATAACATTTTTAGAAAATGTATAAAAGAATGGAATTTGAAATAACTGCCTATCCTTCAGGTTTGCATCCGGCAACTACTGGACTCTAGGTATCATGTGGCCAGATTACACACCAACCTTGTTCGAGCCGAATCAATGGTGCCACAGAACTCTCTACGTGTTCGCTTTGACTCAGCTCAGCGTTGTATGGGGTGTGGTAGCCCTGGTGTTACTCCTGCTACTAGCTCTAGTGATTTGCCAAGTAAGACTATGTTACAGCAGAATAATATACTTTATATTTTAATTTTTTTATGTAAAGGCATGACAAGTAAATATTTATTTTTTAAAGTTGATAATATTATTGAAATTAACAATGTTCATTTAATACTTTACTTTCTTTTTGCTTTATAACATAACGCAAAAAATGTAATTTAATTAAAAATTTTGTGTGAGTTCATTTGCGTCAAAAAGTTTACAACTGAATTATTCCTTTATTAAAACTAATTGTATAATTTGGCCTTTTACTTGGTTTTTAAACCTAATGTCAAGAAACTCTGTTTTCTATATACTTTTTCCACTAAGTGGGAATCGACTCACAACTACTCGCGCTTAGACACAGACGTTGTCCCGTTGTGCCATGATGGTGTTAATAATGAAAAACTTTTCATAGAACATCATCTTTTCATAAAAAATAAAGTAATTTTTAAAGTTATGTCAATTTAAATAAAAATTTAGTGCAGATTTATAAAAATATATAATGCCTATTTAAAAATTAAAAAAATATGCAATTTTACTCTTTCATTTCATTTATGAATAAAAATTTACGTAGAATAAATTTTTTGTAACAGGTATTCGGCTGCGGTTGGCTCGGACCGCCAAGGTATAAGTAGCAACGGCGCAGTGTCGTGCTCGAGCTGTGGCACAGAAATATCAACAACACTATGGATGTCGCCGGAGCGCTGTTACCATTTACCCAAGTTGTCCGACCAGAACTAACCATCCATGTTCAGGAAGTCCTCACGCAAGCCGAAAGGGAAACAGATTCAAAACTTAAGATCCCAGAAATAAATGAACCAGAGAAGTGTGAGGATGATGTCAAACGTCCGAAAAGTGACACCTACGGTGGTAACAGTAACCCGGCCTGATGGTTGTTGGTCGTGGTGCCTCACAGCAAGAAGCACGTACACTTCGAAGCAAATGATAAAATATATTACTTCTAATAAACTCTTATCGTGCTTTGATACGTGCTCAAGTGTATCGTGTGATACGACAGAATCATAATCTTAAAACATGGACGTAGCCAGGATTAAGGGCAAGCAAGATATAATTTTAGCTAATTTAGTACAATTTCTAGTCATTTATAGGTGTTATAACCGTTTTACGGAACAATCCGACCTTGGTATAAAGTTATGGTTGAATCGGCTTAATTTGGGCAATTCTGAGCATATGCCAGCAAATTATGGATTGGGTCGCATCGGTGCCACCTTGCTACGTCGATGTATAGCTGCTATGTAAGGTATTTATTTTGCTGTAAGGCAACAACGAATATTTAATAGAATTTTATGTACTCGTGTAAATAATTTAGATATGTATGTATGTTTGTGGCCAATTTAATGTGTAATGTAATAGAGAACATATCGGATGATGCATATGAATAGATGTAAAGCGTAAAATGTAATCAATTATAAGTATATTGTCCAAATTATTATATGTGTGATTTAAATTTGAGGCTTGAGATAATTTAATAACTAACTGACTCTCTCGCGACTATATACGCAATGGTTGTTGGTCAGTCTCATCACTTGAGAGATTGTTTATTTATACTTAAGATATTATTGATTAGTCATTACGTGGTGATAGAACCCTACCATCAAGCAATGACTAAAAATGATCATAAAATAAAACATGTAGTGACTTACCATTAGGTTATCTCTGTCTACTCTAAAAAGTATAGCAGAGGCATCACATAAAGTGTTCTAACGAAGAAATAATTCCTAATTAGTCTTGTAATAATTCTTGATTAAGCTCTCAGTGAAAATGTGAGTTTTATGACGAAATATAAATTGAAGTTAACTTGAGCCTACTTGGGATTATATTAAAAATTCAACACCTAATTATCTCGAGTCTCCAATGGAAATAAATCAAAGTAACTGCATGGAACAGGCTTTAATAGATCGTGGGATAACATGATATTTTTTTATATAAGTAGGAAAAATTTGGAAAAATATTGATGTGCTTTTGTAAATTTTGCGCTATTGTAAATCTCATTATCTTTAATTTTACTATGAGCAATGAAAAAATATTTTGAAAAGTATGGTTGCAGATTCAATTCTCGCCCAGAGAAATGTTAATATGTTAGTAACAACTTCTCAGATATTTTGGGCTGAGTTTATACTTCTCTGGGATCTTAAGTTTTGAATCTGTTTCCCTTTCGGCTTACGTCATTATGACCGCACTGTATTCTGGCAAGATAATTTAATTATTTTGTCCATTTAACCGAACAAAGAAGACAGTATTACGTTGTTTAGGCCAAAATTTATTTATATATTTTGATGCATAAATCAATATACGAAAGTAACTTTCGTTTTCGTTAAGAATGAAGGTTTTCATGTTTTAGAAAAGTTTACATTGAAAACGAAATTTTTATGGTTAAAACAATTTTTCGATATATAATTTGAATTAGTGTTGCAATTAGATTACGAGATAACTTTATTTACATATGAATAATTTATTTTCCTTTGCATGAACTACAAAAACTTCTTTACAAAATTATTTTAAACCGTCCGCAAGAATCCTGTCTATTTTATATTTATCACGTTTCTCGTCTTCAGTTTCTATACTTCTACACTATAACTGCAATCGTCATTCTACATATTTTGCTAAATAGGTATTGCTTGAATTTAATTATATTATGAAAGATATAAAAGGCTAACTAACATTTGATATGATTTTTTGATGTCCTAAATGGAAACACAAGAAATCTACAAAAGGAGGCGTCGTAGTTGAAACTTGGTATAACGCTTTTTCCAGTTTTTTCTTGACACTAGCTTGCCTTGATTCTCCCTGCTAAGCGGGAAAAAGTGTGAAGAAGTAAAATGTACTGAAAGCATAAAGCTTCTTCCCTCTGCCTATACTGGGTGATGCCGTTAACGTGTAAAGGATTTGAATATTTTTGTATTGTGAACACAATTTCTTTACTTGATTAAGCGATCGCCATCCTATTCTTAAAGATTTTTCTATTGTTCTATTAAAAAAAAGAAGCTTTTTTAACTTATCGTCCTTAAATAGACCAATTTATCAGCTTTTTTACACTTGTACCAACAATGTACCAACATGATGGAATTTATTGTATTTATAGGTGCTTGGATTATTCACGAAATGTATTTAAGTAGAAGTGAAATATTTGAAGGCAATGCTATAGAATTGATATATACGAGTAAGTACGTAGTAAGTGAAAGCTCTATAATAAAACTACTTTTTGATAAAATATAAGTGATGAATGAATAAAAAGATTTTTTTTATTAGGTATTTTACGAAAAAACCCGAAACATTGGGTAAAAATTGTAGTTACATGTATCCACATATATTCTTAAGTGTACCATTGTATTATGAATAATCGGTAAGATATTAAAAAGAAACACAATTTGCTATACCTATTTTATAATATAATTTAAAAAAAGAACTCAAACTTGACTCTAAAATTTCGAAAGCGAATCAAGTTCGTTAACATGAGTTGTCGAGTTAGTTTATTACCGAGAATGAAAATTTAATATAAATACAATTTTAAAAATATGTATGTATAATTAAAAAATGTATTCTTAAAGATTCTTAGAAATAATAATAATAGCATTATGTCTATAATATATATTTTTAGAAGAGATAGCAAAAACAACTTGACGTCAAAACATGACGTTCTTCTAATCCTCCAATTTCCTTTGAAAATAAATATTACGATACTTTTTATATTTATATTATTTTCGCAATCTTGACGTAATTAAAACGTGACTAGATGCGATGGTTGCAGGTTCAAATACCCTCCGGGTATTACATTTTTTTCATCTTCACGCTTGTTCTTACATAGCAGGTTCTAGGCATAGAAAATCTAGCATCAAGATTCACCATTTCACGCCGTTCTTCATTTTCCACCCGAAATCCAAACATTGAGTGGAGCTCAAGGTCGGCTTGTCTTACCTGAGCGAGGAAATAAAAATACTTCAAATATATTATTTCCTTTAAAGAAATTGACCTACAACCTTCGCGTTCATATTCAGATACTGGTCCGCTGCACCACAATAGCCTCACTAATTTTCCCATAACTGGACAGTAAATATACTTACATCATACATACAGTTAATCGAGTCGCATCTAAGAATAGTAAGGAGTACTATCGGTCACAATAAACCGACTGCCACTGAGTAACATAGACGTTATTTAATGTGATAACTTCGTTATTTTAGTATCTGGATATAATATAGTTGTTTACGAACCTAACCTTCAAGTCGACCTCCATAAAATATGAATGGCTTTAGCAAATTAATGTCTTTCTAAGATATTATGCCTAATACAATATCTAAATGGAATAGAAAACGTATTTTGAATCTATTTCCTTATTTGGCGGTAACCCATTTTAGTTTAATTTGTAAGTTTTTATTATTTTTATATGGGTTAGACAGAATTTCTTACAAGTAAATTGTAAGAAAAGTAATAGAATATCTGCATCTGATATAAAGTAGAAAAGTTTGAGAACGGAGTATTGTGTCAATATTTTGTTGTTTTAGACGAGCCTGACTAAACGACATTATTGATCATTCAATTTTTACTGTTGAAAATTTAGTCGTATTTCAGTGTCAAAGCACTCCGCTTTCCGCCTTCTGTCAGAATTCGAGACGTTGTGTTGGCGACACTAAATGCTGCGTGTTGTCTTTCGAGAATGAGGAAATAAAAATAATTATTTAAATGTCTATACAACGAATGGGAATAGAATTTATGACTATCGTGACTATCAGAAACTGTTCCTCTGCGCCTCAACTAAATTAAATTATCACATAAATATCAAGTTCCTACTCTTACCAATCTAATGCACTAACCACTGAACCAAAAGGCGAGTTTGATTAAGACACTAACAGACCTTCACTGTATTATATAATTCAAAAGTTATTACTGTCAATAAATTATAATTTAACGCGACAACAGCTCAACGCTTTATAAAGGACACCCTAAAAAGTTTAATATAATAAAAACATAAGAATTTGAAACTAAGTAACGTTAGGCTAAGTTGTAAAATGTACAGACATCTATGCAGATGTCAGTACTTTACTATAAAGGGAATCAAACAATTAGAATCAGTTCAAATCCTGGAGTGTAATATTAATATAGAGCAAATATTATATATAAATTCTGTAGTTAAACAATGTTTATTGTTGGCGTTGGTGTTGAGTTCCGCCATCCAACTCACGATATATCAAATTCAGGTGGAATGTGGAGAACGGAGTGCCTTTAATCTCGTTTCTTCCACCTGTCCAATTATTTGAAGATATAAGAGATAGGTGAAACTAAAAAATATATTATTGAGTTACTAGCCTAATGGTTTGTCATCTGTAAAAAATATAACCACATAAAGTCATCAGAATAAAAGTAACCTAAGTCAAAAAGTTTAAATATATAATACATTTTTTTACTTGGCTTGACACGCTACCGCATTACTAGACGTGTGGTTCAAAAATATTTAAAAAATATATTACGGCAACAAATAGGTAAGGTAAACATATAGCACTGTTAGTTTCTAAATAGTAAATATATATAAAAAGGTATTTTTACCCAATATATGTCATACAAATATTATATTAGACTTCATTTGTATAAATAGAGTGTATTTTATATATAGTGTGTATATTAATATAAAATTAATTTAGTAAATTGTGTATAAAGGCCATCGCGGCGTAGTGTGACAGCGCTTGAATGTCAATGCGATTGGTTGTGGGTTCGATCCCTGTCGAATTCCAGGAGTTCCGCCACTCAGCACGCAATATCTCGATTTTGAGTGGAAAGTAGAGAACGGAGTATCTTGACACTAGTTTCTCTCTTATAGATGTAAAATATTAGAATACTTACACTTATCTAAAGATGGGCTTGAATGGATTTTTATTATATAGATATCAATAATGGGCCAAACAGGTCTTTTGAATAGTAGAGGCACAATTCAATTCTAGCCACGCTAGAAATTATAAAGTAATTTAGTGCCTAACTTAATAACGTATAGCGTTTATTATTGTAAAATTTTAAGAAAATATTGACCATTATATGTATTGTTTTCAATTTTAGAAAGATCTATGGGAATTTAGCACGTTTGTGGGTTTTTTGATGCCATCTTGCAGCTGGTATCTCTGGTGATAAATTATTTTGAGACTGGTGAAGAGTATTGATAAGTACCAAACCATGTGCAGTGTAATCGGATCAGATGAGTAAGAATATATTAAATATAAATTTTTTTTCAAGTGACAACATACGAGGGCGGTTCGGAAACTTCTTAGCCTAGCATAAAAAGCGCAGTATAAACAGAAAAAAGTTAAGTGTTTTGAAAACTTCCATCTCTGCTAGGAATACATGTTAAATTTTTGTTCTATCTGGCAACTCCTTCATATAGAAATAGGTGCTCACAAAAGACGCATCCGCGATTTTTTTACAATGGAAAAATTAGAAATGCGTGGTGTCATTAAATATTTACATAAAAAAGGTTTATCGGGACAAGAAATTCATAATAATATGGTGAATGTGTTAGGTGAAAGTGCTCCTTCATATGCAACAGTAAAAAATTGGGTTGCTAAGTTTAAACGTGGTCGTACAAACATTGAAGATGAACTACGTAGTGGACGTCCGAAAACAGCAACAACAAAAGAAATTGTAGCCAAAGTGCATGATATGGTATTAAATGATCGACGAATGAAAGTGCGTGAAATAGCTAAAATCATGGGCATCTCAAATGATCGAGTCCATTTAATTTTGCATAAAGAACTACAGATGAAAAAGTTTTCTGCAAGATGGGTGCCGCATTTGTTAACAGTCGACCAAAAACGCATAAGAATGAACATTTCTCAAGCTTGTTTGGTTCGTTTTAAGCGAAATAAAATGGATTTTAAGCGTCGTTTCATAACTGTTGATGAGACATGGATCCACCACTATACCCCAGAGACAAAAGAACAATACAAACAATGGACTGAAGCTGGAGGAAATGCCCCAAAGAAGGCAAAAACAATTCAATCGGCTGGTAATATTATGGCAACGGTTTTTTGGGACTTCAAAGGTATTTTATTGATTGACTATCTGCAAAAGGGTTAAACAATAAATTCAGAGTACTATTGCTACTATTAACCTTTTGGATCAATTAAATGTACAAATTCGAGAAAAACATCCTGGCTTACAACGCAAAAAAAATATTTTTCATCAAGACAACGCACCAGCGCACAAGAGTGTTTTAACAATGGCTAAAATCAACGAATTAAAGTACGAGTTGCTTGACCACCCACCTTATTCTCCTGATTTAGCTCCCAGTGACTTTTACCTGTTCTCAAATCTAAAAAAATTCCTTGCTGGCAAGCGTTTTACCTCAAATGAAGATGCAATTACAGTTGTAAACCACTATTTTGAAGACCTTGAGGAAAACTATTTTAATCAAGGGATAGAATTGCTAGAAAAGCGTTGGACTAAGTGTATTGAAGTTTCAGGAGATTATATTGAAAAATAAAAATATTTTTGAAAAACTAACTACTCTCTTTCATTGATATGCTAAGAAGTTTCCGAACCGCCCTCGTATATCGAAACCATAGGCACAACTAAGTCATTTTTATTATAATATTACCAAAAGTTACAACCTTTCCAGTCTCTCAATAACTCCCAACTGCGCTAAAATGGCGTCTAAATGAAATGTCAAACAATTAATTTAAAAAAAACCATCGCATAAATTTTGCAAAACCTTTCTTAGCTTGTATCTAGTATATATCGGTGTCCACAGATTATGTAGAAATTAGGTTAATACGTAGATAATTTTTATTTAAATACTATTATAAAGTATCGATTAATGTGTGTAACAATTACTCGGTTATTTGTAATGAAATTTTAAAATGATTTAATGTATACAGCGTAGAATATGTAACGCACGATTATGTTGTAAATTATATATCAATAAATGTTTTTTTTTATATATTTTGTTTCATTTTTACCTATTTTACTCTTAAATTCATTAGGGGAAAGGGGAATTCTTAAATCGTTATAGGAGCTCGGAGCGTGCATGCGTATTTCCAAGGGTTTCCTCAGACTTACACTTGGATCACGAGGCCCAGGCACTGCAATGGGCAACAATGACAAGAAATGGCTTACAATAGCGTTGTCAGTTTTTCTTCCGTTGATTGATATATAATAAGTAACGGCAAAAAAATATTAAACAAAAGGCCTTGAATTTTTGTGACATCCCTAATAAAACTTGCTATAACAAATGTTAGAGCGTATTATATTTTGGATGATTCTAGCACAAAAATTCTAACAAAATTAACCTTCGTATTCTCTGGACAATAGCAAATGCTGTACAAGTAGTGCCTGACCCTCGTCAGTTTGACTAATTATTACATTCGAGTCTATTATACAATATCATATGATATTAGATCTTATACATATTGGGGCAATTACCATTAAGCACTCCATAGTGGTATAATTTGAATAGACCTAACTGGGTGCGACATTTGTGGGTTAACATTTCAAGAAATATATTAATTATAATTGAAATTATTTGAACCGGTTTTTTTCAGCTTCACACTTTTCCCACATAATAACCTAGCGTCAAGGCCCGTCGTTCTCCAATTTCAGCTGGAAATCGAGACATTACGTGTTGAATGGCGGAACTCAACGCCGCGCTTTGTTAGAGCAGATACTTAAGAATAATTTAAATATACTCGTATTCCAATTTTCCCCTCAGGTAGGGATTGAGCTTTTAACAAATCGCGTTTACAGTATGGCTCCGCACCCTGCGCCACAATGGCCTTTTAACCGGATTAATCTCATATACAGTCGCATTTATGTATATCACATATAGGATATTATATTTCAAGGTCATATACAAATCAACAATCAAGTTTTGTGAGTAGTTTCGGTACGGGATTATTTATTTCACTACGATATTTACCCTTAGTACAATACATTTGCATCAAATATGTGTAATTGGGTATTGGAAACTTTAAACTACAGCGGATTTCTAGATATATATTAAAATTTTGTAAATTAAATATTATTCGAGGACAATATACTTTATATAAACGATGTTTGTGGACTCGAACCCCACTCGGGTGAATGATTATTGTAACTAATAAAATACTTATTTTCTAATAAAATATTAATAAAAACTTATAAAACCTAATAAAAACTAATAAAATCTGATAAAATACTAATAAAATCTAATAACATCTGATAAAATACTAATAAAATCTAATAAAATACTAATAAAATCTCTATAATTACTATTTTTTTTTTAAAACAAAAATCTTCTTTCTCTCACGTTCTCGGCCTTAATTCTCCTCTTTCATCAATGTGGGCAATGTAAAAATGTATATATTTATCAACCACAAAAAATATTAGGCATGTACCAAAGTGACTTAAGTTGTATATTGATATTTTTGTATTGTACTTTTTTTACTTAACATTGCAAGTTTACTTTATACATGATTTATATATTTACTGTTTTATTATTGTGTAACAATTATAAATTAAACTGAACAAATAATTGAATTGGAATAATGAAATTCTCATCATCGACGGCGCCTTTATCATTATTATACAAATTAAGTCAAGTACATACTCGGCATTTTTTTGTTCTGCTTTCTCTTGTCTTTGTCTTCACATTTTTACCTTCTTTTACAGATTAGAGCTATACTACTAACACTCTTTTTTAACAGCTTCTCGCTATTCCCCGCAGTCCGTTCTCCACTTTCCGCCGGAAATCGAGACTTTGAGTCTATTTGTTCTTTTATAATAAAACAACTTTCGTTTGTTGCGAAATTGACGCTAACATACAAGGTCGGACGTCACTCGAAATGTCACTCGAAATGTCACTGGCCACCATTTTATATTTTTAAATAACAAATTGTTTATTGATGACTTGATAATTCAATCGATGATTTCATTTAATACATATTGGTAAAATTAAGTGTGTATGTGATATATAACCTGTTATGTAAACACACAACATAACATATTTACAAGCTTACTTAGATATTGCAGTAATTAAGTAGCCTTGTTAGTAGTAATATTCATATTATTACAAATAATTTGAATGATAATTGTTTTTTATTTAAAGATGTAAAAGTGACCTTGACCATACTACATGACCATATACATTTATATTTTGATCTTTTACTCTTACCGGAAATGGTAAGAGCAATTTTTAGTACTTTTAACAAGAACTGGTCAAGTGAAGTCTTTTAACACTATTAAATCAGTGGTGGTAGTATTGTTACGAACAAGTATTATACGTATTTTACAATAAAGTAAAAAAACATTGCACAAAGAGTCTTTTCGTCCGAGATTGGCAAAAAGGTAAAAATTTTTGTGTATTAACGGGAAAAGAGAATAGACAAGAACATTCGATCATCATTGTTTATTGTTATTGGTATGAAATCAAAATAAGTATTTTGTTGCGTTATTGTACTTTACCGCCATTGCCCAATTAAATAAGCTGGTGTGCGATGTGGCCGTTTTGATAGTACGCTTACGAGTACAATTACGTTATATGTAAGAAATGGTCTATAATTTTGAAACAATAATTTTATTATTTATTGTGTTGAAAATAAAACACTTTAACTTTTAGTAAAATCTTATCACATAAGGAGTACTTTAAACTGTGTTTTATTTTAATGACTCCATTTTAAAACACCCTGCATTTTTTTTTATTTCAAATATGTAAAAGTCATGAATGTCAAATATCTCATCTACATCTGTCATATATATATATATATATATCCTACTAATATTTTTAAGACAACTCGGGAGTCTAAAGTTTGCTTTGCGAGATTATATTACAACGATACAGAGATAGATAGTGATAGAAAAATCAGGTAAATCCCATGGCAAGCGTATGACATAATACTAAAAGAGAATTTATTTCAAGATGAAGTCAAATTGAAGTGTCTGTTTTAAATATTAAACTAACCGCTGTTTACTAAATTCATATATATGTCTGTCTGTCTGTTTGTTCTCTGAAACGGCCGGACCGATTTTGACGGGACTTTCACGGGCAGATAGCTGATGTACTTTTATTTTAGTATTTAACGTGGACGAAGTCGCGGGCTCAGCTAATATATATATATATTGGGCATAGTAGTTATGTTAGGCGTCAATCACGCAAAAACCACTAAACAAAAATTAATGACTTTGGTATGATTGGTAATAAGTTATAGTTTGGAGGTACATACACCTGACATTCGATGTAGGTTCGTAGAAAGAAGGGTATTCACGGGTCATCCGTCACGAATGGCAACACCTGAGGGTGGGAACCTAAAAAGACTGACTTTAGTGATTTGAACCAGTGCCCTCTTGATAACCTCTGGTCTGGCCCATGAGGCGCGGGTTCAAGTCCCGCTATGTTCAAATTTTCATACGTTTGCTGAAAAATATTTTCTTTATCCTGAATGTGTACAAAATTACATACTTAAATGTTTTAAAAATATGTAATATTGCTTTGCCACTTCTAGAGTCACTTATCAATATTTGCAATTTTAACACAACACAGAAAAGAACTATTAGTGTAATATTCTAAGTAATTCAATCCTAATTTGCTGATAACAAATTAGTTAGCATAAACTAATTGGGCTATCAAGACTGTATTGTACGGTGACGATTCGGCGGTAGGTCACGGAAATTTAAAGCAAAGCGATTTTCCACTATTTAAACTTTCCTTATCCATTGACACATTGTTATTTTCATAATTTTACAAAATTATAAATTTGAGCAACGTTTATGATTTAAATAAAAACAGAAGGCGGACGAAGACACTAAAAAACCGTGGAGTTTAGTAAAAATATATATGTTGTATGTATGTATGTATGTATGGTCTGATAAGATGAAATATGTTTTAGTTCTAATACCTATCACTCAATAAATTTATTTAAGTCAATACTTTAGAATACGGTGACTAGTATCTTCCATTTTTTTTCCATCTACAATATTTTAAATTGGGAAATAAGCTTATGTCAAATAAATAATTAATTTAATATCACGTACACAATATTATTTATGTCAAATGCGTGGTATGCGGGATCGCATAGTGTGTGTAATGTTTGTTTTATGAATTTGATGTATTCCCAATACATTATTTTAAAAATATTGACTTTATACACTTTTCAATATAAAATTTAAATATGACAAATTTCATACCTTTCCTTATAACTATAATTAAAAGTACGTCCGTATAACTATAGTTAAAGGTGGTCCAAAATATTTATCGTTTTAATATTAATAATATTGTTCACGTATATTTTTGTGATTTTTCCATAATATTTAAAGATACAAACAGATGGATTATTATATATCAGGGGAAAAAGTAAACCTTTGTCAATATAGAATTCAGAAAAACAATATATCTACGTACGTTATAAAGCTTCACGCGTAGTTCGCTTCATTTGATGAATTTGAAAAACTGAATGTATTCGTTGTCAAGATTATGGATTTCAAAGGGAAACCATTCATGTTAATATGATATATTTTCAGTAAAAATATTTTAAAAAGCCATCGTTGCGCATTAAAACTAAATATGAGACATACATTAAAACTGTAAATGAGACGGTTGTAGGTTTGATTTCAACTCATAGACATTTTAGTATTAAAAGTATTTTTAATTTCTTCGCTCTGGTGAGACAATATGAAGTTTTTTTATATTTATGAATTGACTACATGATGCGTGTTTTTATTTTCACAAATTGTAATACAATTTTTCCCATGTTCATAGAAATGTATGTTTTCATTTTCCGGTTCCAATTGTTAGTCAGAGGAATATTACATATTAAGATTGTGTTTGAGAAAAGGCCGTGTTAAGTTCCGCCATATAAACACTTGCCATACAGGATATAACATAAAATTTTGACAGTAAATAGCCTATCACTGTATAGTGATGTATATATATATATATATATATATATATAAACTATACAGGTTCGGTTACTTTCTTTTCTTAACTCTATAACGTAAACGAAGCGTGAAAAAAACTAAAACTACAAAAGTACTGTTTGTAACATATATTGTTGATCCATCTAAGTCATTGAACGAGAGGCTCTCATCAAAATCTACTGTTTACACATATATAGGCGCTGACAATCGTGATTGATGGATCTCTCAACCCTTGTAGCAGTGTAATGATGAATAACGGCACTGTTATATGACACCTGAGATTTATTACTGCTTATCATATACTCGTAAATTACTTGGCGAAACTGCATCTTAAGTTTGGGAGTATTATAATTTATTTTTATTACAAACAATCTAATGCCCGTGACTTTGACATGAGCAAATAATGATTCAAAAAAATATATAGTATATCCGAAAAAATCTCCCAATTGATATTTTTGTATTTTTTAACTGATCTTCAAATCCATATTAATATTTTAAATGTGAAAGTAACTCTGTCCGTCTGTCTATCGGTGACGTCATCACGGCCAAACCGCATAACCTACTGTGATGAAATTTTATATAGACGTATTTGAGGATTTTGGGATGAACATAGGATTTTTTCTCCCATTTTTTTTTTACTTTTTTTAGGAATTTTATTGTTTTACGAAAAGGCCGCTGAAAATACGTAACAGATATAGTTCACGCAAGCGAATCCACGAGCGCGTCGCTTGTATTTAATAAATACTTATATTGTTGCTTTCGTAATTTTAACTGTAAGGCGTAAAATCCAGCCCATTCCTATCCCTGTTAAGTTTCAGGAAAATTTTAGAAAAATTGGCATTTCAGCTCTCTACTCTAAATAATTATTAGATTATGTATAGACGTATCACTTAGGTTTTGTTATGAAAAGTGCGAAACAATAAAAATAAATCGTGTCCATAACTTCATTCTTGTAGCGTCTTGTGTGCAAATTTATAAAAACCCTTTTGTTTTATCTTTAGGGTAGGATTTACGAAAAGTAATAATGTCGAACATTTTGCTGTAAATATATTACAATCATCCTTCAATGTTCTACTACAAAAAATAGTATAAAGATAATCTGCCCTTTTCTGGCCACTCAAGGAACATTTATGTATAGTATATAAACACATACCTACACTTTTAGCTAAACTGGAGATGAACTGACATTTATTGAAATAATCACATAAATACGATATCGTTAATGAGAGGTAATTTTCGGAAATACTCGAGACTTGTGAGGCATTCTCAATCATCCAACCCTTTTCTTATTATAAGGATGTATAACCATATAATACCAACCGCTATTAAGCTGACTTCAGGCATATATGAAGAATGCATTTGGTATGGAATTTTAATCTACAATGAATTCACCTACTCACCACCTGCATCATAAGCCCTCACGCTTCAGCAGGTTCTCTTTTTCTTCCAAAGTACAGTAGCTAAAGGGAAACTAGTGTCTAGGCCCAATTCCAGGTATTGTAAGAAATGTCTAGACGAAATACAAATAGATTCAGAATAGATATTTTATTTAAAACCACAATTGTAGATATCTATGTCGTATGCGTCAAGAATTATTAAGGACTTGGAATATTTGAATATTGTCTATAAGAGAATCGTTAGAGTAAATATTGGTTCAGGTCTTAAGGCTCTATTGGCTAAATTTACTATGCTACTTGGCTAAATCAAAATTCTCTATGTTACTAAATTTGGAAATTATATACAAAAACTATTCATATTTTAATTATAATGAATAAAAATATGTAATAAAAGTTTTTCGAAATATAACGTATACGCAGATAATCCCCAACCGAAAAGGACATCTTCCACTCTATTAAGGATATTTTTTACCGTCTACCAAAGAAAGATTGTTTATCCTGAGCATATACTGAGACTCTATAGATATGAGTTCTTGCAACTTATAATAATGAATGAAGTTGCCGGAAAAGAGGATCGTGGGATTACTTTTGCTGTGCATTATTAGAAATTGGACGGATTTTAGTTTATATTGGCGTTTCACGTCTGCGTCCATCGAAAACAATATAAATATAATAAAAAAAGAGCAGTATGGGCTAATTACAACATAGGAGCTCGGAATTCTTTGCAAGAAATTAAAAAAACGGGTAATAAACAAAACATTATTGATAATACAATATATATAATAATGTTTTGTTTATCCGCAAAAAAATATACACGATTATTAAAAAAAGCAGTGATAGACACGCTATATATACAAGAAGTAGAAATAATCTGATAACTCCTTGTTTTCGCCATCAAAAGGAGAATAAATCATTTATGTCACGTATGTATAATAATACGAGTACTCCACGAATAATTTCAGACTTGCCACTTGAACAGTTTGAAATTGAAGGTTAAAAATATATTATTGAGGAAAGTGTATTATTCTGTCCAAGAGTACTATTCTGATGTTAATGTGCGGAATTAAATGCTGTTGATGCTCACTCGGGCAGCTACTTATTGTAAAACTATAATTGAAAAGAGCAACTGTTGAGTTTCGCCGGCTTTTCTCAGCAGAACCGCCTTCCAAGCCGGTGGTAGCTGCCGCAAGCGCGACTAACAATACTGACTGTTTATGTTAATTGACGATTCGAAAGTGCTTGTATACAAAAAATATATTTAAGCAAAGTGTAGAGTTACAACTAGGTTTTTTTTATTTCATAGACATGGCAAACGAGCATTCAGTCTACCTGATGGTAAGTGATACTTCCGCCGACGACCCCGTGTAACACCAGAGGATCTACAGGGATGTTGCCGGCCTTTAAGGTGGAAATAACGCGCGTTTTTTTGAAGGTACCCATGTCGAATCAACATGGAATCATTGCCGCTAATAGGCCATTCCACAGTTGAGTGGCACGTGGAAGGAAGTTCCTACGAAGTCCCACAGTAGTAGAGTGCCACGAATCCAGATGGTGATTATGATATTTCAGTTGGTTACGTACTGTGCGGTTGGAAAATTCAGCGGCAGGAATCATGTCAAACAGTTCCCCAGAACACTCTCCATGATAAATGCGGTAAAGAACGCACAAAGAGGAAACGTCTCTACGCAACGCCAAAGTGTCAAGCCTTTCACAGATTATTGGGTTCGTAACGATTCGAATGGCTCTACGTTGTATGCGATCAAATGGATCAAGCTAATACTGGGGTGCACCAGCCCAGGTTAAATAACATTTAAATTGAATGCAGTTCTCCGCTCCGGTACCAAGCGCGTGGTTGAGTTCGGTCACTTAATGCACAAAGTCTCGATTTCGAGTTTAAACTAAAGAACGATGTGTCTTGACACTAGGTTCTCTCTGAGTATCCTGCGAAAATTTGCGTGAGGCCCAAAAAACCCATGGCTGTTGTCGATACTGTAGTACTAGTTCTAACTATGAATAATATTAAATATTCACATTTGAAAATTATAAGACAATTATATTGTTATAAGTCACTACAATATAATAATGATAAACAGTTCTAAGCTACATAGTATACAGGGGGCCATCAATTTGTTAATAATTTAATAAATCATAAAAAAACTATTTGAAGAAAAAGATAAATATTTTTTAGATTTCTTGAATGCATTTCATGTGCCTATTTATTTGTTATACATTTTGGTTTTTCAAAGTTTGATAATTATATATTTTCATGAAACTCTAATTGTTTGCAGGATAGGCAGGCTAAATGTAAGTAAAACAAGATTTTGCTCTCCAATTTTGAGCCATATTACAGTAACGTGTGTTATGTATTTTCTATTAAGTAAAGTATCATGAACAACAGGTTTACGCGTGTGTTAATTTTATCTTACTAGGTTAGAGGATATCTTTGTCGGTATGTGGGAGGTCAAGAGGGCACGACCTTCACATAACAAGGCGCATTTAATATGCAATGTTATCGTACAGGGAAGTTTCCCTGTAAGATAACATTGCATATAATATGCATATCTTGGTCATCATCAGATCCCTAATACACAGTGTGGGGAGTGCGAGTTTTGTTACTTAATATTTAACCTTCTTTGATAATAGACGCTAAATGTTTGTAGCCCAGGCCGCCAATAGGTTCAATTTTGAATTTTAGGACAATTGAATATTTTAAATAATTCTATTTGTTACAATAGTTTCGAAAATGTGTTGCTTCATCAAGTGGCTGGAAAAATATATAGGAAATATATCAATGTTCATTTATTTTATTATTTGTATATCTGAGATCCTTAAATATTGTTCAAAGCTAAAACTATAGAGATGCATCTAACATTTTATACCAGTTACAAAGAAAACTTTTAATTTTATTTAAATTAAACAAAATGCATTTAAAATACAAAAGTAATCTCAATAACGGGACCAACGGGTCCTTCTCACGATACACACCGTTTTAAGTAATACTGCCTTGTACATCCGTTTCTTGATATAAGTTAAGCGATAGCCTTTTTGAAGCAGTGGTCGAGCTTTTTACTATCAAATTGGTAACTGACGCGACTATTGGGACAATGATATTCAAATTATTATTCGACAAGGCAGTTAAAGTAAATCTTCAAATAATTCCCGAAAGCACATATTCAGTATTTTACATTCGTAAATTAGAATATATTAAAAGAACAGAGTGATTTCCGCGTCCTCCTATCTACCGGAAGTACGAGTAAATTGAAGGTGAAATAACATTTGAATTTAAATGAAGCTTTAGTGAGCTATTATCTGTAACGGATGATAGCGTGCTTAGTCTATGCGTCGGCTTAAAAGTCTTTATGTCTAACAAGAACTTTGGTTTCCGCGATTTATATACATTTTGAAATGAAAGTATTTTTAACCGTATTAATTGCGTATATTATTAGTATTGGATAAAACATTTTTAGAAACGTATTTACTATCATTATTTTTAGTATCATTATTACAGACTAATGCCACCTCAGTCTACCTGCGACCATGGATAGTAGTCCATTACAGTAGTAAAGGGTTTCTAAAATGTATTTTCGAATACTAATAATGTACGCGATTATTCCAATTAAAAATATTGAGTTTTGCCACTCAATGTCTCGAATTTGAGTGGAAAGCAAAAAACGGAGTGTCTTGTCACTATGTTGTTTGTCACTGCTGTGTGAGATAAAATGTGAAGCTCTCTCTTTATGCTGAATAATATATTATCACCCCAGTACAGTTGGGACTACTGTGCGCACATTAGTCGATTGTGAATTTACATTTTCAATATAAAAAAAGGTTTAAATAATATAAAGATTCCTGAACAAGTTACAAGAAAATCGTGACCTTTATAAGTTTTACCAAGGACATATATCTAACATTGCCACGAATATATACAAAATCTAGTAGAAGGTAATTAAACGTCAGGTAAAAAATTCCATCCAAGACAAGGGTTTACGATATAAGCTCTTAGATAAGTGTTTTTGTGGATATGATTGTTTTTCGTATTAACAATTTTGTATATGAAAGTGTGTATATAAAATCAGTTTCTTTTCGCTTGACAATTTCGTACTTGAAGACTTAAAAGTTAATTATTGACATGGAAAGTTCTGCTAATTTTCTTGGGCCAGTTCTTCTCAGATTTCTAGGGAATAGGTAGGTTTCATTTCTCCGCTCTGGTAAGACAAAGCGCGGCGTTGAGTTCTGCCACTTCACACGAAATTCGAATTTAGGTGGAAAATGGAGAATTTAGTGTTTAATACAACTTTGCAGGATAAAACGTAATGCTGAAAAAAAATAGAAATAAAAAAGAAACCTAGTATGTATATATGTAGTTTTAGTTAATTTTTACTTAAAATAGAATGAATTACAAACAAAAACCATGAGTATTTAGAAGTTTATTTGTTCTAAACAAAGATACCTTATATTCATTTGACAACCAATTTACGATTTTCACGGGATACCAATAAATTTACAAAGTAAAAATAAGAACAAATGCGAATTAACTAATTAAATAACAAGTATTATGTTTAATTTTAACTAATAGAATGTATATGGTCGGTGTCTTCAAATCAAAAAATGTAATATGTGCATAACTATAGTTCCGTTGGAGTCCAAGTTTTCATTGTGTTAATGTTTGAAGGAAAAGCTTTAGATATTTTTGTGTCATAAATTATGCGGACAAAGGAGTATGAAATTTGGCAGAGATGAAAACCGTATTTTTTAACTACACATCACATACATTACAAATCTCTCAGCTTCTCTCCGTCCACTGCTGAATGTTGGCGTTCCTCATAGTGCGCCCACCATACCGGTCTTGAGCAGCTTGCATCCATCTACTGCCAGCCACCTTCTTTAAATCCTCTGTCCATCGTGCTGCAGGGCGTCCTACACTACGTTTGCCTAAGCACTCTCTTCACTCTAACAGGTGTCGGCTCAATCGGCTGTCGTTGCGTCTGGAGACATGACCGGCTCAATTCCACTTCAGCGTGCTGCACTTTGGTTCTCTGGCGAATGATTTTGTTTCGAATTCTGCCGGCCAGATAAACTCTAAGCATTCTGCGTTCCAGCGCTCGCTGAGCGGCCTTTAATTTATGGACCAACCCTATGGCAAGTGTCCACGTTTCGGCGCCGTAGGTCATCATAGGTAGGGCGCACTGATTATAAGCTCTAGTTTGTAGGCACTGTGGGACAGAGGACTCAAATACATTATATTAATTACATTAATATTACATATAATACTACCATTTGTTTGACATTCACTTTTGTAGTATAAAGTGTATGTCATAACGTATAAAGTATAAACGTATAAAGCAATCTGAAAAATATGCACCAAAGTGCGTACTTTACTCGTCAACGGGTACTAGGCCCATATTGATAAAATAATTATACTAATAATAATTTAGTAGTGTAGTAGTACTCGTAGTGTCTATCTATTATGAAGTACATTTTAGACAGAAAATTTCTCTAGTCTATATATGAGTACATAACATCGTATACGTTGAGTATATAAAAAATATATATCATCAGAAAAATAAACAGGCAGTCAGCTCGTGAGTACAGAAATCACAAGCATTTGTATGTCCACAAACAATATATCACACTTTTGCAAACAGAGTGTGTGTCATTCGGTAATTCGATATGTAGGGTTAGAAGCTAAAAACCTGGAACATAAAAAGAATTAGAAATGGTAAAAATAAGATATATTTTTATTTTGATGTATCTTGTATTTTATAGTATGTAGAGACTGATAGGTTTGTTATAAATCACTGCACTGTTCACCTTCGACCATTTTGAGTCACCAACCCAACGCCAAGCTTAGTTTAGTCAAATTTAGGGAAACCACATACTATAGATATAAGCCGTCTCCAACTCGTAATTACTTTTAAATCGGCAAAGCGGCTTTATTTTTGCAAGAGTGAATTTTGCATTGAGATATAGAATAATATTACTTTTAACGAATATAACACGCAAAATTTGATTATTGTAACTTTATATTCGTGTCATTTCCAAATAACTCCCAAATTCGAGGAATTTTCTCGGTTCAGTAAGTGTCGACCTTGACCTTTGATGGATGGAAAACCGATAAGGACCCGCGCCAAAGGATGGGTTGATGAAAGTGCGAAAATGAAACTGAAACTACTTGTTTTTTATATTTTACTTCATAAAAATGATATTCATGTGAATTTGCCTTTATTATTCTTATATTATAGTATTAAGTATAGTATCAAGCTATGTAAAAGCTACTTATATAAAGTAAGCTTAAAATACAAACTCCACTTTTTTAGAGCGCCAAACGCTACGGGCCCTGCATACTTCTGTCGCTTCGCCCACTGTCATCAACCTCTTCATACGTGGTCTTCAGGGGGTCCTCATGCTTTTTACGTGACCTTCCTCTAGTACCATCGATACTTTGTTCTTGAAAGTCCCCCTACTCCTACCTCTCTTACCGCTTAACTATACAAGCTACACTAATTGTAAGAGTTAATTTAAGTTAGAAATATGAAACAACGATTTTAGCGTACTGATAGAAAATCAGTAAGTACCTACATCAGAGGCTGCGAAAATTAAAATCCCAAGAGGACGAAATTGGGGTTGAAAGTCTGTATGGCAGTCCATCATTTTTGAAGTCAGAAATGTGAATCTTTATTTTTGAATTATTAGTAAATTACTATTTCAACGTTTATGCAAATTCGAACCCAAAGAGAAATCATATACACCACGTTAATTTGAAAAATGCATTATATTTATTAAGCCTTCATATTATTTTATGAATAAAATCGTATCTGTAATGATCTTGGAGATTATAGAAGTAGGTTAACATTACGGTCCTCATATTAAAGTGTAAATCAGACGTCTGCTTGGTATAAATGTAATATTTATCACAGCTTTACTAAAGTATGTGAGCTTTACTAAAGTATGTGACAGGATGCAGCTTTTCATTATATTTCCACTCGCGTAGTTTTATTTTAAAAACTTAAAAACTTTTCTCCATGTTTTTAAATAAAGCGCGGCGCTATGGTCCATAATTTAACGCTGTCTTTAAATTTTTCAAAATGTGGAAAATAGAGAAATGTAACTCTTAAGTGCTTTCTTTTACCTTGCCATAAGCTGGAGATGCGTAAGGCAAAAAAAACTCTTAGTAAACCGCTGTATATATATAGTATAAGAATTTAATATCCAGTCATGCGACACGACTTCCTGACCACCCCATTAGTACCATTGTGCTCTATGATCATTCACATTAAATTAAAACACGATTCTCAGGTATCGCTTTCATAACCAGGCTCTAATCTTCGTAGAGTTTGGTAAAATCAATTAGAATATAAGTTAGTCATAAGCGAGCTGTCGTTTAAAATAAACAACTTATAAAAAGGTTGGCTTTTAAAAAAACTCGTAATGTTTTATCGGCACTAGAATACTGTTTTTTATATACGCATAAAGTTTGCTTGTATATAAAATACAGTACAAGCAAATTGCAATATTCCATACTTTTATTATGTGCATTTACACAGTATAGATTATGATCATAAAATGCAGAGCAGAATTGTCACTAAGTATTTTACATTTTAGTCTCAAAATTCGAAAAATTGCAACGAGAAAAAAAAAATTGAACGAGAAATATATATAGATTTATTTTCAGATTTTCATTCGTCTCTCCCTATGGAGCTGTTATTGGAAGCAACATTTACGCTCGAAAGCTTACACTATTTCCACTTTCGTCATATAAACTTCCACTTGGATAACAAAAGCATCGCAATATGTAGATATCTTATGTAAATATTGCTTTTATCGAAATACTTTTACCGACTGTGTTGTACAAGAGTTTATTTGGAATTTTCGGCTTATTTGGTTTGATTAGGTGACAACTATCAATAACTCACTCCTATCCTATCCTTTTTTAGGCATGCGATACATATTGTAGATGAAACTCAACCTTTACCTTGCCAGATAAAAGGAAAAAAAACAGGCGTAAAGCGAAAAAAGGAGAGTTATGACAGGTTCCCTCTACCTCCCAAGTTATGTGAGATTTAAGTTCAAAAGAAATGCATTTAAAAATATAACATAAATAGAAGAAGAAGAAGTATATTTTCTAATTAAAGTGAATGACACGGGAATAATCCACCACGTCGTTTTAATTATGGACGGGTAAATTGCTGTAATCTCGTTATCCTTAGGTCAGACCCAAGTTACTGCCAATATACAGTATTAATGTTTGCTTCTTTTTCTAAGCTTACCACTTGTTTATGTATTTGAACCTATAATATATACATAGGCTGTCTAGTATCTATTGGCTGTAATTTACGTAAAATAACTTTTAAGTGGAGGCCATTGGTGCTTCAGACTGTAACTATGGTGGGTTGAGGGTTTACGGGGAATTGTTATATTTCAATTCAATTATTTTCATTTCTTCGCTCTGGCAAGATAAAGTGCGGTGCTTATTCCACCACTCAACACGCAATGTCTTGTATTCCTCACTTTTTTACTCACTTCTGGTGGTCTGATTTGCTTGAAAGTTTGCTCTCGGAAGTTCTCTCTCGAAAGTTCGGATTTGGTGACAATATAATATTGGCATGGCTATATAAACGAACTGCCAGATATCATCGCGTTTTTAAATGAAAGCCTAACTGCGATCCAAAGTTGGGCTGAATCTTACAGTCTTTTAATAAACCCAATCAAGTCACAATCCATTATAATCTGCAGTAGCAGACTTGAAAGCAAAATCAAATGGGATTTAGTGCCTGGGATCGAATACTTGGGCATTCAAATTCCATATTATGAGAAAGTGAAAAATTTGCACCTAACTTTTGACAGGAACATGACCTGGATACCCCATATTAACGAACTCAGTAAACGCAATAAAACCAATAAAACCAAATTATGCTAGCGCAATGTCTTCTCCTGCACATTCTTGACTATGCCGATGTTTGTTACTTGGATGTGACTGAGGAGCAACTTAACAAATTAGAGTAAATAAAACGTATAAGAATACTCTTTATTTACAGGCTACGTAAGTACGTACGTATCTCATTGTCGAGTTCCTATCCGCGTTCGACGTGATATACATATCCTGAGTTTCCTTTTCAAGATACTCAACCACCAAAATTTTCCGTTTCCGTTTTAATATCCTCCCTCCTCCCATACGTTCAGGGAGGTTTTGTGTCATGCCGATGCTTGACATATGCCAAAGAGCAACACAATTCTGTCTTTTAAGTCCTTATTAAAAAACATTTAATTTCGAAATCAGACAGCACTTATCAATAAAATGACCATATTTCTCTTATTTTATATTTATTGTTGTATATATATTTATATTATGTATGTACTCGTATTCGAATAGGGGTATGTATGTATTTACATATATATATATATATATATATATATATATATATATATATATATATTTATATATGTGTATGTGTATACACATACTTATTGAAGAGGTTTGGCTTAACATTTAATGGTATTTATTTATTGCACAGTACTGCTATCCCACTGTATTGCCTTACCCACTTCTGCAGGCTGGCTGAAAGAAAAAGTGATTTTTAAAGAGGTCAACTGCTAGTGCATTAATTTGCAATGGAAGCTGTATTTTTCTTTAATGCGCAAGATTATCTCTTACTTAGTTTCACACGCTTTTTCCACATAGCTAGGTAGTCAGACAGAACCGAAAGGCCAGACATTGTTCTAACTTTCCGCCTAAATCTGTGACATGGCATCTTGAGTGACGAAACTCAATGGTGCGTTTTCTTTTTTCTTGTCCCCAGAGCAGAACATTATAAATAATAAAATATTAGTTTACCTAAGGAACCTAAATAAAATAAATTAACAAATTCTGAAGATATTGTGTGTACTCAATGAGGTCTCCAGTAATGAAAAATCACTCCTTTGCCCACCCTCGCTGAAAACAGGTTTGGACTCAAACCTCCCTGTTCCTAGACTCGCAGGTTGGTTAAAACGAGTGCAGTGACTCACTAGATATTAACGTTGGATTCGACAAACAAAGTCTGACTCCTTGAGTACAAAATTAAACTTCAACTTCCATCTGTATGTAAATGTATGTATTATCCTAAAGAATTGTCTTTATTTCATTATGGACAATTGTTTGGTTTATTGGTTGAAGTCGCGCCCTTAGAGCTCAATATGTTTTTTTTCTTGCATGCTGTATCCGCCTTGTAAGTGTTTGTTACTTTTTTTTATGTATGTACTGGTGTAAAACTTAAATGTTGGTTTATCTTCCAAATAAATAAACCCACACAATCATCACATAGACAGTTACCTGCGACATGATGGCTTCACGTATCTTGACACTCCTTTTATGAAAATCCGCCTATTTCTCTAAATCTCTCAATGTCTCTACATTGAATATTCACTACCTACTCAATACTTCAAATTATAGTACTGTTATATTTGGTAAATTAATATAACAATGTGAACGAAAGGAGAACGGAGTGTCTTGACACCAGATTTTCTCTACCCACCCTACAATGCGCGAAAACGCGTAAAGCTGAAAACAAATGTTATGAATCTATAAAAATTAAGTTGTACATCATATTTTAAAACTAATAACTCAACGAAATAACAGAAAAGCTCATGACAAAGCTTAATGTATAGATCGTTTATCTAAAAAGCCTATAGAAGTAACATTAGGTCTACATACAATTACAAGGCACTGATAATAATGTAGGTACTCGTACTCTTATCAACGGGTAGCATTACTGGGAATAATTATAACGAAACTCGACATAATGGGTGTAATTTTAAACCTTTTTGATGTACTGAGTTGAAAGTGTCTATTTCTGGTATATGGGACGATGGTAATCATAATAATATACATGTACGTTGTTTTTTGAACTAGGATGTAAATATCAAATTGTTTTAGTATTTCTATAGATATTTTAATACGATTGCTGTATTGAAATATGTTTAAATAAATGAAATCGCCATCGTGACGTGTCTGTTCCCCTTCCCTTTCGCCTATAACCTTATTTTAAAATAGTTATCATCAACTTATTTTGGAGGACGAGTTTTGACACTAGATTCTCTCCAACTAACCAGCTTTTTGTTTTTATTTGTATATTACAGTTGCAAAAAAATAATGCATTGATAAATTGTAACAGAATTAATAAACTGTGACGTCGTTTGTTGTTGGCATTTCAAACATAAAATCACTTAGAACGTTGACATCGAAAATTTGTTTCATTTTTACCTACAATATTGTTATTTAATATACTTTCATGTTATACAAAAGTCAAAATCACTGTAAATCACTTTAGATATACAGTGTGAGTATAATGAAAAAAATTAGGATCTTATTTTCGAAACTAATTTTAAAGCAACATTAGCCATTTAGTTATACACACAAATGTTATGTCGTCAGTAGCACACCCTCTGACCGTAAACGCGGTTGGCTGTGGGTTCTGACTCGGGGAAATTTATTTAAATTACTTCTAAAACATTTTTAGAAATTGTACTCTACGTTCTACGTCCTGCGTAGAACGCATGGCTTAGCGGTCATGGTTTAGCGCTCGGACGGTTTCCAAGAGATCAAATTATTCATGCATTTTCTAAATATGTTTTTCATTTTCCTAAATGTGTAGATAACTCTTTTAAAATAAATTATTTCTATTTTTTCGTTATTAGACAAATCGTGGCGTTACGACGTTACGAATTCGGACGGATAGTAGAGAACGGAGGAAGCTTTATTTAAATTTTAAATTAAATTAAGCTATTAAATTTTATATTTAAATAAAGCTTAATCCAAATAATTTACTTAGTAGAAAAGAAATACCTCGCCTAGCTTAATTTATACATAGTTCCGAAGACAACTTTTAATATTGAGATGTCTGCCGTGTTACTGTTACTTAAGGTGTTTTAATTTATTTTTTATATGCGAAAATAAAAAATAAATAAGCCTTAAGTTTTCTCTGCCGACACTGTAATACGGAAAAATCGTATATATTATTATAGATGCATCATATGATAATATGACATCATATATAATCAACTTATCCCATGTTTCGCGACCTCGCCTGGGACTCAAGAGTCAAGATTGTGTTCAAGATAACCCTCGTCATGCGCGTCGTTGTATGTACAAGTTTTTGAAATGTTTTTGATAATATTTGTTCGTGTTATTGCATCGTGGCGAAATTTTGAAGCCTTTAACTATTATTTTTACACACGATACTTGTGGGTTCGAGTTTTTTATACATATAATAAAATTATAACTGTCTGTACATGGACAAAAATTTGGAAATGTAATAGAACCCAAAATAATGTTTTTATTTTATTTTCGCTTGTCTGCGCGTTCGTGCACACTAATCTCAGAAATGGCTAAGTCGATGTAAGTGCAGTTTTGACTTTGATTGATTAATTTTAGTAAATTCTCGTTAATATTTATTGCAATGTTTATTTATTTTATTTTAATAGGTTCATAAATTAAAAAAGTTACAATAATTATAATCATAAGTTTTAGTAAAGTGATTGAATATAAATAAAAGTAAGGCATATAAATAAAAGTAAGGCAGGCAAGAGAACGGTGGCTTAGCGGTCAGAGCGCTTGTACAATTTCCAAGAGGCGTGGGTTCAAATCCCGCTGCGTTTAAATTTTTATACGTTTTCTAAAAATATGTTTTTCAACTTTTTATGTGTGTGAATAACACTTTAAAAAAATGTTAAAATGTCCTCTCAATTTGAGACGTTATATGTTAAATAGCAGAACTTACCGGTACGCTTAGCCTTACCAGATCAGGCAATGAACGTCTTGAAATCTTCTAAGAGAAGCGCAGTGATTGTGAATTCCATAGTATAAAAATCGGCTAAAAATTAAGCTAATAATTCAAATAGCATAAAATTTACATTCAATACTCTTTAAAACCTCAGAACTTTCTTAAAATTGCAGTATTTTTGTCGACAAAAGCGAGCTAGTTTCTTCCTTTTCGGAATTGCTTAAAGACCGCTCATTGTGAACATTCTAACTGATTCATACTTTTGTTATAACTAGAGTAATATTAAAATTACTGTTTGAATTATTTTATTTATGTGTAATTGTGTATGTCTCACACAAATGAATATATGTCAAATAGATGGCAGTGTGTGACATACACTTCAATAGCTCTAGTAATACATTTAAATTAAAAAATCTGAAGATGAAAACCATTTATAAGTCAAATTATACAAGGTATGTATTATACAAAGTATGTTTCGTTACCCAAAAAATTGCATTACTGAGTGGATGTCCTTCCTACTGAACTGTTTCATAACAGCTTTGGTACTACGCCGAGGACGTAAGCCTATCAAATATATAAAAATAGAAAAATAAATATGCCTTCATGGTTGCCAGTGAACACTCACTTTGTACTTTACATATTTTGACTGCTTAACGACAGCGTATTTGGTGAGAGAACATAACCCGTACTGTAGTGCGGACCTAGACCAAGACCTAGACCAAGACCAGACCAGACCGCGCCAGACCATATTAAAGTATAAAGTATAAAACTTTTCCACAAAGAATCGTCGATACAACAATCATCGCTTGTACAACCACAATATCTAAGCCATTTTCAAACATGGCGTTGGCGTCAAAATTATTTAAAATTTATATAAATTTTTAGAAAATATATATTTTTTGTATTATTTTGTATATTATAATAATAAACACGCGATATGTTACAAGAGATGTGACCTATAACAAAACTCTTAAATCGAGTGACCGTTGAGAGGTATCTGTTAGCGAAATTCAAGTGGCTCCTGAGGGGGACAAGCCAAGGAGGATATAAAGTCGAACGTCAGCTATAATCCTTTGTAAAGAAATAATAAAGTCAGGGTTTTTGTGCGACAGACGTAATATATAATATATTTAATAATATACATATAAAAGTATGTTTATATTCTGCGTTATAGAGGCTGCCGCATCATGGCGCAGTGGGACAGCATCTTGTTCGATTGCCTAAACATGATTGGTTGTGGGTTCGTTTTCCGTTTGGGGGAATAATAATTTTACATTTTCTTGGTATAAATTACAGCAAGATTATAGGTTACCTATACATATATTATACTATTGTTACAATAACAGATTTATATAGAAAAGTAGTGCAGAAACCTAATGTTTTTACAATAATACTTCATCGATACATTCAATTAATAAAATAAATATTACACACGCTACAATATGTAAGACATACATGTATGTGTCTGTGGCTACCTACCTACCTCAAATGGTATTTGAATACACAAACATTGCATTTACTATATTTTTAATATCTTTTTATATCATACTAATAAAATGAAATATTCAATTTAACTCTAAAATATTTGTGTAATGCAATATTCTGAGGCAATTTCCGTACAAAAATATCTTTATATGATAGGAATGTTTAAGATTTGAAATTTTCGATTTCCGTTTAAAGAAGGAATCTGTGAATCCCGACAGGATGCGCTCAGAAATTATTTTCCCTCAGTTACGTCTTATTTATTTGTTATATGAAAATAACGTGTTAAGTCACTGGGTATTAAAAAAGAGACAGCCACTCTTTTTCCCATATATTTACTTATTTATATATTCTTTCTTTATTACACATAATTTCCAAAAATAATGTACAATAGGATTTAAAGCTAGAAAGCATTCTCTACCAACAATGTCATGTAGGTTTTGATAGTGTAGGAGCGTTAAAGTATAATTTTTTAATACTAATGATTTGAATTAAATAGATGGATGAAAATTTTGTGATTACAAGCTTAAAAAAAAGATCTCTTTCACTCGACCCTTAAAAATCGCAGGGTAGTATGAGAAAAATTAGTGACACGACTCATCGTTCTCTGTTCTCAATATCTTAACATTCACTAATATGCTTTATACTAAAAATAAAACCAAAATAAATACTATCCCTATACTCAAATTTGAATTATCCTATAATAATGCAAACTACTAGACTAGGCCCGTTACGGTTGCCTGAGTAATGTGTATGTCATGTTATATTACCATAGTATAAGTGAAACACACGGTAGTATCTATAGTAGTTATGTTGTACATATCATATATTTCCTATGCATTATTGTGAAAAATATTAGCATTCTATATTTCGTCTCTATATAAACTTAAAAGTAAGCTAAACTTCGCTACATACATAATTTTTTTAAGCACAGATATAAAAAAAAATGTATTAATATCGTATTATATTAAGTTATTTTTAAATATAATATTACATATTATATCTTAAAATAACCTGCGTCTTAGTTGTAATCTGATATTTAATCCAAATCCACCCATTTGACTTTTTTTATTTACAAAGAGCGACATTAGATTGCACTATCTAGGAGATATGTTATTTAAAAGAAAATAAATATAAGGCAATCGTGGCGCAGTGGGACTGTGAACGTGATAGGTTGTGGGTTCCATTTTTAAATTATTTCCATTTCTCCACTTTGGTATATGGACAAAGCGTGGCTTTGAATTCCGCCATTCGACACGTAATGTCTCGTAAACGAAAGGTCAAAATAAATACAAGTCGTTTTTAAGCCAAAACACTTTAAAAATGTAATTTTAAAACACCTTATGTTTATTTTAGCCATAAATAAAACCTAATTCCGTACTCTGTTAAGAAATGAAACACATTATAAGGATTTGTTATCAAAAATTATAGGAATTTATATAGATGCAGGCGCTAGGAAAGGTCTATAACGAGCCATAAAGAGTAATTGCTTGAACGTTACTCTTGAAACGTAGGAGAGTTATGTGCTAAATTTATGTGTCGAGACAAAATCTCTTAGAAATTATGTGTAGATAATATGTGTAGGCGCAGTTGGGCTGAGATAGGTTGAACGCGACGAATGTTAGTTCAAATTCAACTGTAGAGTTTCTCTGCGGCTCCTCTCAGCAGAACTGATTTCTGAGCCGGTGTTAGCATTATATTTATTTATTCGACGATCCAAAATAGTTTGCAACAATCTATATATATATATATGAATAAAAAGAATAATTTGATGTTTTTTTTTAGTGTCATATTTTACATTTATACTGTAGCTTGTTTTCATGATCAATCAATATAATATAATCATATCAATACGGCGTTAAGTAACGCGTTAAGTAAACTGTATGGCTTATTTCTAGATTTTCTCTCCCTATATGGTAAATTACAGGAACTTCATTATATAAATAAAAAAAAATGTATATGTAATAATAGATCACAATATATAGATGACAAAATCTATACAAATAAATAAAATTGGAGTGTCTCTTTATAATATTAAAATAACCGCTTTTTACTAAATGCATATATATTCTAAAAAGTAGTAACATTTTTTATATAATATTACACAGTACATATTCTAAAATAATATTTTTTATAATATTTGTCTGTTTGTTTGTACCAGCTAATCTCTGGAACGGCTGGACTGATTTTGATGAACTTTCACAGGCAGATAGCTGATGTTATAAGACTTAGGCTACTTTTATTTTAAAATGCCATGCGGATGAAGTTGCGAGCACAACTAGCTTCTATATAAAAAACTATGTTTCGCTAGTGTGCAGAATCTACGTAGCTCGATAAGAACGTATGGTTTAATTCGCAAGACCACTTGAACAGCTTCGAAGAGACTTGGGTTCGAGTGCTTCTATTTACCAAGGAAAGTACTTTTTTAATTAACAAAGTTTAATTTTGTGACGTTATTTGATGATATATATACACAAGTAAATAGGTACTTCTTAAACTCAGGAAATTTCAGAAGTAACTGTCGCTGTCGTCTCAGCCGTTCAACGCCTACTGATGTACATAGATCTCTACAATATATCTCTATACTCAAATCATAAGCAATATATCTATAATACACAAATCATAAGCAATATATCTATAATACACAAATCTATGAAGAGGCACATTGGAACAGAGTCCAACTGTAAGCGCCCTTAGTTGTAAGTTCGATTCCGAAGGAAGGAATTCGATTCAAATTATTTTAATTTTTCGCTCTGGCAAATCAAAGTGTTGGGTTCCAACACTCAACATTCAATGTCTTGAATTCGGGAGAAAAGTGGAGAGCGGAGTGTTTCGACCACTAAAGTTTTCTTTGCCTATCGTGTGGCAAAAACTGGAAAAACTACCTAAAATCTAAAAATCATAATCGTAAAAATTATAAAGCTTGTTCTTGCTGTATATTCTACAAGACAAGAAAATAGGCAATTAAACAAAACATATACTTGTGTAAAAACTGAGAATTGTTGCTGTTAAGTAACCTATTTACTTCTTATAACGGCTGTGGCGTAAAAATTGAATTGGTGACTAAAGGGGTACGACGCGAGCTCCAGCTAATTGCCAGGAAGTAGGTCAGAGCTTTTAAGCTTATTTAAAAAGCTAACATAGTTTCGATATGGAGTTACGACCTGCCCTGGTTAGACTATTTTACGGCATTTTTTTAATAGTGTGTCGTAATTTTTTTATTTATATTTGCACTTCTTACCTTGTATATAGTAATGTAGATGAAGAGTCTTCAACCTAGTATATGTACTCTATTCCTTCCTCTCGAAATACGAGGGATTGATAACACTTAATTTATTTTTATTTGATGCTCTACAAGAACGTACATATATATGATCATATCATATATATGATCATATCATATATATGATCAAGACAGTCTTACTAAGACTGTCTTGGTTTCTTGATTTAGGGCGAAAACTGGAGAACAGAGTGACTTAAGACTAGATTGTCTCTGACAACTGTTTTTTTTTAAATACAATTAATCCCCTGAGTGGTGCTCGTACTTACAACCATCATGCGGCACAGTTGCCATTCTAGATTCTCTCTGCGTATGAGAGAGGCGTGTCAATGAGATTTGCTACGTCTACGTTACTAGCAAATCTTCAATTCTATTCTCTATATAAATATGTATGAATGTAGTATACTGTAGTAGTAGATTGTATAATACTGGCTCAGCGTGAACTATTTCATTATCTTAGCTAACCGCAATCAGTCTTAGCATCCCACAGCGACGCGCGACGCTCGCGTTGTTAAATTTACATTTTACATTTAAATTGTGTACATTTTATTTTTTTATCTTCACTTTTATTCCATATTCCAAGACAGAATGTTTTGATACATAACTTCTTTTTCAAATATATTGAGACTTGTGTATGAGGTTAGGTTAGGTTTTATTAAAGTATTGATCTTAACCAAAAGGCCCAGCTCACCTAGACCGCTGGGTCAAAAGAAGTTTCGGGGTTTTGCCGTTCAGGCTGATGCAGGTGCTGGGCATGCTTGCTTCGGCAAATACCTGCACCAGATTGCACGAGAAGTGTCACAGGTGTGCCACGAGTGTAACGCGCCCGTCGATTCAGCGCACCATACTCTTGATGGCTGTATTGGGTAGGGACCACTCACTATCCAGTGTAGTGAGGGCCATGCTAGAATGTGAGAGGAATTTGTCCGCGGTGGCCTCCGTCTGCGAATAAGTCATCGTATTGAAAGAGGCCACGGAGCGCGTGCGCGAGTCCAGCGTGAATGCAGACCCGCTCCCCTCCCCCGTCGAAGGCCAGGGGGTAGGAGAACGTGGTACGCGCACGTCCCACTGCCTCTACCCTAGAGGAGCTACTGTAGGAGGGTTATGGTGACCCTCCTGCAAGTCATCGAGAATGTGGGTGCTCTGGAAGAAATCCCAGAGCACTCTGAAGGCTACGGTGCCCGTCTACCAAAGCGTCGTAGTAGCACACGCGAGCGTTTGTGCGACGTTTCCTAGGGGTGGACAGGGTTTCTGCTGCGTTTTAGTGTGTAGTTTCGGGCTCGCCAGTGGAAACACGTACATTACAAACAGGATATTTGTATGATTTCATAGTCTAGTAATAGAATATGGTTCTAGATCAAATAACTCAATTTGTTATTTCAAAGAAGAATGTAATTTCTAACGTGGGTTTTTGAGTTTCTTAGCCTAATTTAAGACCGTAAACCTTAAACATACACCGTAAAGCAAACGTCGTATTAAATACACAAACAAATAAAAAAATATTACTATTTTCGAATAATATTATAAAAATGTGTAAATCAATAAATTAGTTATTAAAACTACGACATTACTGACATTTTCGTGTAAACTGACAATTGTAAAGTGCTATTAAAAATCCTTTGAAATAAGATTATTCTGAGAAATATGAAATTTACAATAAGCTTTAAATACTATATTATTTGATTAACTACTACTACCTTTTAAATACTGTATTATTTAAGAGTAATTTTATTTAATACCAAAATGTCTTAATAATTAGAGCAAAGTACTCAAACTTTATTGTTTAAATTTAAATAAAGCATAACGAGTTTTGTAAGTTTTATCTTTTTGTAAAATATAAATCGTTTTTTGTTGGTTTCTATTAAGTTATTAAATTTTCATATAGAAAATATTAAAAGGTTTTGTATGAAAATTAGGTTCTTTTGGTAAAAAGAAATTAAGCAACAAGCTGTTATAAAAAAGTGAATCCTTATTTCAATTAAACTCTTGGTCACGCCAAAAGATTTTTTTTCATTTAAGAAGATTTTTTTATACACATTTCTTATTGTAGATGAGTCTAAAGAAAGATTGATTAAAAATAATGATGTTCTACGGCTATTTTATTGGTAATTTACAGTTAAGTTTGAACAACGTCTGTCAGGTCAATTAGTATTGTATACAACAATAATGTGTAGCATAAATCAATAAGATTTAAACGTGTAACTGCTGATTTTGGGTGCAATATGGACTTGAACATATGTTTTATTTAGTATAGGTCTTTCGGTTAAGTTATCGGTGTTTAAAGTAACAATAGCTAACAAAAAAAAGCTATAACACAAACGTTTAAGAATTTTAACGTAGCTCGTTAAGACCGTATAACTTAATTGGCAAGTGTTCGGGCGGATGCGTTTTTGTAAAATAACAAGGTTGCTGCTCAACACCTTACTTAGTATATTATAGTGTATTATATACTATATAGTGGCACTAAACACTAAGCATAACTTATTTGTATATTATAATAAAGTTGCATGTATATACATGGAATATTTAAAAAAATATCTTTAAACAACGATACCATTTGATTAGTATGTATCTTAAAAATCGTAACAGTTTGCATTGAAATCCCACTCCAGGGTTTTTTATATTTATATATTGAGTCCATCATAGAGTAGTGAGACAGTGTCTGACTGAAAGAGTGATGATTATAAGTTCGATATCCACTCGATGGGATCATTATATTTATATTATTTTCACTTGCTTAAAGGGCGCTGCGTTGAGTTTTGGGCGCCGAAAATACAATATCTCGAATTAGACAAAGTGAAGAATGGAGTGTCCTAGGTTTATCGCTAGGCTTTCTCCGTCTCTCCATAACGTAACGTTGAAATTGTACTAATTATATAAGCTTTCTAATAACTTTAAAAGCATATTTAAGCTGAAAACTTCGTATACGTGAAGTAAAGAGTAATAAAAGTACATCGATGCTTTAAAAGCAAGTTGGTTTGCCCTGCAAGGTCGTTCTAACTTCTCTAGTTAAGTAAATGAACGTTTTAGCTAACTACCTAATTAACTTAAACTAAATAACTTATGAATGTCTGGTATATACCATACACTATTCGTATCTTTATATATATCTCTAGATTAAAATAACTGTTTTTTCTAATTATTGGAAGTGATTTTAAAAACCATTTTTAATGAAGAGAATGGAACATATGGAATATGTTGAAAGTTAAAAAGATGAAGTCAATTTGTAAAAAAATAATTTAAAGCTCTAATAACTGAATAATATGGGACAATTAGTTTTAGTAATAAGACACCTTTATTTCTCCACACTATGTAAATATACAAAAGTTAGGTTTCTTGAGGAGGGCAGGGGAGCATGAGAGAGGATTTATCGAAATTCCTTCAAGAACAGTAAAATACGGCATTTTGTGACACGGAGTTGAGGGTCAAACTCTCAAACCTAGCTTTTTTATTTCTAGAGCCAACAAGAATTACTAGTTGTACAGCTACTTGTATTAACAATATCTTTGCAAACTGTGTACCAAGGAATAAATCAATAATTAATATGTCAATGATATGAAGTATCATTATATCTTTTACCTTTGGTAAAAAAAATAACAACTGGTAGAATGGAGAAATTTTGAAGTAATATAATAGCAAAACTTACATACTTAAAATATTATAATAATTCCAATATGTCATATAATAAGTTTTTTAATGTCATTAAAAATGCTTTCAATGTTCTAAAACAGTCCATTCTAGGAGTTTCTTGTCATTTAATGATTGGGAGACTATGGGAATACATAATAGTATACAAAGAATATATTAACTTTATAGTAAAAAAACATATAACCATAAATCAGATTCATAATAAGATATTTGGTCACGTTGAAAAAAAATTTTTATACGTTTTCTAAGTATGTCTTTTTCAATTTCCTTAGTTTGGGAATAACACTTTAAAAAATGTTAACAAAATATATATTTAATAAATAGCATTCTCTCTTGCCAGACGATTGTTCGTAGAATAATCTTTGGGTAGCAGAAATTTGTAAAAAATCTCTCTACAGAGATGCTAACAACAATTATAGTTGTAATAAGCGTATAAGAATTTTAACGTAGCTGAACGACGCATGGCTTAGCGGTCAGAGCGCTTGAACGGTTTTCAAGAGGCGCGGGTTCAAATTCGCTGCGTTCAAATTTTTATACGTTTTCTAAATATGTCTTTTTCAATTTCCTTAGTGTGGGAATAACACTTTAAAAAATGTTAACAAAAGATATTTGGTTTTTGAAAATTTTACATATTTTGAAAATAAGCTATTTCTAACCGGATTAATCACGTATATTATTAGTATTTGAAAATACATTTTAGAAAACTCGACGTTTCGATCACCTTACTTTACAGCACTCCGTGGTCACAGGTAGACTGAATCTACATTCAATTTATACGTTGATACAATTAAAAATTATTATATTAAACTATAAACCGCCAATGACGTCTTAGTTGCCTCGCGTAGGTCTTGCAGAATGAGCTGACTGTATCTTGTTGCATCTCAATACATATTTAATAATGTAACGTATTTAAAAAAAATATATTAATGATTTTACCACTATAGCATCGAACCTGTAATTCTTTCATTGGACAATGTATACGCGTATCCCAGGAAACGACCGAAAATGCAATGACGAATATATCACAATTTGAAAAAGTCGCGAAAAGACCTTTGTGTGTTAACGGTTATTACCTAATTAACAATTTTATAAATGATAACACGCCTTGGGAATGAAATGCTCGCTCCAGCCTATTTCAAAGGTATCATTGTCACTAATCTAAATTTGTAAATAATTAATTTGCAAAAAAAAAGTCCCGCTGGGTTTTTGTGCCGGTTCTTCTCAGGTCTGAGGCATTAACTTTAGTGAACCGGTGGTAAATTGTTTGTATTTTAAATAAAATTATTTGACTTTGATAATGGAGATGTTTTGGGAGTTATTTTGGTATAGGAGTGCGCCTTTTATATATAATAACCCTCTCATGAAGATGCTATAATTATAAATTGTAGTAGACTTTGTATTTTAATATTTTTTAAAACGTTGCTACTACACTTGGTAACATATAAAAAATTTAAAGTAGCAGAACTCACCTTCTGCTAATAACAAAAATACAAGTGGATAAGAACTTTGAATGAAAAATGTAACACATATGAGTTGTTTTACGTGGTCAAGTGTAAGCACACAAATTTTCTCTTTAAATTGAAGTAGAAATTTAGATACCAGATACTACTAAAAATAAAAAATGAAAATAAAAACTTTACTTTACTTAATACTACTACATTAAAGTATGAAAAATCGTAACTCCCGTAAATAAAAATTCCATCCGAAAAGATCGTTTCGTCGCTTACTCTGACAATTTGCATAATTCCCAAATTGACAAGAAGAAGTTCATAGAATTTGATTTTACTTTGAGATGGACGTCGCCAATAATAAGATAAATAAAAATGTTTTATCATTGGAACGTGCTCAGTTAGTGTTTGCCTGATTGTGTGATGGTTGTGGGTTAAAATTCTAGAGACACTGTTTATATACATATATAAACAGTGTCTCTAGAATTTTTTACAGTTATAACACAAAGACTTGTGTGTGTGTGTGTAAGATCTTCCGTTCCCTCATGACAAACTATTCTTCTTAGAAATAGTCTTCTGTCTGTCTGTATGTCTGTTTGTTCCGGCTAATCTCTGAAAAGGTAGAACCGATTTTGACGGGACTTTCACAGGCAGATAGCTGATGATGAGGAATACTTTTATTTTACAGCACACAGCTATGCAAATGTAAAAGGGATTATACATATATCCCTTTACATTTGCGAAATTCTTAAACAAAAAATATAAGAAACTCAATGTTATATTGCAAAATGTAATTAAAGGTACTAATATATATGTACTAGATATAAACGTAAGTTATATTGAGGATTACTCCTTATGAAAATTTAAATTAAGCCTTATAAAAAGCTTTCTTTTCTTTGTTCGCGTTCGAGTAAGAGCAACCTTTGAAATTTTATACACAAGTTAAACTAAATAATTTAACTGACGATCAAACAAATTAAACAATATTAATATATTTTTTATTTCATTCTTATTTTCAGCTTCACTTTTTTTCCGCATAGGCAGAGAGAATCTATAGTCAAGACATCCCGTTCTCAACTCTCCGGCCGAATCCGAAACATTGCGTGTTGAGTGGCGGAATATATATTAATTAATGAAATATGTTTCACACTGGTATAAAAAATATTTGAAACTTGGTTTACAATGAAGTTAAAATAAAATTCGCTACTTTCATATAACTGTGTAGCTACTGTATACATATTACACTTTGAACCTCCACCTTATGACTGTCAAACGATATGTACCTGTAACCTACCTAACGAGATGAAGTAACTCAGGTTTAATTAGTCGTGGAGCTTAACCTTATTTCCTTGGAAGCTCGTATGACAAAATATTGAATAAAATTCTTGCTAGTGGGGCTATTTGTACATATAATTTTGTGATAGTTTAAATATTGTTTTCTACGCTTAGTGTATTATGTCACGATTAAGTTTTTAGTTGACACATTAATCGATTGGGATTAGATTGGGCACAGGTTAAAAAATATGAACATTTGAACATCAAATGTATTGACAATTCGTCAGAATTAAAAGGGTCTAAAATTTTATAATCCTTCTAAATCATAGCTAAATATTAAAACTGGAGGAAACCTTTACCCGAGAAAATGGGATTCATATCTGAATAACTAAAATTTTACCTTTCTCTTGCATGCACTTCCACGCTTTCCCTTCTATTAGTGGGATACAAGTCAGAGAGAATAGATATACTAAAGATAATTCCAAAAATATATGAGCATAGAAAAAAATAATTAAATATAATCATTCCCCAAGTGGGAATAAATCCACAACAATCGTATTTTAATATATATACTTTGCCCTTCTTTTACTTCATAATAATTAATTCATTATATTCATTTTATAAATATATTTTGTGCTTGCTTCTTATACACCAGCAAGAGAGAAAGTATTACACGAAATAAGAAACAGCTATTATTATTATAATAATAAAAATATGAACAACGAATAAAAAAATATATATACTCACTAGAGACTTTCTTAATTGGTTTAACGAAGTTATAACGATTTATACCAGAATGAACTGAGCCGAGCTTTGTGCTGTAATTTAGAAAGTAGTCAACTTCCATTCATCACATTAACTAACATAAACTTGGCGGCTCTTCCACGCTTTCTTATAAAGCTCGAAAGTTGTTTGAACTTTTAAATGGTTGGTTTCCATTGTTAGGACTACAAGAAGTAAGATATTTATAATTTTGCTTAGAAAAGCTTATTAGTATAGTTTTGTTTTGGAATTGGTTCATTATTCACAAATATTTTAAAGAGGCAAAATAAGCAGAGATAACCTAATGTAGGACGCTCCGTTCTCCATTTTCTGCATGAATCCCAGACATTGCGTGTTGAGAGGCGGACCGCCGCCAAATCTTATCACCAGAGCGGAGAAATGAAAATATACCTTTTTATTTTTTTAATTTTAAAGTGTTGTGTGTGATACACACTTAGTAAATTAAAAAGCATATTTAGAAAACGTATGAAAATTTTAACTCAGCGGGTTTCGAAACATGTAAAGGCAACTAATAAAGCAAGGGATGAGTTTAAGTAATACTGTTTTTGTGTGTTTTTTTATTTAAAAGCACTTTTGACTAAAACATATTTGAGAAGAAAACAACAGAGAGATGTTTTTAAAATTTGGTTATATCCTTTAAACCCTTTTGTAATTTTTTTTTATCTGATATTCACTTATCAGATTCGAGCGAAAAGTGGAGAACGGAGTGTCTCGACAATAGGTGCTGTCAAGCTGAAAAATTCAATGAAATTCAAATTTTTAAACAGCTAGTGTTTATAGTGTAATAGTTCTGTATTTTCATCCATTTTTGAGACTTTATATTGAGTGGAGTGATATTTTGCCTTAACTTATGTAAAATATAAAAAATACTGTACTGTCATCTGCAACGGCGCTACGATGACGTTTAATTAATTTAATTTATTGTTGTTACAACGTAAGAAATAATATTTACGTAAAACCTAAATTTAAAAAATACCATTCCAGACGTTTATGAAGAAATAAATGTATGTTTTAATAACATAAATTTAAAAAAATTGTGAGGACATCGTGGCGCTGTGGTACAGACAGCATTTGTACACACACAAACGCTTGCGGATGCGACTCAAAGCAATGATTTTATTTAAATTATTGATTGAAAAAAATCTTGATTTCGAGCGGGAAGCGGAGAACGGAACGTTCCGACGTTAAGTTCTCCACACTATATGGGAAAAGGCATTGAGCTGCTAAAATAGTACTATACTATTTGTTATTTAACATTGCGAAACAGAAAAAATAACTACAAGAGAGAAATATTATATTTAATCATAGTATTTTTTTTCTTTCTGTAATCCCAAAAGCTGACTGATAGTTACTAGATTTAACGTGGTCCCATAAAGCGTTATCTACCGACCCTTACACGGCATTGTCCTTATTTGATGCGGTTATACAGTAATGAAAACTCAAGAGAGAGCCTTATTACTTGTTTTAGAGGTGTTTTTGTTGAAGGACTTAAGTAAGCCTTCATAACTGAAGGAAATAGTTTCAAATATTGTTAATAATTAATGATTTTAAAAGTTTTTGTTTCTCTCTTAGCAGGGTAGCCAGAGAGAACCTAGTTTCAAGACATTCCATTCTCCACTTTCCACCAAATTCCAAAACATTGTTTGTTAATAGGCAGAACTTAACGCCGCGCTTTGCCTTGTTCACCAGAGCGGAGAAATGAAAATATTTTAAATACAATCACTCCTCTGAGTAAGAATCGAACCTACAACAATCGATTTTACCGTGCGTTTGCGTTTTAGTATAACTATAAAATGCTTGGCGAAAATTAATATTACTGTATGGTCTAAAAGTATGGTTGGATATCAATTGTTATACCCGGCTACGTTTACATTTTTATTCGTTTTCTAAAAATGCTGAACTAGTTTAAAGAATTCTACAAAGCAACCCAATATTTTAAAACAGTAACAATTATTTGATATTAATATACATGAGTGAATATTAAAATACTATGCTTAATACATTTTGGAAAACGATATTTTAAAATGAATTTATACTTGTTGTGTCTTGACACTAGGTTTCGGACTACCTTTTTGACACCTGTTTTATGAGACGGAGACAAAAATATATAATATCATATGTTTTAAATATCTACTTCATTTTACCCAACAATTTAAATATTATAAAATTCTAATTTAATGTCATCGTATTTTTTGTCTTATTGCTAGAAAGAAGAAGAACAGACGAAAAACAAAGAAGACAGACGAAGAACAAAGTGTTCACATCCGTATAGGATCTTCCTGCGTCGCGCGTTGTGTCGTTATCGTATCCTATTAGACTTACATTCTTTATTTTAATATACGGATATATGAAAAATAGGAAATGTCGCATCCATAAGTTACAAAAGCAACAAAATATATTTAAGTTAATGGCAGTTTAATGTAGAAGCCTTGTTCCATGGAATAATGAACGTCGTTTACGTAATAGACTTCAGAACTCTAAAAGTCCACTTTACAGAAATAATGCTTTTTGTCCTTTTTTGTGTTGAGAAAAATATTTAATGGACTATTTTAATACGAATTATTATACTTTACGTCAAAATATAGTAGGAAAGATTGATTTTATTAAGTAATAATAATTTCGTATTAGATTATTTTATTCGTGTTATGTCATCATCATGGTTGTGGAATTTATCCCCACTCGGAGGAATGGTTATATTTAAACAACTATAATTTTTCCATTCTGGTATACAAAAACCACAAACCACGTCGTTGCGTTTCGCCTGTCTATAATTCGGGAGGAAAGCGGATAACGTATTCTGACTACCTCTTACTATGCGTAAAAGAGTATGTTAAAAATCTCTAAATATATTATTATAAATAATTCAATATTCATTAATTTAGAACGAATTGTTAAAATTATTTTATTTATGGCAACATTTATTTCAAACGTTAAGGTATAATGTATGATCACAACATTGTCTAATCTACACCCCTTTACTTCGTTACTATATGAAAAACATCACTTCCATCAAAACTTTTCATTGTAATAAATTCGTAACTAATATTAGGTAATTATAACTGTCAAACTCATAACTACTAGTTAAAATTTAAATTTCATCAAACTTAAATTTGACTTTATTGAGACGCTGTTCTTGATTATTAAGACGAGTACGCGATACTGTTTATAGTTAATTTTTATGACATAATTATACGAAAGCCTTAGTATATCAACTACGCGATTGTGGCGCCGTATTTTTGCAGATTTTCATGATTTGATTAGACTAAGTCGAATGTGGGGTTACGCCATTCGAAAGGTAATCTCAAAATGTAATAAAGTAAAATTAAAGCTTTTTTAAAAGTCAAGCATATATATAAAAAATTACACATTGTTCCTATTTGGTCCTTAAGCAAAATAGATAATTTATTTAAAAAAAAAAAAATATTTAATAAGTGGGCAAACGAGGAGTAGGATCACCTAATGGTAAGTGGCTATATTCACCCATGGACATCTATAATATCAGAGGAGTTGTGGACGCGTTGCTGGACAGGTCGTAGTAAAATAAAAAGGTTCAGTAAAAACAACAGAAGGAAGATTATTCCACTTCTTGCATGTGCGTGAGAAAAAAGACCTCGAAGCTCGCAGGTTATACGCATACCATGCTTCCAGGTAGTGCGGTTGATACATAGTTCTGTGCCGGAAGGTGCGATAGTAAAATTAAGATTGTGGCACCAAGTGCAATAGTTCCTTCGAGCATTCCCCTTTGTAGAGACGGTACAATACCGTCAGATAATTACCGTCTCTCCGTATGCTCAAGGATTCTAAGCCATCTGTAAGTTTCGGATCATCGATAACACTAAAAGGTAAGGCTCACAAAAGAGTTTTATAAAAACTTGTCGTAAAGAACCAATGTCATCTTTATTAATTCTTTACTTCCCGCTTTGACTTAAAAACTTTATACATTCGTCGTTTCAGCCTATCGACACCCACTGCTGGATATAGGCCTCCCCCAGGGTTCTCCACGATGGACGGTTCTGTGCTTCCCGCATCCAGTGCCATCAGCGACCTTGACCACTCAGCGTCACGATTGAGCGTCGTGCGGTTCGAGGTTGCCACTCGAGAACCTTACTGCCCCAACGGCCATCGGTTCTCCTGGCTATTTGTCCCGCCCACATACAAACTTCTTAGCTTACATGACTATTATTATTTGTAACCTCCACGCTTTTTTCCATATAGCAGAGTAATCAGAGAAAATCTAGTTTCAAGACACGCCGCTCTCCACTTTCCACCTGAATCCGAGACACTGCATTATCAATAGTGAAATTCACCGCCACACTTTAACTTGTCACCAGAGCAGAGAAAACTGATTTTCATGATTCCTCCGAGTGGGATCGAACGCACAACCAATCGCTTTTACAGCCAGACACTGTACGACTACGCCACGATGGCTCCGATTATTTATAACCTAACCAAGGAATTTAGTGTTAATACAAACGTTTCGCCGAATTGGACTTTAACTCACAACTACCACTTGACCTAATGTATAAAAAGTTTACCTACAAATATAACGAGCTTGTAGGCTGAAATAATGTAAACACTAAAAACTTTGACCTACTAGCGTTTTAATTAGGCATCAGTAAAAATTTTACATGAAGCACATTTAAAACTTATTTGCTGTTTAACCCATTTCTATAGGAAAAGAGTAACAGCTGTTTTTTTATTCGCATATTTAATTGTATATGCAGTTTGACGTTATTGTGACTTAGTTGTAAATGTTGGAGGGTAAGCGTAATGGTGTAGGTTTGATTTATAATGTCTCTAAAATGAGAGGATAATGGAGTGTTTACTCTAGGTTCTATATGGTGCCTATCATGCACACATGCAGTAAATTCGTGTAGATCATTCGTGTATTCATGTATCTAACATTTAAAAAATAAATAATAGATAAACGACATTTTCTTTTTTTAATTGAATTGTACATTACATTTTCTTGTATTCGAATAAATATTATTATAATATTTTTAAATTATTTAAGTGTTATTCATAGACATAGAATGACAAAAAAGTTTTTTAAATTACAAAGAAAAAAAAGTGTCTAACCTTTTAGACACATGCCCTTGCATACAAGGGTAGGTAGAGATTGTTTCTGATATTCACAAATGTATGAGTTTTCAAATCTTTTTTAAAATAATAAAAAATATCACCATAAAAATTTATCAAAGTACATGCGAAAATATTTAAAAAAAAACAAACATTTTCTTGTACGATTTTATTAAAAGCCTCACTTAGTCAAATTATTATGGAGACATTAATTTATGTTAAGCCATTGTTGCTCAGTGGTTCTGCGTTTGACAGTTAAAAACAGTTAAATTAATCATTACAGCTAGTTTTGCGTTTATAATTTGAAGCTTTTGAGCCTTTGAGCTTAGGCACTCCATAGGTTCACAGAGAAAATTTTATTGAATTATAATGTTACAGAAGATGAAAGACTGAGGCTAGTTAGTTTAAAACAGCAACTCTCGAGGAGCTGGCTCCTCTCTAAACGGTTTTAGAACGGAAACGGTTTGTGAGCCGGTAGGTACCTGTAGACCTAAAAATACTGATATTTTTATGTTAATTAATGACTTCTATTTTGAAAATTGCATGTAACAAAATGGCCTATTGTAAATAGAATACAATTTTATATAATAGAAGATTAAATTGGCTTAATATCATGCCCATTTTACGGTTCTTAGATTTTTTTTATATTGTTGGTGGAGTACAAGGAGAACAGGATTAGACAGCAGCTAAATTACCTATTGTTTACTAAGTTTCGCCACTTATAAAATGAAAAAAATTATATATCGTCCATACATTTATATATTTAAAATGAAAGTTATTTTCTTGTGTTCGCTGATCACGTCTAAGCTACTGAACGTATCAATTTTCGATGCAAAATATTTTATAGAAGGATGAACTTTAAAATTCAACGCCTAAAGAAGTCTTGCACTTCTCACACAAGTGGGTCACTTATTGAAAATGAGTAAATACTTATACCAGCGGTTGTGAAAATTCTAGCACTTAAGGTGTGAAATAGGGGTTGAAATAGGGGTGGGGTATATATTATACACAAATACGATATTGAATAATTAAGTATTTTAGAGTTTGTGATAATTTTCGAGGGTTCGATGCATAAGTGCATCAGATACATATAACTGTACCCTATTCTAAAGTGAGCCCTGCGAGCTGTCTGGACGTTCTGGCTCATAAAAGTTGAACGACAAATGTGGTATACAAAGAGGTCCTAAGTTAATATTACTAATATTATAAACTTATTTATAAATTATACGGGCAAAAGCTACAAATAGTAATAATAACTTTTTATTGTATATCAAAAGTAGAGACAAATACAGTAGAAAGTTATAACTATGTATAAAAGGCGGACTTGTCGCTTAGATAGCGATCTCTGCCAGGCAACCTTAGGTCATAGGAAGTAGCTAAGATTCACTGTTTGGGCCTACTTAAGAGAGAAATTAGAGGCAGAGCCTGGAACTTACGACCCAAGTGTAGGCCTTTAAAATGTACATTAACTCCTTCCTAATATTCTTCTAAAGTAATAGTAAATATCTAGTCTGGATGATGAGATACCAACATCCTCAGGGATTCTATACTGTTTATCGTCATACATATTTACCATGAGAGTAAAATCAGGAGCTGGTTTTAAAGTTGGGTAAGGCTTTTGTGTAGGGTTTTTATACGGGCTTTCTTTCACAAATCGTGTCGTTGGTTAGTTGTAATATTTCTCTGTACTCTTGCTTATGTGTCGGTCGGTTAATCCAAGATTCAAACTTAAGACAATAACATACCACCGTAAAAGTTAACTACTACACCAACAAGGCTTAAGCGTATAGGAACTTCCACTTCACTGAACGAACTGAAAGTTTATATACTTACGAAGGCAATTCGAGCTCACTTCAAAGAACATATGAGATTTACTAAATATTTTATACGACTTTTGTATTTTTTTTAATATTAGAATAAACTTTTTTTTATATTATATGTAATATATAAGCTTTCAATCGGATGATCTGCATAAACTGCATTTTCCAGGGAAAAAAATACCTTTGTGACGCAGTTAAAAATTATTAAACTATACACACGATAAATGTGAAATCAATTCCAACTTTGGGAGAATTTGAAATATTTTCTTTTACGGTTATACAAAACGCAAATTTATATCTCTTATCTTTTTGACTTGAGAATTTATTTGCTACAAAATTATCTTTTCATTAAAAAGAGTTACCTATAAAAAAAATGTTTTAATTGTTTAATCGAAAACAATTATATTTTGTCCTAATACAAACAAACATATTCAAATAATATATATATACATAAATAACTTATTATACTGAAACACTATTAAATTACAAACCAACCCACAAATAATTGAGTACAAAACATTTATAACTCCCAGCGTGGAAAGGAAAAACCTCCGTGAAATATTTGATTCCTTTGATGTTCGTATAAAGTAAAAATAGATGTGATTCAAATTCGGAAACGTTAAGTGCCGGAAACGGGGTGGATTACCGTTTTTCCAAGACATCCGGAGTTACCTCGCAATCATAGAAAATTGCGAATGGCAAGTGAATGCCCTTTTAAAAGTACATAATATGTTATATAAACATTGTAATTTGTTGTACAAATCGTTTTCTTTTGCTTCTTTATATTCACATTTGTTTTACGTCTTGAAATGTATGCATAGAAATAGTGAAGGCATGAAAATAGTGTAAATATTTTACTTTAAGAAATACTATATCATCATCGTAATATGGGGACGATAAAAGAACTCCTAAGAACAGTATAAAAAAAGTAGTGATTCCTTTCTTCACTTTCCGCCATTTTGGTGACTAAACTTACTTGTTACAAGTAACAATATCGAATACAAAATTTTGTAGAAAATATAAAATTTAATTACAAAATCAGTGGAAGTATTTAAAAAAATCAAAACACTACGAAAGTCTAAATATCAGATGATATCAATGATGCAAGTTATATAATTTTTCCTATGTAAATTTAAACAGCGTGCAGCGTTTAAACTACTAAGCCAAATTACAGTTAGTTCGGAAACTCGTCGCGGTGAATGATAAATTAGCGAAGTTGCCTAACTTTGTTCTCTGGAGAGCAAAATTTGTATGCACCTGCCAGATAAGATTTGTTGGCAAATCTTTGGTGTCCATCAAAATATAATCTATCAATAGTTCGCTTATTAGTTTCATTGGAATTTAATTAGCACTGAAAATTAGTCGACTTACAAATATGTATGTGACTTCCATAATCATCTGGATACGTGGCACTATACTACTGTGCGGTTTTTCGGCACTTCCTTCCACGTGCCACTCAACTGTGGAATGGCCTACCAGTGGCAGTGTTTCCACGTCGATTTGACATAGGTACCTTCAAAAAGCGCGTCTATTCCCACCCTAAAGGCCGGCAACATACCTGTGGCTCTTCTGGTGTTACACGGGACACCTCAAAGACTCAAGATACTCAAAGACACTCAACAAGACATTGCGTGGCGGATCTAAATGCCGCGCTTTGTCTTACCAACACGAAGAAGGGAAAATAATTGAAAAACGAGTGAGCATTGAACCCACAACGTGTTTGTAATGAGACGCATCCCACTGTATTGGTTTACATAATACTAATTGAAAAAAGGCTCAGATTAAAAATATTGAAATATATTTTAAGCTTATTTATTATTCCGCTAAACTTGGCGGACTAACAGCTTCAAATACTTCATAGTCAAAATGTTTAAAGTAACAAAGGCTACCAAAGGCCTTTGTTGCTTTAAACATTTTGACTTTGCAAAGGCATTGCAAAAAAAATAGGACTGTAACAAAAAATCAAAAGTACAGTAACAGTAACAAAAAAACAAGTGACGTGGTAATACCAAAAGTGATATTTATAATTATAAGTATACACACTGACATAATGACCTCATTTTTTAAAAAAATTCGAAATTGTCATCAATCAGTTAGGAAATTGAAAAGCCTATTTTTAGAAAACGTATAAAAATTTGAACGCAGCGGGATTTGAACCCGCGCCTCTTGAAAACCGTCCACTCGGACGTTTCCAAGTGATAGGTTTTTTTAATAATGAACTCAATTGTAGCATTGCAATTATCATATGGAATTAAGACTGAACGCGCTGATCACCATCTGTAATTATTGGGTTAATTATATTATTGAGGAAATAATTCTGACTGTCTATTTACGCAAATTACGCGGTCGGAAGATTATGAAACTTGGCATAGTCAAAGCTTATATAGGAAACGAGTAAAGAAAGCTAGTGTGTTTTATAATAATGCATTACAACATTAATAATTTAAATGTAAAGTGGTAAAAGCCGCGCTTTGCTTTGTTACAAAATAGTTTAAATACAAATATTCACTCGAGTGGGAATCGAACCCACATCCACTGCACCCTAATGGTATCAATCTCCGGAGGAAAACAGGTGAACGGTGTCTTGACACTTGTTCTCTCTGCTTATCCTGTTGTTTGGGGACAGCTCGAAGCTGAAAATTTTTTACACATAATACCATGAGTTTGACATAGACTTTTGTATAAAGTGGCATACACGTTGCTAAGGCAAAGCACAGTTTACGCGTCAAGTCCACCACTGTCTGTCCACCACTGTCTGTCCACCAGTTTATATATTTGTTATGTCAGTAATACGGCGAAGACAGTGTAGTCATACAAAGCACTAATACACAAAAACCAATGCATAATGAGCAAAACATACAAAGGACAGGGTGGTGGAGAACGGAGTCACTTACCACCAGACTCTCTTTGCTCGGGAGAGCTACAAAATATGGGGGACGTCAAGTGTACTCAGCGTAAATGTAATGAATTTACTTAAACACTAATAGCAAATTAATGAAATGCCTTGAATAACATGGAATCTTGGCAAATTACTTGAAGCAAACTTGCTAAACGCTATTCAGTTGAATTGTGTAAGTTACACAATCTATTCTACACTAGACTCGGGTTTTCAATTGATTGTGATTGATTTAACTGTAATGAGGTGTAGAAACACTTAATGATTACTTTTTTTTTCACACATTTTCTCGCTTTAAGCTATAGACCATCACCTATACGGCAAAGTGGTATATGTCATGCGTGAATATAAATGTATTATTCTAATAAATAATAAAAAATAATGTAGTATCTTATTTTGTTGTTCTCGTGGTTTTGTTTGCGCAATTATTTCACGTTTGTGTACATTTAATTATCGTAGACTAGACTCGCCGCAGTATGTAGGGTACGATATTTCGCACAAAATTAACATATAAAATTATTTGTTTAGATGATTCTTTATACCGCTGGAATGGAATCTCGTGAATAACTAAATTTTTATGTTTATTAAAATGACGTGTAATAAGTTGAATTTGGAATAATTATATTATTAGCGTAGTGTGTATTTAGAGAAGATTTGATTGGATAAACGTGACATTTGCAACATAATGAGATATGGCGTAATCGATATAATATATCCTTGCCAGGACAAGAATTTTTTAAGCGTGTTTTTTCAGTTAATTGCTTAAACCTATTCGTTATTGAGAACTAATATATTAACATATAAATATAGTAGTATATTTAATACAAATATAAATTGTAACAAGCGTGTTTTTCAAATTCGACGTAGCTAGATAGAACGTATGGCTTAGCGGGCACAACGCTTGGGCAGTTTCGAAGAGGCGCAGAGAGGTTTTCTAATACTTTTAAATACTAAAAGTTTGTAAGTAGTACTTTAAATTTTTTTTAAATCTTGATTGTGTTGGATAACATTTAAAATAATAAGTAACACAACTAATCATGTACGTTTTCCCCTTGAGATATAACTTGTCTATTTAATCTTGGTTTTTTCTGTTTTGTCACGACATTAGTTGTTAATTTGAATTTAAGTAAAATTAATATTTATATTACATTATGTTTCTATTCCTAAATGTGTTAATAAATTTTTTAAGTATTTAAAATGTCTATATATGTATGGATATTTTAAATACTCTAAAATTTTCGTTACTAGACACTTTCGTTTCGTTACTCACTGAGTGACTGTTAAAAAACGTCTAGCGAAAGCTACTATTCGTAGAAATTTGGCATATAAGTTCCTTGTGGAATTTACGGCATAAATTACTAATCTTACAGGACCGGGGATAACGTTTTAAAATGAAAGACTAAATTGGAAATAGAATGATAGGTGTCATAAATTCTACGAAAACTAAATTGCGGGTAAATTAGATGTTAATCACACACATAGGAAACTGAAAAACATATTTTTAGAAAACGTATAAAAATTTGAACACGGGGGGATTCGAACCCACGACAGTGGATGGTTTGACGGTTTCTAACAGGCGCAGGTTCGAATCCCGCTGCGTTCACATTTTTATACAATATTTCAAAATATGTTTAACACTAACTCTGTTCAGCCAGACGTCAATACACATATGTTGACTTGATTGTTATAGTATCTAATTTGAGTCTTGCAAATTAATGTAACAAAATTTTGGACAAGGTATATATTTATTTATAATTTTCTTATGTATAAAAATATGATTTTCTAGCAATATAGCCCCTCTTCCTGCCCTCTCACTTTACATATTTTAGAGACATTGCATATTATGTGGCAGATATCAAAACGTACGCTGTGTCCAGCAAGACTGGAAAACGAAATTGTTTTCAAATATATACGTTTTTCGAAAGGGCTACCAACGAATGTCACGTTTACAATACTTTATTATTATGAAAATAATGTAATGACTACATATATTGATTAAGAGATGTCTCTTTTAACTTGTAACTCGTAGTACAGAGATTCTATTAATTTCTAGCTACAAGCCGTACTGATTGAATTCAGCCAAAATATGTCAATTATATTACAATATTATATTACTTGTACATTATTTTAAACACCAAAGCCTAAAACTAATCGAGCTTATGTAACTAAAGTAGATAATATAATTGATAACTAAACCTAAAATAGCATGTCTTTATAAATAAAAAATTCACACTCAGCAATAGTAAGTAGATAGAGTTTTGTGTAGACTTTAAACTACTCGACAAACTTGATAGAGATTTGAAACTTGATTTGCGCTCTCCACTTTACGTTTGAATTTGAGAAATTTCGTGTTGAGTGGTGAAACTCTCTCGTGATTTTTCTTACCAAAAAAATACATACACCATCGCATTTACTGTCTCACTGCGCCTTATTTTATTTCAGTTTGGAACGTATATAACTTTGATATCTCGCTTTATATTCAGTGATTCCAATTTCGGTAGGTGTATTTTCTCGTATAGCAGAGAAGCTGTTAGAGTCTGTCATCGTTATCAGTTTAAAGGAAAGGAAAAAAATTCACTTTGTTCTCGATTAACTGTTTAAAGGGGTGAAAATATAGTGATGATTTGTAAGTCTAAAAGCTATACAACCAAAAACACTTTATTCCAATCTGTCCAGTAATTACGAAGATCAAGTTTTTTGCGTACAAAAAAAACAGACAGATAATTGTTTTTTAATTTAATTCCTATTACTGTTTTTTTATCCTCCTAAATTATATTTTGGTTATAATATTGAATGTACAGATACCACTTATTTGCTGTATTTGTAATTTACTTTATATTTTAACCATTATATAAATGGTGTATCAAGATAAATATTTTATGTGCTAGGTCATCAAAAAACTCATAAATATCCATCACGCTGTATAAGCTTACTCTCAACTCAATTAACGTATACGCCAGTAATGCACCTTTAAAAGGGTTGAATTTTCAAATTTCATTTTAACCTTTTTATTTAAAGCCGTTTCCGTTGACTTTTTGACTTTATGACATACAATTGTTGGAAATGAAAATTATTTTGCATCTACCTTAATATTTTTATTGTAAATATATTCAACGTACAGACATAACTTTTTTAAAGATTCAGAACTACTAATAAAGAACTATAATAGTCTAGCTAAGCTGTAAGCTAAGCTACAAATAAATAAATAACCACTGAACAAAACTGTTCAATGTGATAGGCATTTTCCATTGACCTACAAACAACTAAAGATCTTGAAAATCTGATAACGAACCCTGATAGGCCAACTAAAATGGATGAAATAGTAAATGCTGCATTACTAAAACTTGTTAATTGTGATAAAAACGTTTTCGTTAACAAACAAAAAACATTGAATTTAACGGCTATCATAGCCCAGTGGGATAGCGTCTGACTGTAAAGGCGATGAATATGGGTTCGATTTCCTTGCGATGTAATACGCAACGTCTCTAATTCGTTTGGAAAGTGGAGAATGGAGTGTTACTAGGAACTCTTTGTCTGCCGAAAGAGATAAGTACTAAGCTGCAAAAAAAATACAATCCTCTGGAACATCGTATGTGTAAGTCGGAAGTACTAGAAAGATACCACCTTAAAGGAATATTGAGTCCATGTTTCAATCAATCATTAAGTATTGTAAGTGGTGTGTCATAAAATCATAAAATACTTGCAAACGGAGTTGTGGACATCAACTAGTTTATTAATATTTTAAAATTGTGGTAGAACACAACCTTTATAATAAAAACCAATTACAATAACTAAAAAAGAGCGGAATCACGATGTTAATTTTAAAAAATAGCTCTCTATTTAAAAAATGTGGCTTCAATAACAAAAAAAATTTTTGGCACAGTTGTGACGTGTTGTAATAGAGGGGCTGTACGTTGAACTCAATTAACTCTTCGTAGGTAATGCACTTCGCACTTTATGCACTTTTATACGGCGAGAGGGTTCACCCTAGTTATACATATGTAGTTTTATTAGTTCATTGATTTTTTTTTAATAAAAACAAATATTTATGTTTAATTACAACTTACTATACAATTTTAATTAAGACAAAATCATTTATATAAGTTTTAATAGCAACGTCGTCTTGTTTACGAAGTTACGCCAATTAGCCTTCATGTAACGTTTTCGATATGAACTTTTGCCAATTTATATATTTCTACATACTTTATTGGTGACGTAACACCGTCTTGGAGCAGTGAGTTAGTGACGCGATAGTTGTAAGTTCGATTTCCAGGGAAGTTCCGAGGGAAAGTTTATAATATATATATTTTTATACTATAAATAAGAAAAAACAATAATAAAAAATATTAGAAAGTAATAAGACAAAAGTATGTTGTCTAAATAAAATGTCTTGCGAATGGAATTGTTCTTAATGATGAATAAAAATATGAAAATTTTTTATTACTAACGAGTTTTGCACAATATTATGAACCAAAATCCTGAACGGTATTGCAAAGTACAGCATTGTAGCTGCGTCATCGAAAACCCACCTTTATGAGCCACCCATCGATTTTGAGCCTAAAAATATCTTATACACTTACCAACTATTAACATATAGAAAATAATAGAAATAACTCTCGTTCTATTAAAAACCTTCAAATTTTACAGAATCAGATATAAAAATCAAAGATATGTTTAAAGAGAAGCTCGTATTTACATCTAGTCCTTACTTTTGTTAGAACTTTATCTTACAGCAATCTTAAAATTGTTGTCCCAAAAGAATCTTCACAAAAAGATAAATATCTCGGCCTGTTTCTAATTCAGTGATGTCTCGGGAGATTCAAATGTATCTTCAATCGCCAAACGGCTGTACGAAATTGACTATTTACTTAATATATTGGAAAGCAAATTATAATTTGATATTTTAGATAGCCGGCTATACTATGTTCCGTAACGATAACCGCTTTTTTCCTCGTTTACTTTTTGTACAGCTTCACACTTTTTGAAGATGGCTTTAAAAAGTTGACTTATTCCCTTGTATTCATTATTTTAGTTTGTAAGTTGTTATATTGCATTTAAATTTTAAAGTCGAATCTACGGAAGACAGAAGTGGAAATATCACGGCTGGGCAGGGTTAGGTTCGTAAAGTCCAGGCAAGCAAAGTTGCTGGTACAAAGCGTGTGTAACAATTTATTTTTTAAAGAGATGGTAAGTGTATATTTTGTTAACATTTTTACCGTATAAGAATTCTAACGTAGCTGGATGTAGAACGCATGGCTTAGCAGTCAGAGCGCTTGAACGGTTTTCAAGAGGCGCTGGTTCAAATCCCGCTGCGTTCAAAAATTTTTATACGTTTTCTAAAAGATGGTAAGTGGTCAACTGAGTGATCGTGTTCACTAGGTATTTATCCCTTTATAGAAGGCCCATAGCAAGAATCAAATTAAAAGACAGAAATAAAAAAACAACATTATTAGAAATACAATTAAATTAATGCACGCAGTTATTATCATGAGCTCCAAAACTACAGTGACATCAACACATTTAGAAAAAGTATAAAAAAATTCAAATTCATTTTAATTTCCTAAGTGTGTGTTTAACATTTTAAAAATGTTAAAAATACATATAATTTTTATGCACCTTTTACAAAATAAAACTAATTGCCTGGAAGAGATCACCTGTGGTTATAAGGCCGCCTTCACACCAAAATTGTTAAATGGTATTCAATATAAAATTAATAAGTTCTTTGATTTCCACGATTATTACACATTTTAAAATGAAACCATTTTTAACCGGATTAATCACGTATAATATTAGTATTCGAAAATACATTTTAGAACCCGACGTTTTGAACACTTTACAGTAGTCCGTGGTCACAGGAAGACTGAGGTGGCATTTGTCTGTCATTTTATAGAATTATTATCTCAAACTACCGCCAACGATTTCTTAGTTGCCTCGCGTACTGCCCTGGATTCTTGCAAAATGAGCTGACTGTATCTTTATCTCTGGTGTGATGGGATTGAGACTTCAAAGTTTTCATTATTGGGTCCCAGGTGGTAGAAAGTTTCCAACCGTTTTCTCTATTGAAATGAGGGTGTTTTTGTATTTCAATAGCCTCGCGGATCATCCTTGGGATATATCTGTTTTCCCTAGCGAGAATATGAGGTTTATCAAACCTGATGTAACGGTTGGGTTTATCCGTTGTATCTCACATACGGCTGACTTCGATACATTCCCATTCTTGATATCGGAGATGTGTTCCTTCCCCCTTATACCGATGCTCCTCTTTGTTTGACCAATGTAAGATATGCCATAGTCACAATCTAGTTTGTA